>VWYN01026899.1:36741-81314 GCA_013400075.1 Hippolais icterina
GCAAAGGCACTAGGAGAACAATTCCCTGTTCGTTTCCATAAGACTAGCATTCCCTCAATTTTCCAGTGTTTTTTCTTAGTGAGAGGAAAGGCAATGTCTTTACGAAGAATTTGAAAGGGTGAAGGTATGGGGGTGTTAACATCTTCGAAACAGGTCTTAATGTCTCTATTAACTTTGGGCAGGAGGTTTGTTGCAGAGCCCAGCCAGCCTGGCTCCTGAGCAAGCCTGAACTTTGGGGTAAAATGACAGTAGGTTCAAGGAGGGATATGTGGCAAGTGGTTCGGGAAGGCTGTATCTCCCAGTACCTCAGCAATACGGAAAGCAAGAGGCCAACATGCGGCTAAGAGTTTGGGATAAAACTCTCCGGAAATCTCGAGAGAGAAAATCTCGAGGGCTTGTGTCCCTGCGGAGTCTCCTCCTGTATTCGAAAAAAACTTCAAAGACTCCTCTTTTTGGACATAAACCTCTGGCGTTTGTGAAATTTTCCTGACATTAGGGAGGACACACTTCTGGCTCATTGCATCATTCCCATTTTCCCACTTCTCCGCTGCCACATCGGTTGCTCCACCCTCCTCACAACTACTTCCGCGTTCTGTTGCCACCGGCCCTTGCCTTCTGCTAGCGCAGTGAAGCAATGCTAAAAATCAATCGGATCGCTTCCCTATAACGNCGCAGAGGCCGCGCACGGTAACGGGGCCCCGCTGTTGAGACCGGGTAGCGGCCCTGGGGAAGGGAGTGGAGCAGGCCGTGAGGGAATAGAAGCTGTCGCCGTGGTGCGCAGCGGTCCCGGCAGCAGTGTGCCTGTGTGCCTGTGTGCCTGTGTGTGTGTGCGCGTTTGGTTTAGAAACCACGGCGTGGTTTTTTTTCACACAGAATTTACATTTCCATAGTGAAATCTTCTGATCCTTAAGCTTCTTTAAAACTGGTTTTGATTCTTAAGGTAGAGTTTCACTATGTTTGGAGGTGGGTGGGACGAAGATTTGATTTGGAATAACAATGTCGCACCAATCACAGAGTTTGTTGTGTCTGTATTTTCGGTAGTAATACTGATTTTCTGTACAGCATTAAAGTTCGGTCTTTTACTTAAATCGTGTTGGTAGTGGTGGATATGCCTTCAGGCTCTTTTTTCTTTTCTTTTCTTTTGTTGATGTTTTGTTGTTGTTTTAACCTAGCTGGCACAATGACTGACTTTGAAAAGAACCTGCATCAGGATATGGTTTCTCAGCTGCATGACTTGGCTGCTGCTGGAGACGCAGCCAGGCTGAGGGCGCTACTCAGGCGCTCCCCGTCGCTGATCAATGCGGCCGCAGGGAATGGCTGGACAGCCCTCATGTACGGTGCTAGAAACGGACACCTCGAGGTTGTGCAGGTTCTTCTTCAGGAAGGGTAAGCTGTATAGTAGACCCCATTCCAGAGCTCTAATTTGCACCCACTTTTTGCCCCTATCAGTTTTGTCTCAGAAGTAAATTTACCAGACAGATAGTGGCAGAATTTTCAGGGCTAAAACTCAGGAAAATGTATTCTGTGTCAGTTTATAACTGGGTTCTGCTATTGCATCATGCTTTTCATATTTGCTAAATAAACATCTCTAAAGTTACTGCTTTGATATTCAATGTTATGTTGTCACTTTTCACAGAGGCCAACGGAATAGAACAAAGTTTGCACCCTAATTCTAACCACTGTACTGAATATAAATTGGGTGTATTTGATTGTTCCACTTAAAATTTTTTCTCTAAACTTGATTTGTAATCCACTTGAATATTTGTTAGTGTAGAATGTTTGCTGTCTCTTCAGTAGGATGTGACAGACTCACCTTTTCAAAAGTTACTTCAAATGGGAAAAGGTTTTAAAGTTAGAATCAAATGTGTTTAACTGAGTTTAAAGTTAATCAAGCCCAAGCTGTTCCTTTCTGAACTCCTAATTACAGAAAAAAGCAAGTCTAGTTCATTCTGCAGTTAATGAGTAACTTCAGGCATAGCATTCCGCAGCCTCCAGTAATCATCCCACCCATTTTTGATTTTTTTTTTAATGTCCTTTTCATGGTTGCTCTCTTAGGCAATTGAATATAGTTTGTGAGATGATGCTGTGGCCTCATTGGTCTTCTATTAGTTAATGCTTAGAATAATTATTTTGACAATTACAGTTGCTGGTTATATAAATATAATTGTCTATGAAGGTAATATTTCATAACATTACAGAGAATAATTCTAGAAATCTAGTCAGTTGGTTTTTTATCATAGAATTGTAAAATCATAGAATATTCCAAACTGAAATGGACCCACAAGGATTAAGTCCAACTCATAGTCCTGCACAGTGCCATCTCCAAGAATCACACCATGTGCCTGAGAGCATTGTCCAAACACTTCTTGAACTCTTGTCAGACTTGGTGCTGTGAGCATGGCCCTGGGGAACCTGTTCCAGTGCCCAGCCACCCTCTGGGTAAAGAACATTTTCCTGATAGCCAACCTAAACCTCCCCTGAGAGAGCTTCATTCCCTTTCCTTGAGTCTTGTTACTGGTCGTAAGAGGAGTTACTTTAGCAGCAAAAACTTGTAATTTAAGTTTTGAATAGTTTTCTAAACTGTACTCAAATTCCCTCAGAAACTACTGAGTTTAAGATAAAATCTCAAAATGGTCTTGCCTGTGTATCAGTAACATTAATATTACTGGCATCTTCTGGCTTTAAAAACTGATGAGTCTAGTATTTATTACATAATCGGTAGTTTACAGTGACATTTCTGTTTTACTTATCAATTTAAGATTAGCAAATAATTAAGTTGTGTTATTTTGACCTCCCAATCAAGATCAATTTATTTATGGTTTGGGTTTCTTTTTGGTTTTAGTATTGAAATGTCTGTGATGAGGCAACATCTGTTTCACTTTACAGACATCAAAGTAACTAAAAGATCCCTACAGGAATCAGCTTCTGTCACTATGCAGAGGCTGTATTCTTGGTTCTAATATTTTGGTAAATCATGAAATATCCTGAGTTAGAAGGATCAACTCCTGCAGCTGCGCAGGACATCCCAGGAATCCCACCATGTGCCTGAGAGCATTGTCTAAGCACTCCTTGAACTCTGGCTCCATGTCCTGTCACTGGTCACCAGAGTGAAAAGATCTGTATCTGCAGCTCTGTTTTCTCTCTTGAGGATGTTGGAGACCCCAGTAAGGTCTTTCCTCAGTCTTCTTTTCTCCAGGCTGAACAAGCCAACTAACCTCAAAAAAATATTTTATTGTAAATATTTTGTTGCTGCTTCCAGTAGCTTCTAGAAAGTAATGCTTGTTAGGCTGGGGTCTTTTTTCTTTTTTTTTTTTTCTTTTTCCCTTTTGATTACTGGTTATGAGGAACAGACCTGTACCCTGACTTTCAAAGCTCTGGTTTTGAGCCTTTTTTTTAAATGATACAGACTGTGGAATTTTATTTAATTCATTGCCTTTTTAATACTTCATGAATTTTGGTGAATGATAATCTGGAAAGGATCGACAAAAATGTGAAATACAGCCTTGGCAAAAGAAAAAAAAGTATAATTATATTTCATCACCATGATGCTAAATATTTTTGCCAAAAGATTAGTATAGACAGAGTGTCTAGAAGTTCTTGTACCATAATAGTGTCAGGTGTATATGCTGTAGGTAAGAATAAGACAGCATCAGGGCCCTTCCTAAACATATTTACTCTGGTAACCTCAGCTCTTTTATGTTTCTTTAGGTGTGACAGATCCATCGTTAATAAATCAAGGCAGACAGCTTTGGACATTGCTAAATTTTGGGGGTACAAACACATAGCTAGTTTATTGGCTAATGTGAAAGGTGATCAGAAACCTAGTTTTTTGTCAAATGATGTGAAAGAATATGAAAACTATTTTGGCATGACACTTCTGGACAGAAGAAGTGATAAAAGAACAGATTCCAAGTGGCTAAGTAAAAAACAAAGACATCCAGCTACAGTATACATCCTCTTCTCAAATCTAAGTCCCTTAGTTACTTTGGGTGGAGGAAGAGAGAGCTCACATCAACCAGAAGTAAAGCTTTGCAGGCTGAACCACAAGGATGTGGAACAGTACACGAACCAAACTGAAGAATGTACCTTGATTTTTCTTGGAGTTGAACTTCAGTTTGACGTGAACCTGATGGCCGCTTGTAATGGAAGAGTTCTGCAAGAAGATGAAGATGGCTTAGTTGCTTGGTTTGCTCTTAGCATAGATTCTGCTTCTGCTGAGAAATTTAAACAGAAGCACGAGGACTGTTACTTTCTTCACCCACCAATGCCAGCACTACTGCAGTTACCTGAAAAAGAAGCTGGTAAGAGACATAATATGCAGCAAGTATATAGCAAAATGTATAATCAGAAAGGTACACTTTGGTATTCCCTGAGGTATAGTTCAAAGAAAAGACAAACCACTGCAAAGAAATAGTGTGTTTTCAGTGGCTTTAGAAATATTTTAATTTTAAAAGCCTGGCAATGGTTTTGTGAAGAATTTTGGATGTAAGAACATGTGCATTTGCAAAGGACTAATTTCTGCAATGACAATATTAGACTGTAAAATTGATCATCATGGGTTTTAAACAGTACTACTTAAGTATTCATGCATGAACATTATAAACATAAAAAAGGTAAAAATCTGTCAATACTGAATTGATTAGTTATGAAATTATTAATTACAAAAAATGAGAACCTAAGTCCTTTATAAGAGTGTGTTGGATACTCCTCTGACAAGGAAGTGTTGAAAAGTCAAGATGCCAAAGTGAATTAGTAGTAGTAAGGACATTAACAGCAAATGTTGTTAATGACTGCTGTTGTAGCAGTTTTGTTTTTACATAAGAAGAAAGGGAAAGCATGACTTGAACCTTAAATTTAAATGGAACAATGCATTATTATGTCAATACCTGTGGTAGCTCTAAAATGGTCATCTGGAAAAGACTTGATACATGTAATTTTGGAAGTTTGCCTACACAAAGTGACTTTTGTGAGAAACAGGGTATATTGATCTGGATGAATTTGTTTCTGAATGTGTGTAAATTGCCCTGTAGCTCTTTAATACCATGTTCTATTGCATTTGCTGTGCTGCAAAGAAAAAGGTCTGCATAACTCATACTGCTCAAATTCTCTTGTAGCTATGATTATGATTCAAACCACATTCTGACTTTGATTTTATGTGTTAAACTACACTACTTGATTTTTCTATGCTGTCAAAAGCTTAGTATGGGTTAGTATTTGATTTTGTGCCTTTTCAATGTATTGTTTTAAAGGAGTAGTAGCACAAGCGAGATCTGTTCTAGCATGGCACAACCGCTACCGATTCTGCCCAACATGTGGGAGTGCAACCAAGATTGAAGAAGGGGGTTACAAGAAAACTTGCTTAAAAGAAGATTGTCCCAGTCTCCAAGGAGTTCACAACACATCATATCCAAGAGTTGGTGAGAATACTCACTCAAAAGTGGCTTGCTTTTATTATATCCATGTAAATCAATTTATTTCTAGTTATTTTAGCTGTGTACTTCTGTCCTAGATCTTCCATGCTTCCACAGGCTATGTGTGTCTCAGTTCTGTTTAGGATTAAATAGTTCAGGCTTCTTTTTCTTGCATTAGTCCGTGATACAGAATTGCTGTGACAATGCAAACCTTATTTCAACACATAGTATAAGTTAGGAGTTCCAACAGTGTAAATGCGATGTCAGCAGTATGAAGGGTCACATTTTACTTTTCTGCTTAAAACCAGATGACAATAAAAAGGGGGAAAGATCACAAATTAGTAGGGTTGCTTAGACCAATAGGAGAAAATACTAAATTAGAAATAAAAAGACAAAGACAAAAACAATAAGCAGAAGTGAGAAAATTTGTCAAAGTGCAACATCATATGAGAAACTGATAACAAAAAGTAAACAAAGTCAAAGGTGGAAAGTTGTCAGTATTTAGTCAGTATTTGCATTGCCGGCAAAGTGTCTAGTTATTTGGTGTTTAGTCAAAAATACATTCTTCAGACTGCCATGGTGAAGAGAAGGTGCTAATAAATGAGTTTGCTGCAGAAACTTTTGGTGTATGCTGGACGCATAGCTAGATTAGTACTGCTGATACTCTTAGCAGATTGTGTGCTTTAGTTACAGCTAATTTCTGAATTGCATTTCAAGCCTTGGTTAGTAAACTGCTTCTGCTAAGCATGTATGTTGCACAACCAAATAAAGTGGTATCTTGGATGGGGAGAAACCCCAAAGTGAAATGAAATAACAGCTTACTCTGGACATGCACACAATTATGATTTGAATATCATTTTTGTCTTTATATGCATTGATATGGAATAGACCGGAAGTTTTTATTGCATTTAAGTCCCTCAGATCTTAAAGTATATTCGTTTCATGTCTTTGCAGATCCTGTTGTGATAATGCAAGTCATCCATCCAGATGGGAACCACTGCCTTTTAGGTAGGCAGAAGAGGTTTCCCCCAGGAATGTTTACCTGCCTTGCTGGATTTGTAGAACCCGGTGAGCAATTTAATTTTCCTTTATGAAATGTGTTTTGTCAATGAGAATATTATACCTTTATAATTACAGAGAAATATGTATTTGTGTTACCTCAAATTGAAATTTTTTGCTTTCTGATAGATGAGTTGTTATTATAAATATGGTTATTCTGTGCTTTGCAGCTGCTGATTTATAAAAAAAAAGCAAAAAGAAACTTGAGTAAATAATAATATTAAATATTTTTCATATCATAAAAATGATAAATCATTACTTAAATGAAAAGAAAACATTTTAAAACATGTTGCCTTGGCTGGTGATACTTAGTAAAGGATTTTAGCATAGGGAAAGTAAGAGTTAAAATGTAAGTTAAACTTAACATGAAGTTAAGCATATGCTTATGTGTTTACAGCCTGATTGATTCTCTGGAAGATGAGTAGAAATTACATAACTCGGAAAGAAAAATAAAGAGAATTTCAATAGCTATGTCAAACAATAATAGTTGAAATTAATTACAATTTTAAGTACCCTCAGAACAACTTGTAAAAGATTCTTATATTGGGAATAGATCTTTATCACCAGTGACATTATAGTGAATACATATATTCAGTAAATGTGTGCAGGTTGACATACAGGGACAGCATGAACAAGTTTATTCAGGTATTATTTGGAAGAAGTCAAGATATTTATTTCTGATGGCTGGACTGTGTCCTTTAAAGAACCTGCAGTCAATGGTTACAGCACAGTACATGTGTGCATTTGTAGTCTGGTGACCATCAGCATTCCACACACATACATCCACAGTTTTCTGTGGATATGGAAACAAAGCTTTCCATTGCAGTTTCAATTTACAGTATTGTCTGCATATGTTAAGACAATGAGGAATGAGTCAGGCAAAGGGAATGATATAATCCAGAATTGTGAGCAAGTATTCTGTTTTCTTACTGTTGTTTTTCTGCATACTGATTTTTCAAGTTGTAGTATATGCTGTTGCAATCATACTGAAAATCCAGAAATTAACACAGTGCTAGTTATGAATAAACAGATGAATATTTCAAGAATAATTATAGGAATTATGTATTTTTGTCTTGGTTTTGAAAGAGTTGTTTGCCAGGGAAAGCTAGAACTTCCGTTGGAATGGAGAATGTAAATCCCATTCCCTCCAAATTATTATAATTTTGCAATTATGGGCTTTCAGGCAAAAATATGGGAATAAGAAAGAGTTCTTTACTAGGGATATTAAAAAAAAAAAGAAAATACGAATTTAGTAGTACAGGAAAAAAAAAAAAAGCAAACAGGCAAAAAAAAGTCCTGGAAGAAACCCTGACAGGGCCAGAGATACGACCTGACACCCTGTTGGTCAAGGTGTTGGAAGCAATCCAAATAAATCCTCCTGGAGTAACAGATGTGGTTCTGTGGAGTAGAGATGGTCCTATAGAAAAGTTCAGTGGTGGCGAGATGGGTCCAGTGTTCCTCCAGTGGAAAAAACTTGGATGCTTCGTGTTCCTGAGTCTCAGGTTTTATATAGGTAGGAACAGTTGGCTTCTGCCCTCTAGGTGGAGCATCTCACAATGGGATGATGTAATGTGTCATGCCGTTGGTGAGCCTTAATGGCCCATTATCAGAAGATATCCTCCTGGAGGATGGACAGGAGGTGAAAGAGATAAGAGACACTGCCCCACTTGGCTTTAATGGCTGGGCCATTATCAGAAGGAATATGCCCCCCTCCCCCTGGAGTTACAAGAGTGAAAGAAAAACATTTCAACTGCTTCCAACAGATGAAATAGAATACACATTTTTTTGGTTACATAACCAAAGACAATTTTCTACCTAATTTTTGACATTTTAGATAGAGTGATAATGATTTGTGTGTATGATGGACTATCAATTCAGGAAAAAAATATTATTATGGAGAAATTACTACACTTTATTTTCAAAGTTCCATTTTGCTTTGGTGGCTGTTTTACCTTATTAGACTTCTGTGTCTTGTGCTGAGGTCTTTGCTCTGCTCTGTGGACTAGATAATTGCCTTAGGCAGTTTCAAATCTTTTGAGTCAGTTCAAAGCACAGCATGTGATCATTGCTTGGAGTATTTTCATGAGCTTCTTGTTCTTTGCCCTTTTTGATTAGGCGAAACCATAGAAGATGCTGTTCGAAGAGAAGTAGAGGAAGAGGCTGGAGTCAAAGTTTCCCATGTTCAGTACATCTCTTGTCAGCCATGGCCAATGCCCTCCTCCCTAATGATTGGCTGCTTAGCTGTTGCAGTGTCCACAGAAATTAAAGTTGACAAGAATGAAATAGAGGATGCCCGCTGGTTCACTAGAGAACAAGTAAAGTTCAATTTCATTTTCTTCTTCTATTGATTAGTCTGTGACTGTATTGGTTCTGGCATACAACAGACACTTGCTTTTTCAACAAGTCAAATGTATACTCTTCATTTTATCATACTACAGTTGCATTATACTGTGATTGTCAGAGAAAGACACATACTCTGTAAAGTAATGTCTGAGTTACATGCAAGCTCACTTATGACATTTTTCCAGTTTGCTTTTTTCACCTTTCCCTTATGTGAGATAGCCAAGTTATTTTGACCCATTTCCTTAGCAAGGCTGTGCTTTTCATGCAGAAGTAGTATTTAATTGTGTTATTCATCACAGTTTCTCCAAACAAGCATGCTACCAGTGTGATGGTAGAAGTTAAATTAAGGACTCTGGGAATTCATTAGATTGAACATCTTTTTTCATGCAGTACTCTTTTAATATGCTAGTACTAAATGCAGATTACTGTGCATTAATAAGAAATCCTACACTTAGCTTCCATCAGTAGTTAAAATATAGTCAAATAAAAGAGTGGTAGAAGAGACTTTCATAGAAGTATTTCAGTTCATGAGTAGAAGGAAAGATTGCTAGCACAACTTAGTTTTCACAGATTTTTCCATAGGCAACTTAGGAGCTAAGCTTTTAATAACAGTGGACATCTGCCTCGCAGTTCCAAGTGTTTTGACTGTAAGTCAGCTTGAAGGAGAGTTAGTCACCTACAATCTCAGTGTGTTTCTGTTAACACCGAGAGTGTTATTTTAAATGACTATCAATTCTGAATACAACTAGTCACGTGCAGATTGCCATACAGCTGGAAATAAATATACTTCAAAAATGTGCTAAAAGTATATTTTCATTATACTTGCAACTGCTTCAGAAGACCAGGAAAACACATCTCCTTTGGCACTACATGTAAAAACTAAAAATTATTTTTGTCACAGTGTAGGGCACCATCTGGTGGTCTTTCCCATAAAAAGGCTCCACAAAAACCTTAAATAGTATACAAGCAGTCTCCACAGTTCTGTTAGGAAGAGAGTATCCTTTGGGGCACATTGAGCTCAAAAATGTCATAATTCACACAATGTGGGACTTTCTCTGCATCTACCTTGGAGGATCTCTTAGTAGCTCTTTAACAGATACAGCAATGGTAGACTGATGGATCATTATAGGAAGATAGTGTCTGCATTAATACAATGTTAGATCCTATACAGTTTATAATGCCATCTTCTAAAGATAAAAAAAATCTCTTTTTATTGCAGGTTGTGGATGTTCTCATTAAAGGAAACCAGAGTTCTTTCTTTGTACCGCCAAGTCGAGCGATTGCACACCAGTTGATAAAACATTGGATTGGAATGAATGCTAATCTTTAATTCAAATAATTGTTTTCTTTAAGTTACTTCTTTGGTTGAATACTTAATTAGGAATAAATTAGAACTGTTTTTCTAGTGAATGTGTAACCAAGTGATTTTCTGTGCCTTTACATTGGTTCCAGAGCTAAGCTATGCAAATCCTTGTAGGTGTTTTCAGACCTGAATTAGATTTGGACAAAACCCAGTAATTATCCCAAGTAAGCAAGCAACAAATAAGTGGAATTGGTACCTTGTTGAGTACAGGCTGGTTTTTGTTCTATAATGAAATGATTATGCCTTTTGCTCTTATACTTTTTATGTTTGATTTGGTCTTTCCCCACTGGAAGGAGTCATGGCATTACAAAGAGGGCTGTCTGACCTTGCGTGCTGTTGGAATTCTCTACTTATATCCTCCTATTTGGCCTTAATTATTTCTTTCTCATTTCTTTCTCATTTTGCCTATCTCCATTCATTAAATTTGACCTGTCACAAAAATCTACATTCAGTGCTGAAAGCCTTAGCAACTATGGTTATTTTAAAGTTAATAGTATATGTAAACAGTGAATATGTGGTATTTTGTATATTTTACATTAACAACCTAATTTATATTAATGTTCTAAGCAGAGCATTTACTCATCCATTCTGACTTAGCCTGCACTTACCCAATTGTATGTCATCCTGAATTTAAAGGTATAACACAATATTTTGTTTTTGAAAAAGGTGTTGGAGAACCATCCCCGAAAGTCTAAGTATTAGTGGTTTTATAAGATAATAACATACTTATTGATGCTAGGCAGTGAGTAATGTCATTCTCTGATAATTAGAAATGAAATTATTGAGTAATGAAGAAGGAAGAGCAAGACATATCTCAAAATATACTCGAAGTTCTTTAGGGAAATAGAGATGCTAAGATTGTTTCTGCTGTTAAGACTCTTACAGTTGAAAGAAGTATATTAACTGCAACTATAAGACTGGGGTAGGAATATGTTAACTAAAATATTTATTTATGTGTTTTTAATGCTACAGTTCAGATTTGTGCCTTAATTTATCAAGTTACTTAAGATAATGTTGATATTCTAAAAAGGAAAGTATACTGGTTTATTATTAATTTTGTTATGTAACAGTTCGTAGTCTGTCATTCTGCCGTCATTGCAGTGATATCAGAAGAAATGCAAATGACCCAAGGAAAATGCAATTATACTGACAAATGTAAACTTATTATTTTATATTTGTTTATTTGGAGTAATTCAAATTGTTTTTAACAGTTCATGGTGTCATATTTTTTCCAAAATTCTCAGCAACCTGGAATCAGTAAAACTGTTACACAAATCCTGATTGTTCTTTTTTTTCCCCCAATCACATCACACTAGGCTCAGCAGTTTTCATGGGGTTTTGGTAAGGTAGTACCTAAGGAACTTTAAAGCAAGAAGCATTCCTGACAGACTTGGAGTATTTGACATTCTATTTTGCTTCATTTTCTCCCTTGTTTCAGCCATACCTACAAATAAAGACAATCAAGTTATCTCTTGAGTTGTCTGGCAAGGAGAAGGAAACAATACACTGCTTCCCTTAAAAATTTCTTTTACAGAGAAGGAGAGATATGGAAAGCTGTTGAAGGCCACACATACCAGCAGGACTGCATGGCAACACTGGCATTAATCAGTGGCAGGTTGTTCATAGAGTGAAGGAGAATATTGGAAAATATGCAAAAAGTGGTGGAAGCGAAGCAATGAAAGGAAGTTTCAACTAGTACTGTGGTGATTACATTTTGAGAGATGAACAACAAAGGAATGAGGAGCAGATGGAAGAAGGAGGATAAAGCATAGAACAAATATAGGTAGCATAAAAGTGGGTACTTTATCTTTTTGAGGTAACTATATGTACGTGACTAATTGTACATGACTAAATGTACAAGACCCATTGGAATATTAGTGTTTTGTGTAGAAAATTATGGTGAGTTGTTACAGAAATGTGCTTCTAACAGTGAAACTCCAAACACAGTATCCCTAACCAAAACTGATTTTAGTAATCTGGCTATTTTTTTTTGAGAATCTGCATAACAGTGTATGTCTGCAATTACAGTGCTAATAAGTAAATTGAAAATTTTCACTTTTCTGCGTGAAGAAAAACAGAAAAAGAATCATATGGGAAAGGGAACAACACTTAAATAATCTCTGATTTTGAGAGTAATATTGTAATGATCTTTCATGTCTAATAACTTCAGTGTGCCAATGATTTTTAGTCTTTATACATTTTCAAAATCTAAACAAGGCTTTTGAAAATGCTTTTGAAGCTTTCATTTCCATTTTGCCTAACCAACAGAAGAACCATTTGCAGAGAAGACAAATCTCTCTTGTTTAAGAATACTACTTAGATAAATTTAATGTATTTAAGGAAAAACTTTTTTTCCTGGCATTTTATTGCTCAATTTGCCCTGTTTGTAGGTCAGGGTTTGAATCTTAATTTGAAAATACCTATACATTTTCTGAAGGACAGTTACTGTTTACAGTTTACATAGGAAATGTCAAATTGAAGAGCCAAATGCTGTGGTTATATGGCAACAACAGCAGTTTAGGAAAGTGCCAAATTAAATTTAGAAGCAGTTGAGAAGAGTGTAGTGTTTCTGACTGGAGTATTGTATGGGCAACACCTCCAGAAGATCTCAGTAGTTCGCCTTACCCAAAAGACAGCAGCAGCTTTGGAAGCAGGCTGTTTCTTGCCGCACAATTAATGTAGTACATTAAGAGAAAAGTGTTACTTACAAAACTAAAAAGAATGTTTTTTTCTGCACTGTGAATAATGATCTCTCTCTTTTCTCCTTTGCTTGTACAATGGTATCGAACCAGGAGTACTCATGACATCAGATGTACAAGGCAGAAAATTCTGGAGATGCCTTTTATCCCAGTTTGCCTATGTACTAAAGAGATCTACCTTCTCTTCAGTGTGTAATTTGAAAATACTACGTATTTTTACCTATTAATAATTTACAGATAATAGAAATAGTAACTTAATAAAGCAGAAAAAGATAATTAGGTCTTTGAACACAAACCAAAATTAATACTTTGAATGAATCTTATGCATTGTAATGACCTTTTATGTAAGTATAGTACTGGTTATGATATTTTTACAAAATTTGCATTTATTCCAATAAACATACTTCTTTTAACTCATTTTTATTTTGGATATATGTAAATGTGTGAAAAGTAGATCCATTCCAGTATTGATTCTATAATTTGAACATTATGTTTTCTGTAGGAGCATTAGCAAGTCAGTAAATGATTACATTAAAGTCTGCAACATGTGAGGGAAAAACGAGTGGATGTCAACAGGCTGATTAAAGGTAGACCAGTCATGATGCTTCATGGAATTAAATATACTAATCAGATTCTGAGCTTAGCAGACAGAAATAGAAAAAGAAGTGGAACAAGACTGTGGACATTGCTCCCTCTTTTATCTTTAATTTTAATTAGGTAATCTGATTGATTAAGGCTCTTCAGACAAAGCTGACATTTTGTATCCGATGGGTAATTTAGTGGTTATTTTTATTATCTGCCTTAGCTGTAAAGAGTTAAATAACTGTTAGTCCTTTATTTTGTCAGTGATTTGAGGGATATGTATATGCTGCATATCATTGCTGACTGAGTTTGATGGTATAGATGGGGGTAAGTCTAAAGGAAGAAAAATTGAACTTGTTATCCTCTTAAGCCTTAGCAAGACATCCTTCATGAGCTTAGAAAAGCAAACTGTTCACAGTCTGTAACAGAAGCATCTGAGGAAAATGAATATTGGCTCATGGCAATGGTAAGTATAACCCTTTTTTCTTTAAATTAGACTCTTGTAGGTAGTATTCTATAGCTACTAATTGTTACAGTTCATCTTAGCTTTTATTAAATATGGGAATTCTGCAGATGTTTTTCACAGTGAGAAAATATTACTGTTTCCTAAATGATTTTTAAGATGGGTATTTGATTCCTAAGATCATAGGTTATCTTATTTTAGCATATAAGTACTATAAATTTACTGGTATATAATTTTGGAAATAAGAGCCTACATGAATGAACTTCCATTTGTTAGAAGTACTGCATTTCTGCAACCAATATTTCACATTGGAATGTGAGGAGTGTTATGATAAGACTACAGAATTAGTAATCAAGAAAGAATGTTACCTATTGTTGAGTAGAGAAACTTAAATTTTCATTTTTCAGCATTTAAATAAGCCTAGATGGTAATTTTTTTCCTCCTACCATTTCAACATCCTGCAAACTAAGCTAGCTTTGGTAAAGTATGTCTTTATTTCTTTCTAAGGAAAGAAGCATTCTAACATTTAGCTTAGAAATGTAGGTATTTTCTCAGGACCTCTACCAAAGCTAAAAAGAGTGTGTGAAATAAACATTTTAAATTCTTTTGTCATTCTAAATCTAAATTATTCCTTACTTATTTTATGTAAATTGCTGATCTGGAGAAAGTGACCCTGGAAACTGCATGGTCAGAAAACATTGTGTCTTAGTTTTCCCATTTTAGACACCAGAAATCAAATCCTAAAACTTAGGATAGGGTGTCAGATTTTGCCCTTATTGCATTCTATGAACAATGGAATTTCATACATAATTGTAATTTATGTTTTATAGTCCCAGACATTTTGAAAATGAAATAACTACCTTGTTTCCAAAGAAAAATTTTGTAGTGTTCAACTACTCTGCAGGGTTTTTTGGTGGGCTCAGTTTCAAGTATAAACAAATACTTCGAAACCTGATTTCTGTTAAGATGCACGAGCAATTCTGAAGCTCAAATAAACTGTAGTAATTCAGAGACTGAGAAAGAAGAGTATTAACTGACAGTAACACCTTTGACTATAGAAACTATGTTTCATTATTGGAAATGGTTGTTATAGTTTCTATTCTTAGTGTATGTTGTAGTGAGATTTCTACTAATCTCATGATCAATTGCTGCATCACATCTGGAGGATATTTCCCATACCTGCTCTCAGTTTTGGTACTGACAAAGCATGAAGTCCATAGATAGCACTCTAAATATCAGAATGACAAACTCACTGACATGAACAGGCTAATCCAGCTAATACTCAGTTTAGGAGGTTTTCCTTTGCTCTCTAAAATAGGAATAGCAGACATCCTGCAATGTAAATGGAAATGGAATATTATGTGATTTTTAAAACATATTTTCAAAGTTTTTGATGAAGAAAAGTTATTTTACGCAGTAGAAAAGAAATGTCATGCACAACAAATTCTGTTCTCTACTTATAAATATGTTTTTACTTATATGATAATAACTACATGAACATCCATTGTAGTAAAGTTGAAATTCATTATTTAGTAATTGTGTTAAAATCATGATAGAATGTTTTATGGACCATTTACAGCACAGAGGCTACCTACTAGTCTGTTGCAGTGTAAGGCGGTGCACATTTTAAAATGAAGGTAAAAATGAAAAATGTTGGCACAGAAATTAAATATCTCCAGTATCTAAAATAAATATTTATCTTTATTCATATGTTATTTTGTCTTTTGTTGCAAAAGCTCAAATTAATAATCAAAAAGCAAGATTACTTAATAGGTAGACAGAAGCTTTACAGGAAATGAGTTTTACATATGATTTTGCAGAATTTAAGAGTTTAAATCTGTGACTTAATCTCTCCCTAAAAAGACAGAAATGCCTGTGTATATACAGCCCATGACTGCTAATCTGTAGTTAACTACATCCCTTCTGGTACTTGCATTCTCATGACTGACTGCTATTGTAGTAGCATTTTCTAAATCTGAAATGAAAAGCACCCTGCCTATAGGGAGACAGCTTTAATATATTGGAGGGAATAATATACCTATTATTTATTTTCTAAAGATTGGTCAAAATCTATTCAATGCTTTACATTTTGTCCATTTCTGCTTGTAGAAAAGTCAAAAATAATGCAAAATCTAATTACATGGGGTTTTGGTTTCCTTAAAGATGCTGATTTATAGCATATGTGATATTCTTAGTTGTTTAGAACAGTAACCTTCCTTCTGAATCAGAACTGAAGAAATGCTGACTGGTGTTTGCAATCTTTTTGGGGTCTGATTTGGTGTGCTCAGTGAAAGTGCTGCAGTACAATTCATGAAATAAAATGGTTGATCAGTGGGTCCCAGCACAACTACTGTTGCAGATTGATTTCACTGACCCATGTTTTTTCTGTATTTCATTTGGATGCTGTGTTCTCAGAGCTAAGTGGATACTGCCATATATCCACTGAGTTCCATTTTATTGGAACCTGATTATTTGCATATATAGAGTTCACATTTTTATTAATTTTGCAAAGTGCTATATGGTACAGTTACACTCCCTGTAAATGGCTGCCTGCTTCCCTTTTTCTCGACATTTTGCAGACAGCTTTTTAAAGACCAGTCTTTTCAGGAAAATATCTCAGTGGAACTATAAGCAAGTGAAAATAGCATCCATTCCAGCTGAGGCAGAGAGTGAGAAACACTGCTAATACAAGCATTTTTGATGACACATTTTGTATGTGTTTGACATAAAAAACATTCTTTGACATGAAGTATGTTCTACAGTACTTCAGAAATGTGTGTTCAGAAATTATTCAAAAAAAATTCTAATGGAAGCTTGATAAAGAGAAAAAGGCAAAACTAGAAGGTACTTAAATAAGATGTACTTCAATGAGATAAATAAAAGGTAATTTAATGATGAGCCTTTTTGCCTACTTTCTGTGGAACTCAAGACTCTCCTATACAACTCTTCTGATGACATTGTAAATTACCTGTGGGGCCTCTACCCCAACATATGAAATCAAAAGTAGGGAATAAGCCACAAACCACAGTCAGCACAGAGAATAAAAAGAAGAAATCAAGTAGTTAACTTTAGCATTTGCCTAGAGATATTTGTGAATCTCAGATGGCTTTGGATAATTCTGTTTAGAGTTTCAGTGGTTTTAACTATGTCAGTTAATTCACTGTGAGGCACTGAAACAGGTCACTCAGAGAAGCCAGAGGTGCCCCATCCCTGGAGGTGTTCAAGACCAAGCTGCATGGAGCTTTGAGCAACCTGGTCTAGTGGAAGGGGCGTCAGGATGAGATCGTCTTTAAGCTCCCCTCCAGCCTAAGCCATTCTATGATTGTATAATTCACACAGAAAATTCAAACTTTAGTAATTAGAGGAGAGAAACTAAGCCATGAAAAACTGGACTACACATAGCTGGTAACTTGAGAAGCAAAGTCAAAGCAATGATTACTATGGAATAGAAGCATATTGTGAAATACAAAGAGAGACAATGGAAATAAATGAGAATGAAATTCAGTGTTACTAAGTTCATCTAGGGAAATAGGGACAAAAAGTACCATTCTGTATCAAGAGGGAAGAAGCAGATCAGAAGGGTTTAATGTTAAAATACAGAAGGAAGGGGAAGTAAAATATTCTTGTCTGAGAAAGGCTTTTTTTGGTATGCTGTGACATCATTGTTCTAAAGTCTGTGAGCACTGTAGGGAAGTATTCAGTATTTAGTGAGGTGCCACTGAATATATTCATAGCAAAACCTTGTACAACATAGGATACTGAATTATAAGAAACAGACTTAGAGTCAAAAAGGATAATTTATATTATCTTCAAAGAACTTAAAATATTTTACAAATGTATTGTGTCACCACATCATTCTAATTCAGAAGTAGTAAATATATTCTCCATACTTTCCTTTCTTGTTTTCTTTTGTCATTTCTGACAGTCTCATCTTTATAGGTTCGCTGAATATGATTGTTTAGAAAATGAAAGAACGTACATATTTCCACATAAAATCTCCACAATATAAATATATAAACATAAAGTAAAATAACTCCTGTATTTTCAAATTTACTTCCAATCAGTGTTTTTAAAGCAATTTTCCTGCATCACAAGATGAACGCAAAGGCGTTCATTACAGAAGTGGGGTGGTTTTTTGCTTTCATTATCACAGAGCTTGTCATCATCTTCAGCATCTGTAATGCTGAAGGAAACAGCATTACAGATGTTATCAACAATGAAAATAAATGCACTATTTATTTGTTTATTTATTATTATTTATATGGAGCTTTACCTGTATTTATAGTGTGATATAAATATAAATACATTTCTAGAGTGATCTTTTACTCAAAATTAGGATGTTGTTATTCTGAGCTAACCCAAGCACTAATCTATCTAGTAAGAATAACATGTCTTGTAAGGAACTATGTCAATGGACACTGGCTTCCATCCAGGCAAATGCTGAATGCCTCTATTCCTAGCTAAGCTACTTTGGTTCATGCTCATCTAGTGTGCAGCTGTGGACAATATAGTTCCTAAGGCAAGGTCTTACCATGCAGTCCTGATGCATACAACTAATCCTTGCTCAAGTCAATATTCTACTCATGAGTAGGATTGAAGGTGATGAAATTCCTAATTCTCTTACCACATCTCAGCCCCAGGGCCAATGAAATGAGAATAGATAAAGACAATGCATGGGTAAAATAAAAGCAAAGAACTGGTGCCTCTTCTGATATGGTAGACCTTAGAGAAGAAAGGATTAATTAACATATGTAAATGTAGTCTGGGCAGGAAAACTATTTGCATCATGAAGTTGTTTCCATTATATTTTTGAAAATTAAGGTATCAACAGTTTAACACACTGCAGGTACAATAAAAGTAATATGTAAGTACTCTAATTAATATACAAGAGCTGATAAACTTAATCATAAAGACATAAGAGCAGGTAAAATTAATCACAAGTGAACAGTGCAAATCATTATAGTTTTGATCTACTTACCACTAATTACAGAAATTATTTTAAAAACACAGCCTAATCATCCTGTTAACCTACATTGTAAATCTCATCTTTGACAATAAAGCAAAATCTGTAATCCTACCTCTATAAACAACTGTGACATATAGGTATTTCTGCTGATGCTTTCACAGCTGCTTGCTCAGAGTTTTAAATTTTAGAAGGTATTAGATCATTTCCCAAAACCCTATCGTGCAGAGAATCAACACCATGTACCTTAAGTACTTTCAGAGTGTCCCGTGACACCAAATATGCATAAATTTGAGTAGTAGTAGAACTACTGATTATCTCAGACACAGAATTCCTTCTGCAAAGTTGAATGATATTCTACCATTACAAAATCTGGCAAAACTGGACATTTCAACTATGAGGAGAAAATTAAATGAATATGATTTTCTTTATAACTGATCCACAATCCTTTCTATCTCCTTAATATTCAAGCATCTTTCTTGCAGTGATTCTTTCTGGTATTTTAGGTACTCTTTTTATTCTTCAATCTATCTTCAGACAAGCAAACCTTATCCCCAAAGCCATCATATTTCAAATCCACTGCTAACTGATTACAGATACTATGCCTATTATTCTTTCCTAAAAATAAGGCCTTAAACACTTCATGTAAAAATGTGTCTCTGGCCTTATCTTGCATTCAGTAAAATTCAGAATTTATTTAAAGAGTATTCTGTGGTGCATACAACATCAAATGTAAAGAGAAACTAAAGTAAAGCAGGCAGCTGATTTTGATTTGCAGATAGTTTTTAACAGCATTTTAGCAGTGACAATTTGAAATCACATTTTCTATATTGAGGTTAATAATTTCATTACTGACTATAGAAAAGGGGGAAAAAACCCATGAAAATGGAATTCCTGGGGATCAATTAAAAGTAGTATAGCAAATGCAAGTATTTTGGAAATACAACTGTGAAGGTCAAGAAGGTGAAGGGAAGGAATTGAGTGTGTAGCATCTTCCTTCAGCTGAATTGAGGAAATACCTAGAAGTAAAAACATTTTCTAAATTGCACCTGAACGAAATATAATTAAAACCTCAATCATAACAGTCACATACCATTCTCTTAGTTCCTAAATTCATGAATATGTGCATCAATCTGCAGATCTTACAAATGACACCTCAAATATGAGATTGCTACTCATGGCATACCTGCATATGTAACTCTTCAAGAGAATATTGATTTCTGTCTGGAACTGATGGACACTCCCTCATGCCCTACACTATAGTATCAGTCCTAGTTCTTGCCTCCATGTCCTTTAAAGCCTTGTATTTGATTTTAAGCTCATTCTCCCCATAGAGAACAGAGCTCAGTTCGTGGGTTTGGCTGTCTGTCAAGCTGTGATTAAAGACTTCTGGAAAAAGTAGAGGTATATCTTCATACTGAAACTGAGAATGTAAACATTCCAAAGTGCCTGCTGTGAAATAAGTACACAACTTTTGCAGTCTCCCTGCAAAAAAAGACAGAGGAGAATTGCCTGCATTTTGCAGCCAGCTAATGAATGTACACTGGCGTATTCAGTCATTTGGGCCTCACACAAACTTAAAATTTTTCAAAAGTAGAAAAGACTGTGTCTTGAAAAAATTTCTTCACAGTTGTTTTGCTAGCTATGTGTCATGACATACAGTGACATGTAGCATGAGTCTTAAAATGTCAATATAATTATTTTAAAAGCTTTATTCTTATAACAAGATTCATATATTCTCATTATACCAGGTAAGTTTGTGGCCTTAAAAATTCAGTCATGCTCCTTCCACAATGGTGTTTTGTATGTTCTGATAAACATCAAAATACTATCATGACTAATAATGTTTGTAATTAGTTGATTTTTCTGAACAATAACCCTATTGATTTCGAAGAGCACACCTATGATGTATTGGATGTTTAAAATACTTCTCACTTCAAAGAATCCCTTCTCAAGAGAAGAAAACAATTATTTTTAAGTATTTTTTACACATATAAATAAGATTGAATTTAAAATTAATGCTTAAAATAAAGTATTAATCTCTGAAAATCTGAATCAGATAAAATCATAGACTGTAAAAAGTCACCCACCATGCAAAGCTTCCATAGACTTTAAAGGGTATTGGTCAGGCCCTATAACTGACACCATGACATCTTGATTTTAAGCTTTTATTTGAAAATCTTCAAAAGTTGTTTCCAAATAACCAAAAGAAGAAATAAATGCATTAGTACCTGCTCTAGAACTTTTCTATTTTTTATTATAACAAGTTATAATAAAACAAGTTAGAAAACCTGAGAGTTAGAGGGCAAAACTATTCCAGAGAAGCTTTCTCATTATCCAATGTTTTCCCTCCCACACAGAAAACACAGATGACACAGATGCCCTTGGTTCTTAGAAATGAGTAGAAAAAAAAGAAAAAGCTGCAAGAGCAGAAAGAGCTCTGATTCCAGAGAATGTAAGTTTACTGAAATATTTAATATTAAGTAAAATCATCAGAAACGTTTTTTGATTTATGCATCAAGACAGAAATTCACCTTTGTGCCCAAATATGTTTGTCAGATTAGAAATATTTACACTTAAGTGTGGTTACATATAGGTAATGTCTTGGTGAGGCTAATTTTTTTTATTTTAGTTAAGCTGCTATTCTGGCTATTTCTGGCAAAGGCTTTCCAAATATATTGTTGTTTAATTGCCTCAAAAGGTCATAATTCTTGTTGTAAATCTCAGTGTTGTCTTAGTTTAATAGCTTGTTCTAATCCCATTTAGGTAGAATGTCACTATTACTCTGTAATACACAACCTGCTATTAAAAAAGGTGAAACAAGACAGAATTTTATGTCATTGTGTGAATGCCATGAAATTTTGCTTAGCACAGCCAGGAAACATTTTTTTTATTCTGCTTAGATCAGGTAGCTGTGACTCACATCTCCTGGCAATATACCACTGACCCACTGTGTGATTATGGTCTTACTAATTAATCCCTTTGTTTGCTCATCTGTAAAAGGGTTATAAAAGCCAACTTCCATAGAATTTACCCAAACTGCAAGCAGGCAGTGAGATGTTGATTGACCCAGTGTGTTCACAGGAACAAAGTAAATACTGGGAGGAGTAATACAATTTATAATGTAACTCTTATTA
This sequence comes from Hippolais icterina, assembly GCA_013400075.1. NCBI lineage: Eukaryota > Metazoa > Chordata > Aves > Passeriformes > Sylviidae > Hippolais > Hippolais icterina. The sequence continues at coordinate 58,762 of VWYN01026899.1, forward strand.
TAAGCAAATAGAATACCTTATCCCCTAACAAAAGCAACAATTTATCTTTTAAAAAAAGCAAATATATTGAATTTTTCAAATCAGAGTGAATTAATGTGGTCCACCCTGTTTATCTGATTTCTCATTACTTATCAGATAACTATGGCAAAATAAGTTAATACTGAAATTTAATTTTTAAAAAATGTGGAAAATACACTAGGTCTTAAAGACAGTATATGCATTTTTCTATGAAAAGCTAATCACACATTTATGATGCCACTTACCAAACCATGGGATTTTTTTTTTTTACCTTAAATTAGATGCACAGCTGTCACCCATTTGTAAATGCCATCAAGGTGTAGGAGGCCTTGAAAATAAAGCACATGAGGCTCTGTCTCATTTCACAGAGCCACTGGATGTAAAGGGTGCTGAAGAAGATGGAAAAGATCATGAAAACAAGAATCAGAGTAGCTCAGATGCGTTTGAAGATAGAGACCTCAATAATGTATCAGACAGTGAAAAAGAAGGGAAGACGGAAAAGAACTGCCCTCCTAAAATGTTCTCACCTCAGCAAGATGAAATCCTAGCTACAGTAACTTTTGGTGAGTCAGAGGGCACATCCAAAGGAAAAATTACATTGTGGGGCAAGCCAGATTCTTCAGACTCTACTAGCTTGGCCACTGGAAAAATTTCTGCAGAAGTAAAATATGGCTCTTTTAACGTGAAAGTAGAAATTAAGAATATTTCTTTGTTTGCTCCTGGAACGAAAGTTGTGGATGAAAAAAGGAAAAGTTCAAAGAACAAGAAACATCATAAAAGACAATGCCAGAAAAGTCAGTGTCCAGAATGTGCAAAGTACCAGTGCCCTTCAATTGACCATTCAGCAGAACACAGGGGGAAATATAAGGGATCCTCTAAACAGAAAATTCAAACTACTATCAATGAAAGTGCCTCCTTGGAAATGAACATTGAAACAAAAGACATTCAAGTGGAATATACCAGCAGAAAGAAAAATCTAAAGGTTAACCTCAAAGCTGGTGAGAAGGCACAGAGCCAACCACTCAACAGGGAACACGAAGATACATATTGGAGTGAAACAGATTATTCTGTAACAGAGGCACTTTATAACACAGACTGTGAGTCATCATTTAGCTTTCATGAAAAAGCAGATTATACATTCCCAGATGGATATACACTTCTTCCTCCACCTAAAGAATTTGCTGACTGTGACAAAATGCACCTGGATACAATTGCAGAAGGCGTATCTTTGTACCCTGTTAATAGCAGAAAGGAATCTGATGGTCTCACTACAGCCTTGAGTATTTTGGGGGAAGACAATTATTTCTGTAAACTTAACACAGAGGACTATGAAGAAAACACCAATGAAAAGGAAGATTTTTCAAGGGATAAAATACTTTTCTCAGAAATAAATAATACCAATTGTCTTTTAGCTATTAATCCCTTGCATAATCCAAACAATGGGAAAGAATATGTTAGTAAGAGCAATGTATTAGGTCAAGAAAGAAATAACTGTGACAAACACAGAAACACAGGGCCAAAAACAGCAAGAAGAAAGTCTTTCCCAGATACTACCCTGGAGGTACCATCACCAGTTCACCCTAGAAGGGATTCTGGCTTTTACTCACTGCCATCCTTAAATGTATTGCTTAAGGAGACCAAAGTAGGAGATGTCCATAGCAGGAACTCACGTATTTACACCAAATACAAGGAACTTTGTAAGTGTCCCGACTTGACCTCCTCTCTGACAGAGCTTTACAAGTATCCCGACTTGACCTCCTCACTGAGAAATTTGAGAAGTCTTAAGTCTTCATTTCAGTATGGTTTCACATCATTTGATCATAATATTACTATTTATCCACCTGAGCCTGAAGAAGATGTCTGTCTAGATGGCACTTGTTTACTGAATGACTATGCAGACTGTGTGGAGCAAGATGAAGAAACAGAAGAAACATTAATGGAAAGCCTTTATTCCAGTTGTACTATACATGAAAAAAAAGAAAATGGCCATGAAGAGCCTCTGGGAAACCTATCCATGTGGGAAGAAGACTATGAGTCTGCAGAAGCTTTAGATAAAGAGAAATTACAGTACAACTCTATAGAAAAACACGTTGAATGGCAAAACAAAACTCACCTGGTACAAGCCTCTCCACTTTCTACAAGTCCTTCAGGTGAATTCAGTAATAACCAAGAAAGTACTAATTATGCATCTACAGAAAGCATCCCCAAACAAAGTTCAGTTTTACAGTTAAATGTTCACCCTCCTTATGCAGAGTCTGAGGTAACAAATAAAAGGAGAGAGTCAGTATTGACTGACCCTCCAGTGGTAACTGGAGAAGTAGAAGGAAGACTTGTCCAAGGCTGCACTACATCGATACCTAAATGTTTGGGCTCTGCAGCAAAGAAGGAAACTAACCTTACCTGCAGTATACAAGAAAAATCCCTGTTGTCATCCTTGTTAGATTGCAAAGAGCATGGCATGAATAAAGCGTTGGAAAGCCTTTCTCAGGTACAGGACATATCTGGAGATGTCCTTGTTGAATCTGATTGCTATAGTAATTCAGCACATGCTTCTGTATTATCTACCTCTTCAGTATGCACAGAAAGGAAAGAGAATTTCACAGAACATTCAAACATTAAGCAAAGATTGGAGAACTTTTGCAGTAAACAGTCAGCTGATGAAAGTTTAAGGAGAGAGTCTGGAGCAAATCAACTGCTTCTGTTAGTCAAGTCCAACTTTGAAGAAATTGAGTCAAATTCTGAAATAAAAGAAGATTATTGTGAGAATGCAGATATCTCGTCATCAGTAAAACAGATTAGTCAGAAAGGTAGGTGATACAAGACTTTTCAAGTTAATATCACACACCTTTTGCATAGAAGCTTTTGTGACATCTGTTTCTTGGAAAATAAATATATATTAAAGGTTTAAAATTATGTTGTTACGGTATATGTTTGGCCATGGGGTTATAATATGCAGTTATTCTGCTGAGGATTCTAGGAACCATCTTGTAGAGCCAAGAAACCTAGATTAAAAAATTAATTAATTATTTTAGGCAGCTTCGATCAAGAAGCGGTTTTCCTACATAAAACTGCCCACCCATCCTATACATCTAGTGAGAGAAGCAAATACCATTGCAGGAAGTAATAGTAAAAGCAGTTGGCATGTGATATGAACTCAGAGCACAAGTCAGTGTTTAAAACCACATCAATCTGGCTTTCAAATCCATGTGATAAATATGAATACTGAATATATATGAATACTAAGTACATCTTGGTCTTAATTCTGGCTGAACATTTTCATGGAATGACCATAAGGGATCCTTTAACCTGCTTTCTCCTCTCTTTTATATGTTTGAAAAAACTGCATATGAAAAAGGCTTATTTTTAATAGCTAATATCTTACAAAATTTCTTGTCATCCTTTTTATAATCCATCTACCCATATCCATAACTGGTCATCTAAAATGAGTGTTTTGAACTACAAAAATTTTAAGCCATCCTGGGACATTGCACACTACAATGTGAGCCTTTTACATTATCAATGTGTACATACATATGTGTGTATGTGTTGTTGAAATATTACCCCAAATACTTCAATTTTATTTTTTTAATAATAGTCCATTTATTTGCAAATATCTCTCTCTCAGATTTACCTCTCCAGAAGACAATGTTTCCAGCAGATTTGGAGGTTAAGAGGTTTATTCTGTCAAAAAATACACCTTTTCTTACGGAAAATGCCTTATATAATCCTAGTTCAAAGCAAATGAAGTTTTAAAAAAATTCTTTAGTTCACAATACTTGCAAAAAAGACTGGTATGACCTCTGTGTCTGTCTTGTTTTGCATTGGTAATGGAAATTTAAAAAAAAACCCTGAAGTATATATACACTATATAGCTACACTACATAGATACATATTGCTATATAGACCAATATCTCATTACCAGTATCTCAGTATCAATATATAAAATAAATAGAGAATTGATGAAATGGAAATCTCTATAGAACAAGGTATAGAATTAAGATACTAAAAGAAAACTGCATGCCAAAATCCTTGACCACTTGGACATTAGACCTAAATGGTTAAGGACACAGCACAGAAGTGAGGTATATCTATGTCTTCCTTCTTTTTTTTTTTTTTTTTTTTTTTTTTTTTTTTTTTTTTTTTTTTTTTTTTTTTTTTTTTTTTTTTTTTTTGTTTTTTTTTTTTTTTTTTTTTTTTTTTTTTTTTTTTTTTCTTTTTTTTTTTTTCTTCTTTATTTTCATTCTCTCTTCCCTTTTGCCCCTTACTAAGAATTATCTGCATATGTTCTTTCTCATACCTGTCATCTTTCTTTGGTCCTCTTTTGGTCCAGGGTGATATTTTGATTTTCCTTCATTTCTAGCAATGCTGTGGAGGTCCTACCTTAAATGAATAAATGTGTACATCCAGCATGAATTTTACAACTTATTAATATGAATTAAAATCCACTTTTAGTTTGAGAATACCAGCCTACTTTGCCAAGACATTGGACAATGTGGGACTTTCAGAGTTTAATAATCCAGTGACACCAGAAAGCAAATGTGTCATTTTTCAGCAAAGAGTGAGAACATCTGGAACAGAGGAGAAGATATGTCACTGTGGTAAACAGGATGGGGGAAAGGTGATCTAGAAGCCTCTTGGTTTTCTGGGGATTTCAGGAATGTATCAAGAGGACCATGCAGAGGGCACTACAAGCGCACTGCAAGAGATAGGTTTCCTAACTTTCAGCAATGGTCTGGAATAGTCTCCTTGAACGCCCTTGCTCAGTTACATGTGTCTGTGATGATCTAGTGGAGACCAGAAAAAGGCTGTACAGCCATGAGTATACCTACACAATCTTCCAGGGAGCCTGTGGAGGTTGGCCTTCTTCTCTATGTGCCCTTTCCGGTGGCTACAGTCACATTTTCAGAACAGAATATAACACCAGATCTGTTTTACAATTGTTGTTTTATCTGAAATAATACAACAATTAAGTTTATTCTGCCTTAACTAGAAAGAAATCTAAACCAGGAAAATCTTAATGCATATCTTGCAAGATTATTAGTGTTCAAATAGGAGTTTTTATATCTACCTATTGGCCACTTCAAAAATGTGTTATGTTAAACAAAATCCATGAGCAATTTACAAGTTTCTGCATTAAAATAGTGATGTTCCAAAGGCTATGTAGGTAGAGATACCTCTGCTTCTTGCTGCATAAAGGCCTCTATTAGTCTAAAATATATACTTTCTGAATACTTTTGCTATTATTTGGTATTTTCATTTATATGCTGGTTAGATTATCCTTGTATTTAGAATGTGGAAATATTAAACAGTAAAATTACTTTTAGTTTGTCACATATTTCTCACCATCAACATCTGGTTATAACTTAGACTTGAAATCAGAAATGGATAAAACCAGAAAGTTATCTTTGAAGAAAGATACCAGGGCAAGTGACAGTTCCCAGGAAGATGCAATAGACCAGTGGGCCAGAAGACGGAAACAGTTCAAAGACAGCAAAAAATGCAGTTCAACTGGAGGAAGCTCCATAAACAGCACAATCACTGAGGGATCAAGTGAGTACTTTAGTATTACACTTGAGATCTTTCCCCTTTGTGTGATTGACATTATGACAGGGTTTTCAGCTAAGGAAATTGATCTCCAGTTCACTGTCTGAGTGACTGTGTTAATCATTATCATGAGTTACATGAAACATCCTTACAATCTGACTGAAAAAAAAAGTTGATTCTACCATGCATGTTCATGGTAGAACATGTTCAAATAATATGCCCAAATAATATTAAGACAAACTCTAGGCGCAAGCATGTAATCATGTGGCAGCAGGTTTGATGTTATAAAAAAATTGTAATCCTGATATCTACTTATGTCAAAGTCATGCTGACCTGGGAGGCTTTCTTTCCTCACACCACCTGTTCCAACTTCAATCTAGGCTTGTTGCTTGTTGTCTGGATTGTCATTCACTGTAACTTGCAACTGTCTCTTTAAGAAAGCTATCACCTTGCCACACGCAAATTCATCAGCTTAAACTTCATGAGAAGGAATTTTTAAGATGAACTGCTTGATGAATTTGCATTTCATGCAGATGGAGCCACCAGGCAAGGATTGCACAGTCTAGGGAGAGCATATGTGGTACTTCTTACTTAACACTGCCTCACCTCCTGTTTTGCCTTTTTAGTATTTTAAGAAATATTTTGTAGAGATGAAGAAATGTGCACTTCCCTGTGGAAATATTTTGTGCTATAATGATTACTTTTGATACAGGAAATTTTATTTGTAGATATATAACCTCCTCTTTGAAGAAGGGAAAATACAAACCTATAGAGAACTCTAAACTCTCAAGACCTCAGTCCAGATCTAATAGATTATAAACTACAAATATGTTCCATGCCTGTACCAAAGAGGTAAATCCTAAATCAAAGGAGCCTCAATTCATTGCCTTAACACAGGTTTCAGTTGCCAGCTGGGATTCCAAGAGGGGCCTGAGATATGTGAACCAGCAGGGAACCCAAGCCTTTTTGAAGTAGTAATTGGACAGCAAGCAGGATACTCTGAAGTATCTAATATAGTACAGGCCACCTATGTTCAGGTAACTGAGCCAATCCTTAAAGTTTTAATTCCTGTTAACAAAGAAACATGCATGACTGACATTTCACATGGAAATAAAGAAGCTCCTTATTGGTAGCAGTTTTCATTGCTTGCCCCTAAAACAGATTCTAGGCCATTGTATTAGGACTAGAAAGTTACCATGTCAAACCACCTGAGCTCAGAAAAACCTACCAGAAGCTATACACACCAGGGTAAACTGTTCCTTGATTTCAGCAGTAGTGTCTCTTGAATATAAAGCTGGACCATAAATTTTACTAAGTCAGGCATCTGTTGGTTTCATAGAGAAAGCATATATTTTTTTTTTAAGAAATCAAGTCAAAAAAGAGCAAGTTGCAAGAGCTAGATTTGCTTTCCTTGAGACAAAGTTTTCAGAAGCACATGGCATAAACCCAGAGTGGTCTCCAGAACAGATGACTGGGCAGACAATTCTGCCCAGATTCTCACATCCAATCATTTTGGATAGTATGTTACAGGCCTGAGACTTCTTTTCCTTTTGGTTTGCTAGCTTGACTGTTTCCCTGTGTTGGCAGACTTGAGACAATTCTGATTAACATATGGAAGCAGCAGCTCCTTACATACTTACTTCCAGCCTCTGGGAAGAATTTAAGTGTGCTTGTTGGTGACACTCCAATTTGACATATGTTCTGAAAACTCAAGGAGAAAAGAAAATAAATATTTTGGCACAATTCCATACTGTCAGTGTGTATAGTTTTGCCTATTTGTCACATTTTAACCTACTCTAACTCTACTATAAAAATTATAAAAATTCAGCAATAAACTGGCAAAACACTATGCTGTACTGAGTTGTTTGGTGCTAGATTTTAATTTATGCATTCATGGTAGCAAGGTAAAATGAGCTTTAAACATATCAGGATTGTAATATTTATTTATTTGTCTATTTGCTAGTAGCTTCTTATACAGTTAAACATATCATCTCATACTTTCTGCATAATAAGGGAAAAACCAGTGGATGTGGAGTATTTGTCTAGATAGACACAACTGAGCACATTTTCTAAGTGATGAAAGGACTGCCACTTAGATGCATTCAGGAAGTGACTTCCCGAACAAATACAACTTTAAATAAAGGTAAATTTTTATCTTCTCTGTTTTTAAACTGGGAATCATTTTACATCAAACATAGGATAAACAAAGCAAACATATCCTTCCTCCAGCTGCATTAAATCTAGTGGCATTATACCAGGCATTTCATACTGAAAGGTACATGATGGTTTTTTCCTCTCAGAAAATTTATATTTTCAGTCTATCTATTAGCACAGCATCTGATGATGTATACTTATATATGGCTTTCACCATCCAGTCTTAACTTTGCAGTTCCAGCTCCTGGTCTACTTGGGATGTTGTCAGACTATTACACAGTCTTTTTGTTTACATTCAACTTACTGTTTATAACCTGTCACAGCCAGCTGCCTGACATCCTATTGCTTGAGAGCCTCAACTTTAGCAGAGAACTAGAGATCTCCTCCATCTCAATGTGAACTCGTTGCAAGATATTGTAAATTATTATAAAATATGAATCTGAAAATCCTCAGGATAACACATCATACAAATATTCAACAGCCTATGAAGGAATTAGCCACGAGTTCTATGGTTGAAGAAAAAAAAAAAACCACCAAACTATTATTTTCTCACTTCCTTTTTAAAAAAACTTCACATGTCTGAAAGGGCTAAAATTAAGCAAACAGAAATCATGGTCATCAATGGCCCTGTCATGGAAAATAACTTTCCTCTTCACTTTTATCTTCTGATATGCACTGAACTCATACCAATTTTCTATAAGGTTTGTTTGATTTCCTAATAAAATGGGTCACATAAGCTAGCTTAAGAACTAGCTAAAGTCAGTTTTGTCTTGAAGAGTTGCAGCTCCTGTTTTGACCGCTTGCATTAAGACTTCACTTCTTACTCATGTCCAATGTGCATTAGCCTCCAGGATTGTGATCTTATAATTGGAAATCCTTGCAGTCTTCTCCTTTAACAGCAACAAAATTGAGGAACTCAGTACAACCTTTACAAACTTTTCATCAAGAAGCTTGTGGCACTTCTTCCATGCTGAGTGGCTGAGGTCTCTTATTCTTCATGCATTTTCCCTCCTGACATAACTTTTACTTGTTTTGTTGTCATGACAGTAAATTCAGAGGATGCTCGATCAGTAGATCTGGGACTATATTCTGAAAATGAGGACAGAGGTTTTTATACAGAAAACTTTCATTCTGCTTCCTGGGTTTTCAGAGGAGATGATGTCTCTCCAGATAACAGTCCTAGATGTCTCAGCAAAAGACCTAGACCAGTGGCAAGTAAGTTGGCTAGAGCAACAGGTAATAAATGTCATAAAAAATTATTTATTTTGGGCACTCTGCGGATTTCAGAGAAACAACATTTTGGAGAAGATGCTGGTCACTTATGCTAAAGACAGGAAAAGGATCCCAAGAATCCAAGAATCCAAAAGATTATTTAAAAAAATAAATAGTTCTTATTTAGCTATTGTCTTGCAAAATATCATCATTACTTGATAAACTGGTAAAAGTTCATGACTAAACCTCATGAGATAAGGGTAGAGGCAATGTAATTCCATTACTTCCTCAAGCATGGCAAAACCATAGAAATGTTTATGGTCATAAAGTATTATAATGGACATAAAATCTGTTTTACATCAAACTTTCAGACATGATTCATCCAGAAAGAAAATACTTATTTGCTGTGAGTGTGAAGGGTTGCTCTATTTGTAGTTTAAATCTATGCAAATAGATATAGTGAATAACTTTTTCTGGGAGAGGGGAGGTTTTCCTTCACTTCTCAGATGTTAAGTTACTCAAAAGTAACACAGTTCAAAGAACTAACACAAACTGAAAAACCCATGTGGCTTTCCAGGAAATTGTTCTTTGTTGGAGCTCATAAATCATTCAGAATATGAAAGAGAACAAATGTCCTCTAAAATCTTCTGATATGAAAAATTTCCCCTTACGCACATGAGAATATTCTGGAAAACCATTTTGGTTGCTTCTTCTCTCAGGGGAGAGCTCAGAACTTCAGCAAAATAAAGTCAGTATTGAAGTATCTATTTTTGACAGACAACAACAATTGGCCTGCTAGTAAAGTAACATTTAAAGCAATTTCTCTCTTCCAAGTAGTACACAATTTGAAAACAAAACAGCTGTCATAATTACTATTGAATTGGCCTCCATTAATAAAAGAAACCACAGTAGTAAGGTAGTCAAATGATCAAAACCAGAAACTCCAAGAAATCAAATTTACAATTAAGTCCTTCTTAAGCATAAGATTTGCTAAAGAACTAGGCTATTTAAATCAGAATAATAACACTATTAGACCCTGTGAAAGAGATGAAGGTAGGCAATCAGACCCTGATCTTTCTTTTAAGTGAGGCTGATCCCTTTAAGTGTTAAATTCTGCTGAGTTGAAAGAGATTTCAGCCCCCCTTGGGAGAAGATGCCACTGTGGCTGGAGAGGTTTGACTATAGGACTGGAAGGCAGTGTGGGAGTGTGGAGTAGAAGGATAAACAAAAGGAGAAGAAATACCTATCCATAAGATAGAGGCCTTCTGAAATATAAAAAGAATGAAACTACAAGAAACAGATTTAAACCCATTTAAGAAATTAGAGTGTATTTTATATTTGCAGCCTAGAGGTCTGACACAGAAAGCATGAGTGTGTTTCTCTCCCAGAACACCATTAGTAGAGTGGAATACCTGAATACTTAAGCTCTTCATTACAAAGTCCAAGGACTGGACTGTGCTGTCTGCCTGAATAATATGAATGATATTTGATCTGTTGCAGTATAAGGGGTGTCATTGTCTGAGGACCAGCACTAAACAGCCAGGAGTGGTACTGAAAGCACACCAACCATTTGCAGAATCAGTAACACTCAGTGCCTACAAAAAGTTTTAAAAACAGACTGCTACTTATTAAATTGAATATGTAGAGAAAAAAGGGTATTTTTCTTCCTATTTCCAGTTCGAGAAAGAACAGTGAAGATCGCTAAAGGAACTGGCAATTACCCTTGGGGTTTCAGGATCCAGTTCTCAAAGCCTATCCTTGTGACTGAAGTTGACACAAGTAAGTTGTTTGTACTCCTGTGGAAATATATAAAAAATAAATACATATTATTCTATTATATACACTGATACATATATGATATATATCTACATGATACAATCTACATAAAACATGTTTTATAATAATTTACAATAATTTCCATAATTAGTGGATGCAAGGTGTTTGATAGCATGAACTGCTCATGAACAACTGTATTAGAACTCTGCTATCCATAGGGGTAAATCAGACTCCACTGCCCTGTCTTCTTCCATATCAGTTCATACCTTGTGCAAGTGCCTGGATTCAGCTTCTCTGAAATGTAAAGTCTAAAACTTTTGTGGGCTGGCATCCATGAATGACAATAGGCCTTTAAAAATTAAAAGGAAGATGCAGTGATCCAATCCTTCTAATATTTACAAAAATCTTATTGGCTAGGGACACTTCTGCTTAGATCCATCAAGCCATCTGTCACTCTTAACAGGTGTTAACTTCTTTCAGGAATTATGATGATTGTAAGGAACCCCAAAAGAAACTCCAAAACCCAAGTGAGTGAGCAAAAAATGGAAGATGATTTTCAGAAAAGATGAAGTGTAAGATACTGCCTCTAGAGAAGAATGAGCTAGCTGTTCCATGCCTTAATAATGGTGTTGGCACTTTTGCTTAGGAATGAGATCTTGGGAGTCACCACTAAAAGGTCTCTGAAATCATTAGCTCTGTGCATAATGTCAGCTTAGAAATCTGGCTAAAAGCTGACTTAGTCAGTAATAGCAGAGAGAATGAGACAAAGGCAGTCTGTCATTTTACACTGCCTAAGGCCTTGGCTCATCCAAATCTAGAGGACTGCTTGCTCTACTGCTCTGCATCTCAGGACAGGAACAGTAGAATTAGTAAAAGAGAAGAAGGTAAAGGAGACTGTGATAGACTACACTAAAAAGCCCCCAGATACTATGCAAAATGTCATCCCATACAGAGAAGGCTAGTGCATGCCTTCTAGCATGTCATCTGACAATAGCTCTGTCACTATTACCAGCCCTATGTATTAGATTGTCCTGATAGCATTGGGATAACATTGGGAAAGCCTGTGAATTCATCAGCCTATGAGTTAATAAGTTTTTTACCTAAGTACAAATAAAATAATGCATCATGCATACTATAGCTCTGACACCAATTTATCCCTAATAGTTAAAATTAAGTATAGCAACTCACATTTTATATCACTTCTTTATTTGTATGTTGTTTTCAAATGCAGTTGCTTTGAAATTGTGACAACATTTTAAAAATAGGGGTTTTTTTCAGACAAGCTTGTAGTAAAATTATGTGTTATCAAAATATAACTCATTTCATTGGGAAGAAATTCTTCCCTGTGAGAGTGGTGGGGCACTGGCACAGGTTGCCCAGAGAGGCTGTGGATGCCCCATCCCTTCAAAAGTTCAAGGCAGGGTTAAATGGGACTTTGATCAAGCTGGTCTAGTGGATTGGGATTGGAACTAGATCATCTTTATGGTCCCTTTCAGCTAAAACCATTCTATGTTTCTATAATGAATATTTTAATAATATTTTACAGACCACTTATGGTCATAAAGTCTTGTATGGCATGCTCAAGGCCAACACAACCCAACATGTTTTGACATTTGCAAATTATTTGTAATACACATGAGGGTGGACTGGGGCTCTGTTATGCCTGTTTATTATTAAGCTTTTATTAATCTTATTCCTACAATTTTTAAGCATTCTGAGACATACACTGAAGGATCACATTTTCTGCATGGTAGTGTACAAAATCTTTAAAAGCATACATTAAATGTTCAGGACATGGAATAATATTTTCCAAAACCATTCTTTCACAGTCCATTAGGAATGCTTATTTATAAATGAGAAGATAAATACTGTATCTGAGAAGTTTGTAACTGGGATTTAAGTAACTGTGTATTGGTGCCCATGAATAGGGTATATTTATCACCTCCCTAGTTTGCTTCCATTCCTGGTTGGCACGTGTCTGAGCAGTTTTTTATTATTTATTAACAAATAAGCAAAAGGTGATGCATTAAAAATTTTATTCAGTTCTTCCTTCACTGGGACCTTTCTAACTTAGTATGTAATTTCTTCCTAAAGCCAAAAATCCTCAAAATGTCATATCCAAATTCTATTAACCAGCAAAGACAAATATCAGTACAGAAGATTCTCTTTTGGAGTTAAATTCAAAACTTATCAGAATAATAGATTTTATTTCTTTATCTACTGACTCTACTGACCTTTGCATAAGATCTTTCTTCGCACTTCAGGCCAAAACTCTAGATACTGAAGTGTCTATTTGCATGTTAAAGCCTTTAAATCCCAATGGCATTTTAGATGAAATTTCTCCACTGCCAGTGATTATCCAGGCTAGATCCAAATCCTGAAATTTCATTTGCAGATGACTAACAGGTTGGTCAGTAAAATTTTTTTCCACCTCCAAGTTCACATCATGAAGGCCCTAAAACATAATCCTTGACTGGTTGAACAGTGTCTTGGTTTGAAAGACAGGTGTCTGCTGAGGAAGACAAGAGCCTCCCTTGGAATGGAAAATGTAAAGCACCTCCCTCCAAATTATTATAATTTTGAAATTAAGGGGCTCTCAGGCAAAGATATGAGAATAGCAAAAAGCCCACTACAACTTAATGGGAAAATTAAAAATAAAATGCAGTAGTACAAAACCACTGACAGAGTCAGAATACAACCTGTAACCCTGTCGGCCATGGTGCTGGTAGCAATTAAATGGTGGCTGCAGTCCTCCTGGAGTGTCAGATGTAGTTCTGTGGAACCAGTGATCCTATAGAAGCCTTTAGTTTTCATCTGAAGGTCCAGTGGTGGTGTAGATGGATCCGGTCTTCCTCTGGGAATCGAGTGGAAAAGGCTGACTATGATGTTCCAAATCTCAGATTATATCTAGGTAGGAATGTTTGGCTCCTCCCCCTGGGTGGAGCATCTCACAATGGGATGATGTAATTCTATCCATCATGCAGTGAGGCTTAATGGCCCATGAACAGAAGATATCCCCTGGAGGGAGGATGGGTCATGGTAGAGATAAAGACCACTGCCCCACCTGGTTTTAACAGCTGGCCCACTAACAGAAGATATACCCCTGCCCCAGAGAAGTGATAAAGAACACTGTTCCACCTGATTTCAACAGATGCTGATAGAATACATACTTCTAGTTGCATCTTGCACTGCAACCTAAGACAGTAAGTCTCACTCTCTCAACAGCTTTATAGCTGTACAGAAACATTACATTTCACAGTGATGAACTTACCCCCAAATTCATAAAAGTAAAAAGAAACTCACAGCTAAAGCTATCATTCCATGAGGGATCTGAGCAAGAAGGTGTTCATGTGGAATCAAATAGGATTCACAGTGAAAAGTGAGATCATATCATTATAGCCTTTCAAATAATAAGACAAAAATGTTTGGACTTCATGATAATTCTGCATTCCANTGCCACATTCAGAAGCTGCCAATCTGGCAAGGAAAGGTAATTCTAAGATCGCAGTAAATTAAATGAATGGGTCAGGTTTCCTGTTCAATGCTCCAAATACATCTAGACAAATGGAGTAATGTATGCAACAGAAATCTCAATTAATAGCTTAATGCATTATTATTTCATACAGTAGTATTGCTGAGGTCACTTTTTATCTAGACCTTGTTTTCTAAACACTTTAGAAAATTATTCCCCAAAGAGCAGGTAACAGTAATGGTTTGGCTCTCCTGTTATAAAGAAAGTGACTCAGAAAGCCCTGAAAGTGACTGCAGAGACACAAATGCCTTATTTATGCCTTATACTTCCTCAGGGAGAGACTTCATATCTTCCTTCTGTTTGTCTCTTGCCAAGACCTGAAGTCTAGTTAGGAGATCAGAAGTTTATTTCATTAGGCATTCTTTTGCACCAACACAGAAACAGACTCAGAGACATTAGTCATGTATATTCTTCCCAGAGTTGTGATGACTAGGAACCAAAGATAGCCACGTTTTCATCCTGAAAATTAATTTGCTGCTATTCTCTTATTTATCCCAGATAAAGTTTTGAAAAAGGCTCATGGAAAATTCAATAAATTAAAATAGTTTTACAAGACAGTGACAAATTTAATTTGACACATACAGTATTCTTTAATTATAGGGGTGTTATTCACACTGTTGTATTAAGAGAATGTTGAGTGTTTTAGCAGATAAATCACTGATTACTTGTATTTTTAACTCCTCAGAGAACAACCCCTGGATTAAATCTTGGCACACTGACAGCATTCCCAAAGTCAAGTGTCCCCCAAAAAGAAACCCAGAAAATGTTTTGCAGATGAAAGTATGTCATAGTCACATTTCTCAATCTGCTTTTAGGCATTACCACCAATTCTTTAGTGTTGATACAATCAGAATTTCAGGCCCTTAGGGTCAAAATCATAGATATATTGATACTGTCAGCAAATACTGTGAAGTTGCATCTCATTGATGATGAAGATAACATATTTTAAATCTTGCAATCCATCATCTCTTCCGAGCGCTTACCTTTTACAAATGATAAGTAGATGCTTTAGCGCAGGTTAGCTTCCAACAGCCAGCCTCCTCAGTGAAGAGCACAGAAAAGGTTAGAATACTCCAAAGCATGTAAAATAAAGAATTCTCAAGAGCATATGTGAGATGACAAAGACTGAAGGTGCCCCTAAGAGCATTCTCAGCAATTTTTGGTTAAACCTCAATCTATGTACACCTATTTGAGCAACAAAATTCAATTACTTCTCCTAACTGATAAAACAGACAAATACCAATGATGCTGCTTGCAAAGATAAGTCACAAAAATTTTCTAGAGATGTCTTCAGATAGCTGGCTCCATTACTAATTCTCAACACAAAATTAGTTTCATTCCTGAATTTGTTTCAAAAGAAGACATAATAAGACTTGATATAATATGCTTGCTTGACAGTTCTGCTTGTTGCTGCTTCTAGAAGCTACATTGGGAGGACATGGTATAGAATGCCACCTTCCTGCTCCTTACCCTACATGGGTATTCAGAAATATTGACATGTTTATAGTTTTGACTTATGTTTTCACATGTAATATTTTAGGTCCTGATATCCTGACTATGATAGTGGGATCAGACATCAGCCGTTACCCCAACACCCCCAAACCTACCTGCCGAGGATATCTGCACAAACGAACACAATCAGCAATACTGAAGGGCTGGAGAAAGAGGTGGTTTGTACTGAAACATAGTGGTTACCTACACTATTACAAACACAAGAAGGTAAGGAGAGTGGCTGGTGAGGAATCAAACTATGTCCTGAATTATGAAGTTCAGCAGTTCTGTACTCAAATTTACAGATCATTATCTTGACTTATGGTATTTACAGCATAAGATCAGCACTACAGGGTTTTGCATGAGATGTATAAAGGGAGCTTGAGTACTCTTCTACAGTTCTCTATCCACCTGACATTTTCAGCAGAATAGCTGGTAGTCTTGTTTCTCTGCATCTGTCATGGTACATGCATGAGCCATCTAATCAGGAATATGCTGCAGAACCACTGGGTAGGCAGCAAAACAGTCTGGCCAGGGCTTTTTTTCAGCACAAGCTATTCTGGTTCCAAAAACGAAAAGAAGTAAAAAACTTCACACTAAAAAGATACAAACATGTAGGAACAGTTTTTGTAGAGATTTTATTTTATCATAACCAGATCCATCATCAAACTCCTGAAACATAAAAATGGATACTTAGTTATACTTTTAAACACTTCCCAGGTTTTGATCAATTAAATATCACAAAGGCAGAGTGTTAGATTAATTGGAGTGAGGATTAGAAGGTGCCCCATAATCTTACATTCACTATGATTTAATTACATTTTCATTTCTTTCTTTCAACTAGTAGGTTTCTTTTAATTCATTTGTTCCTCAACTATCTTATTTGCACTAAGAAAATAAATATTTCAACCATGCAAACTATGTGTATTTGTTTTTTCTTAAAAAGAGTAAAAAAATTTAAAGCACTGCATAAATATTTTATAGCAATAGCTAGCTACTGCTTATTTTCTTGCACTGTCCAAGACTAGTGTCCTTCAATTACCTTTTAAATTATTTCATGCCTTTTTTTGTTCTCTATCTCTGGACTCCAAAGAATACATTGAAATATTGAGGCGCTATTTTAGCAGGTGAAAACACTGCCTTGTGCTTACAGAGTACTCTGGAAAGTCATTTGGTAAGAGAAAGATACTTAAAACAAATACAGTTCTTCACTGCGGAGAGATCTAATGCCCAAATGAAATAAGAAGGATCTCAAGTGTATTCATTGGCACTTCTTTCTTTTGGTATGATTTCTCTCAGGATGTAAAAAGAGGACTGGTCATCCCATTTTTCTTTCTAAGGTAATTACAAATAATATTCTTTGTTTAATGCAGCTTTTATTTATATCCCAGCTGCATGATTAAATTGGCAAGATTATGTACTAGGCCTTGCCTCACTCTGAAGGAAAAATTTTTTCATTTTCTGTATCTAAGAAGTTCTTTGAAATAGTTAATTGCAGGCAAGAATAATTCAGGAAGAAAAAACAAATCAGGATAAGCTGTCACTATCCAGAAAAATAGCCAGGGTAATCAATTTACTCATCTTCATTCTGATGTTAAGAACATCAACTCACATTGGTGTATTTTCAATGATTCCAGCAAGGCCATGCCTGATTTCCAGTTGTGTAAGAAGACAATTAGGCTTTTTATTTAAGCTTGAAATATAGCAGATAATGTTTTGTAGTGGAGAAAGGAAAGAGTGACTCATCTATGCTTTAGTCCATATAAACAAACACAGAGAGCTAGACTTCCTCATCATTCCAATTTACAACCAGAAATTATCCATCTTGAATTTTTCTCTTCTCACCTAACTTAAAAAAAAGATTTTTAGAGCTTTTTACATTTGGCTCTCCCATGTAATTGCTGCTCTTTTTTGACTCATCTCTGGCCAATCACACAGTGGTGAAGTGATAGCTGTTGCAAAATATTCAGTCACTTCACATGCAAGGTTAATTTCTTTTGCCTCAAACAGATGCTGCCACAGATATCCTTGACTCTACATTCCATATAAGCAGCTAAAACATATTTTTCACCTCAATAGCTGTATCTGTGATTGTCACCTCAGAGCAGAGATATTTTTGTGTAAGGACCCTGGTTTTGGTAGGTGTCGCAGTAGAGTACGCAATGAAAACACGGAGTCCAGTTCTTGAGATGATGATCAGAAGGCCAAAGTCTTTATTTTACCTTGTCCATTTTATAGCATGTTTTGCTAACCATGGCACTTATTGGTCAGAAGGACTCACTCTCTTCCCCTTTGGTAAACAACAGGTGAAGCAGAGTGTTTTGGGAAAGAAACATGGCCCACATAGATGTTTACAATAACAGTGAAAGTGTTTTGAGAACGGAAAACTTGTTGATCGTTTTCCCATGCTGCAAAGGTTAACAGCAGAATTCCCAAAGCCCAGAAAATACCAGAACACACAGGTAAATTACTGAGATCAGCAGAGATAAATGATTTATAATACTTTTGCCTACACTTGGCAACTATGGAATTCCACTATATATTCTACAGGTCTGATCCCCTGTTGTCCAGAACACTGGATCTTCTCAAACATGCTATAGCTTTATTTTTCAACATGCTTAGTTTTTTTCTTAAATCTGGAAATTATGAGGAGACAGACATGAATGTACACTTAAATCCTTCCCTGAGGCAAGTAAAAGCACACAAGTTTCTTGTGCTTGAACTTAACACATTTTTTTAAGGAAAGCTGAAAACACATCAGTGTAGTCACAAACGGATCCTTTCTTTACAGATAGCAACGCTTGCTCCTCTAGAAGTACCATTTGCTGCTCATCACAATAAAGGAGCTGCAAAGTCACCGCAAAATTTGGTGAAGACTTCAGTATAGGAGAAATAAGTCTTAAACACCTTTACATGAGACCAATAAGATATAAAAAGCAATCTACCTCACAGCAGCAGAGCATCACTTCAACATCTCTGAGCTGTCATCAGCAAGTTGCTTTTAGAACATGACAGCTAAATTGAAAACTATAAAATATGTTGCAGTCTTCAGGATAAAAAAATACTGGTCTTGCAACTTAATTAAAGGAAGCAAATATGATTTCCAGGACCCAGGAACAAAGGGCCATTAAGGGGTTTAAAGACTGTGGAGCATGCATTCATTTATTGTGGGGACAGACCTGCTAGAGTGCTACCACTGTTCAAGGCTTAATAGGAAAACACAAGGATTAAGAAGGCATTATAGTCAAAAACTTGTTTCCCAAAATTCCTCATTACAAATATCCATCATGTAAGGAGTTCAATAAATTTATTACTGGCTTTTACAAAACCACTAAAAGTGCCAGTGAAAGCCAGGATTTCCTAATTTCATCATTGCTTTCTTGCTAAGTAAGACTGGATAAATAAAAAAACATGTATAACAAGCTTCTTTCTGGTATTTATCTTGCAGTGTTTCTAGGAATTATTTCCAGCCCCTTGGACATAAGTAGACCCTGGTAAAGAAGACAGTGAGACAGATTACTAATCTAGCACCTAAAAGGAAATAAGGGAATAAATATTGTGGTTATTGTCTGGGAGAAACTCCAAAGAGGCCTGTCTCCAACAGGAAAGTGTTATCAGAGTAGATCAGTGTTATCCATGGCAGACTTTCTTTCCAGAAGTCAGAGATGGATTAATTCTAGTTAAACCAGCTATATCAGGTCCTTGTATTACTTTTGTAGTTTATTCCATTTCTCTGTCCAATTCCCTAGAACTATAGTAGAACTATAGTAGTCAAAAATAAAGATCTAAAGAGTATGGGTTTGTTTCTAGCATTTTGTATGGACTCCAAGTAAGAAAGTCAAAAGAAAAATTGTAATAGGAAGGAAGCAGGAGCAGTTATGTTGAAAGGAATTGGAAACTATTGTCCTGAAAGTAGAAAAGAGCATGCTTTAGAGATTCTTTAGAGTAGTGAGAGACTGAACTGTGAATAGAGAGAAAATCGACTTTCATGTGTAGCCCCAAGTCTCAGAGAAATGGCCTTGATTGTAGTTCATGTTCCTAGTGCTCTGAAACATGTTATAAGGAAACTGCAACATATACTCTTGAGAAGCACTCCTCCTGTGGCAGCATTGAAGCACAGAAATGTGCTTCTTGTCAGTCTTCATTGTAATCATATATAATAATATCACTTTTAAAAAGATATTTATGATTTGCATTTCTTAAGCTCCCAAGTTTGATACCTCTAGGAAGCCCTTAGGCATAGTGTGAATGATTAAGATAAAGTATTTCAAAGCTGAGGGGAGGGCAGTGAGAGCAAAGACATGCATTTCTTATCATCCAAAACAGTTAGACCGCAACCTGGCAAATAGCTATTACATCACCTAAATCATTAGATGTTAGGTCGTATCCCTGTATCCATTAGAAGAGAAGAGAGTAGGAAAAAAATGCTTTTAAATTATTTTTGTTTCTGTGGTATATAGAGTCTAACTCTTACACCAAGAAAGAAATCCTCTGCCTGTCATGTGCAGAGCCTTCACGGCATTTCAATCTATGACAAATATTCAGTCCTTTGTTCTCTTGAGCAAGCCTGTGTGTTCATTGCTAAGCCTAATTGCTTTGTATAAAATGCTTAGCTAGAAATAGATTTATGTTTGAGCCATTGCTCATAGAGGTATCACTTCCATTTGCTCTTCATTCTTGTTTGGAGCTGTATCACCATAGTCTGGAGGCCGCTACATTATATGTAGTCTGTGTATAATCTGATTTCTTTACGTTCTCCATAACTCCCATGGCTTCAGAATATATTTTTCAGTTTACATGTAAGAACCTGCTGAACCCACTATCTCCAATACATCCTCTGTATTATTTCTATTGAGAAATTAGAAATAATGCTAACTGATGATATGCATGTTAATTCTGGCCTAAAAGATTGCATATCCTGACCCAGAGAAAGTCATACACAGATACATTATTTGATCTGATTCAAGTTGTTCAAAATTTTTACTCAGTCAATAGTTCTTCCTGTGAGACTTGGTCCTGCAAATTGTTCATTACCTTTTGTGCAATTAATTGCAGTAAATTACTCAACCTCAAGAGAAGAGCCAACTAGACCAACTGGAATGTGAAAATTAATCACTCCATGAGACTGTTTGATTGTACTTCATCGGACAGCTAGTACTGTTTGGTGTAGGATAATTAGGTTCTTCAAATCAGGGAAACTTTTATATATTTTCCCCATATTGTTTTGTTCTTCAGTATGTTTCTACTCTCCCTAGTTTATATGTAAATTATTTAAAGCAAACCAAAATGAAAAACTAAGTAAATTCACCTCTACTGGCAAAAAATGCCATATGAACTCTTCTAGAGTCTAGAATTCCCTGTTCACAGATATACACAAGCCCTTTCCTCAAGGGCAAAGGAAGTAGATGTAAGGAAAAATGACAAAAAAGCCTTAGTCACGTCTCTGCATTATTGTGCCCAGCTCAAAGAAGGAGTAAAGGTAAACAGGCTTTAGCTATCATTTCCTTAAAGAACCAAAAAATGAGCCTACCACAAAATACAGTGATTAGAAAAAAAAGACATAGGGAGAAGAAGATCTTAGTGATATGCTAAACAAGCAGCACCAGACCTCAAGAAGAAGCTGGTCAGAGAAAATCAGAAAATAATAGATGGTGAAAAGGCCAGGGAGGGTTGTGGACATATCAGCTGTCATGGAGAAGGCTAGGCAAATGAGAAATAAGCAAAAAGTAGAAAATATTTCATTTCCTGTCTCAGTTAAGACATGTCTATTTTAAGAACAGTGGGACATATCCAGGAAGATATTTTTGAAGGATAGTAAAAAATTTGGTCATGCCACTACTAACCTGAAACCAATCTGAACCAGTGACCTCGGGGCAACTGCCTCATAGTTCCTACTGCCAGTCTCTCAAACTAGCCAGACTTCCATTTCTGCTTTCTAGCACTGCTCAGTTTTCATGTTGTCTTTTAGGTTCCTTCTAGGATTTGAGTAAAATCTGTAAAGTTACTTTCATTCCCTCTTACTAGTAGTTGGAGACTCTCTTGTATCTTACTTTCAAGTTCATTTCATAGTTACTCCTGTTGTTTCTTTTTACTGCTAATATTTCCTCAGCTGTTTCCTAATGATACTTGAAGAAACTTAATTTGTGTAGCAAATATAACTGTACTTGAACAAAATTTGAATACAGTGAATCACTCAGAAAATACTATGAATGGCATTACTGGAATTCTGGAATTACTTGTACGAAATTAAATAGGGCTGCATGCACTACCTTAATGAGCACTACCTACAATATAGGAAGGAGACATCTAATTTTTTATTTTTATTTCTTTCTGTTTTCAGTTTCTCATCATTATATGTTGTTTAGTACTCTAATTTTTTTTTGCAGGAACATTTTATGTAATACTCAAATCATCTTAGGAAAACCAGCAGGATAGGAATGGTTACTTCAGATGTTTCTCCTGTTCATAGAGTAGTATTTACTAAAAAAGAACCTGCTTCCTGCCTTCTACCTAGAGAACATGATAGTTCTTTATCATCTTTGATACTGAAGACTGCCTAGAACTCATGAAGTAGATGATCACAACCTTGAGGAAAGAAAAAAAATTGTTTAGCACAGAGTGGAACAGTAATAGCTAAAATCTGAGTTAGTTCATTTAAAATCTGTACAAAACATATGTATCACATAGGTATATCAGGTTCCATAATGGCAGTATCATCAATTGGTTGCACTTTAGTCTTGGGTATAAGAAATAACTTCTATAATTTTTTTTTTTTTTTTTTTTTTTTTTTTTTTTTTTTTTTTTTTTTTTTTATAAAACTTTTTGG
>VWYN01026899.1:88584-111039 GCA_013400075.1 Hippolais icterina
TAATGGCAGCAGGAGTAACCAAACCTGATTTTAGGAATTTTTTTTCATGTTGAAATTCATATCCCTTTAAAGGAAAGTAAAAAAAAATATCAGCGGCAAGAGCCCCCTTTCCAAAGAACATTACAGTGGCTTGAGGCAGCCTCATCAATGGCAGTCAAAAGCTAGGAAAAATATTTTGCCTTATAAAAATATTTTGCCAAATAAAAATATTTGTCTTATTTAATGAAAAGCTAAATAAATCTTTATTGCTCATCATTTGATACATAGGAAGCCTGTTTAACACTGTTTTGAAATCAATTTTTATAAAAGAAAAAGAAACAACTTTCTGATTTTTGAATGTAAAGTCTGTAAAACACTGTGAATATAACAATCTGAAAACCCAGTTTGCCAGTTTTGTTGGTGTGCTTGTAATGGGCAGTACTTCTATAAATGGTATCTGCAATATACATAATGCATGCTACTTTATTCTATCCAGGTGGCCTTTACCTGCAGGGCTATACTGTGAGTGAACAGTCCCTGGGCTCCAAGAGATCTGTAATTGAACTCAAACCTCCATCTGAAGAATTTAAAACTTTTTACTTATGTGCAGAGAATGTAAATGAAAACAAAAGGTAAACCAGATATTTTTTGTTTGTCGGGTTTTTTTTCAGTTTATTTATCAGACTGTTAGAGACCAGGAGCTTATGTGTGGGTGATTATACTGAACACAAAAGCTGTGGCACTTCTCATTAGTGAGAATGGAGTATATTTCCTCCTCATTCCTAAGAATTATTGACTTCTGTCAATGACCATTACAATTGAATTAATTTAGGCCAATTGGATAATGAAAACACATTCTAAAAGTAAATTCCCTCATGATAATCCAGTCAAATTCCACATCTGTCAGTGGGAGTTTTTATCTAAAGCCTACTAATTACACTACCTGGGCTTTAATTTAATGAATAGAAGACAAAGCTTTTCAGTATGTTGGAAAATTGCTGTTAAACTGTATTGGTTTTGTAGCCAACACCTCCACCTTCTGCATCTCTCCAATCCACTGATTATGAGTACCGGTAGTAACAGAGCTGAACAAACCCCAGTTATTAAAGGTGTGTTTCAAAGGACAGAGAAATATATATATAACACTTGATCAGGGACAATTGTTGACCTTTCATTTCTCCTAGGTGGATTACAGCTTTGAAAGCTTCAATTAATAAATGGTTACCCCTACACCAGGCAATCCAAGATTTCATGAACAGACCACTGGAGGAGACAAGGATGTGAGAAGAAAGCCCAGGTTTTCCCATTTCTGTTCTGTATTTAAAATTCCACGCTATATCTTGAGAGTCATCTCACGACATACTCTAGCAGCAGCTAATCTTTAGCATTGCTATACATTCAGAACTTTTCTGAAGTATTAGTAAATAAATGCAAAGCAATGTTGCCTTCTTTGTCACTGTATTTTGTGTTTCTACTTCAACTCAGACCACACATAGAATCTACTTTACACCTGTGACCTGACATATGTTTCACATACATTTTGTACTCCCTGCTGGGGTTGTTTTTTGTGCGTTTTTTGTGTTTGTTGGGTTTTTTGGGTTTGGGGGGATATTTTGCAGTCTTTGCAAAGTGTTCTGCTTTTTCATCCACATGATTCATATGTGGGTTTGCCTATAAGTTTCTAGATGTCATGGTGCTTAATGTTGAGACAAGCTGGGTTTACTGAAGGGTCAGCAGCTACATACTATTATATGTAATATATCTGTACATTTTTGTTGGCTATTGTTGGGCTATTGTACATTCTATCTTAAGTTTTCATTTTATGATGATTTTGATTTGGTCATCTGCCATCACATCACAGCACATTTAAGAGCAAAAATCAATTCAAGAATCAAAGGATGCTGTTTCCTCCAAAGTTAGCAGTGAGACACCGCAGTATAAAACTGCATCAAGGATATCAGGATTAGACATCTGTGATTATTACAGCTGGTCATATACACAGTATTTCACATAACTGTCTAGCATTTAAGTAACTCCTCCTATGAATAAATCTGGATATTCAGTTTCCAAACTTATCAAAACACTAATTCAAGTAAAATTACAAAGGTTAGTTCAAAGATGCACCCAATACAAACAAAAAAATATTTCCAGTCTGTGAAATTTTAATTTCAAAGGCTGTGATACTGGCTTTTCTTATGATCTTTAGACCTTTATTGTTTGAACATGCTAGAAACCCAGCTACTCACTTGCTGTTACCATTAGCCTGGAAAATATCAATTGCAATGCAGAAAAAAGCTAAAAAGCAAATAGTGCTCCCCCAGCCACCAGAAATGTATTTTTTAGGAGACATT
Source organism: Hippolais icterina (assembly GCA_013400075.1). Taxonomy (NCBI): domain Eukaryota; kingdom Metazoa; phylum Chordata; class Aves; order Passeriformes; family Sylviidae; genus Hippolais; species Hippolais icterina. The sequence continues at coordinate 90,915 of VWYN01026899.1, forward strand.
CATTAGCTTTACATGCTTGAAGCAATAGTATTTCAAAGAATGCTGCTAAACCATTCAAATTATTTGCTACAGTAATTTGTGATTTATTTCAAAAATAAGAATGGTTAATTAAACAGTGGTGAAAACCATCCAAATGCATGGGATGCCGGGAAGTGCAGGGAATTGCACCAAAGCTTGCCCAATGATTGCTCNCCAGATATGTTACCATGTTTGCTTTGTACAAATCTGTGCTTTGAAGTAAAATGCACGACTGTATTTGGAAAAAAGTAGTCATCACAGCCATATCCTACATTCTACAGTATTTTAAAATTTTTGTTCAGAAATGAAATTTACATTTCCACTACAGCTCTGAGAATAAACAATGAAATATCTATGAATTACTTCCTTTTCTTACTCTTTTTCACAATGAAGAAAAATAACACCTAAAGGTCAAGTACAAATGCTTGAGACTAATAACTTTACCTGAGGAATAGTCATCCAATTCAGAGTAACAGTTCAGAGCTAGGAAGCAGGAAAACAAACAAAAAAACAATATATAAAACAAATGCAAACAAACTTAAGCACAGCAAAGGTGTTTTCTGTTAGAAACAGTAGCGAGTCTTGCAAAGGGCAATGTAACTGAACAAGGGTCTGGTGTACAAATCCTGTAAGGAGCAGCTGAGGGAGCTGGGGGTGTTTAGCCTGGAGAAAAGGAGGCTTGGGAGAGGGGGGGGCGGTCTTAACCATTCTATGATCTAAAAACTCAGTGTAGTGCAAAAACTTAGGATTTCTCAAATGGCCATAAATTTTGAAAAATTATTGAAAAAGAAAACCAAAACTATGAAGCTTTGGAGTGATCTAGTTTTTAACCCAGGGAATCTGAGGAGGAGCCCAAGGCAAGCTTTCTACATTTCTCTGAGTCAAGGCTTGTTCCTTTCTGTCATCCTGACAAGAGATCAGCATAGCCAATGGCTGTTGCTATTTTCCCAGGAAGACCCCAAGGCGGTGGGCTGCCATCCACTCCTTCTTGTACCACTTCATCTCCTCTTCTTAGTAGAAGAACCAAAGGCATTCTGAAAAGTATACTGAGATTTTTCACAACATGTATCAATAACATGAAAATAATCAATAGGGAAATTTGCAAATTCTCAAGCTTAGTTACCATAGCTGATTTTACTGGATTTTCAGTAGGTATTCACACCACTTTTTGGACAATATTTCTAGCATTAATTCTAGTTCCTGGAGCTTGGCTTACATATGAACTACAGGACAAATGTTAGTCATGATCATCAAATTTAAAAACAAAAACTAAAGTGGAAGATTAGTTTTACGTCCTTTCCATAACACAACCAGATGTTATTTATTATAATGAAACAGTAATGCACACACCTCTTGCTGCTAGTGAATGGCCCTTTCCAAGTATGTCTCTTTAAGGTAGGAAAGAGAGTAGTGAAAGAGTACCCAGACTGCTCACTTTACCCTTCACTAGCCTGAACATTTAATACAAATACATTTCATATCAGAGGATATGTTATTACCATGCTCCAAGTGCGAACAGAAATGATGGAGAAGTTATGGGTAATTTGAAGAAAGTAAAAAAAAAAAATCTGGATTTCTTAGGCAAGGAAAGGCTGAGGGATTGGATGAAGTGGTTTGATGGAAAAATTGCAGCTGTTCAATAGCAAAAAAGACCTCTCCAATTATTGAAGGGCAATCTTGGCACCTATAACCAGAACTAAAGTTAAAGGATGGCATGTGTGGTGGAATGTAGGAGTAATTTCTAATCCTTTTAACAGGTATGATATTTATTACACAAGTAACCTTCAACATGCACTATTTCAGTACCATGCAGTCTATGTTTAGTTATTTGAGATCTTTATAATGAAAGTTTTAAGGCCAAATAAATAAAAAACATGCCTTTATTGACAAGGTAAGGTAAAGCCATAAGCAGAACTGTAACATCCATGCCGTTCCTGAGTAACTGCATATAAAGCATGCTGCAGTGTCCACATTTTAGCAGAAAAAAAAAAAATTCCTCTAGGTTTTACAACATAATGCATGCAGTCTGAGGGCTGAGATATGAAATCTGCAAAATACTCCAAATCCAATCCTGATGGTTAAATAGATGGTTTAATTCCTCTCTCTGCTTAAAAAATAATCATATGATTACAAGTTAGGAGCATGCCTGTAGTGCATAACACTTTAAAGTCTTACGTCTGCAGCCACAGTTTACATCCTGTTGACTACATTTGTGACTTTAATCCATAAAGCAAGAGCTAGAGCACTAGGCTAGAGTACAGGTAATTAGCAGTTGAAACAAAAAGTTTAAAAGTTTGGGTTTAAAATGGGTTAGAAATTATTCTGGATGTAAACAAATAAAACATTATTTGTTTTCTCATTATTTCATCTGTAGTTTATAAAAGATATTTTAAGCAATTCTTATGTTTAGTAATTTTTCAGCATCAAAGTTCTCAATTTTCTCATAAATACAGCAGTTATCCTGTAATAAATATTTTATTACATTTATAACACTAGAATCATAAACAAAAGTTCTTGGTTGTTAAAAAAAAAAAGACAAAAAGCTGGAACACTTCCAGTAATACCTACAGCACAAACAGAATACATGTGAACTTGTGAACTTGAAGAGCATCGGTGTTTTGTTAATAAAAAAATGGCCACACACTGGTCTTGCAGCACAATGTCACAATTTGTTATTTATGTGTTCTATCTCCATTTGCAGCAATAAATGGCAAAAAGTGCTGAGCTTCTTTTTACCCACAGGTGTTTGTTACTATCCTCACCTGTGGGGCAGATACATATTAAAATGACGCATTTTATGAGCTATAAGAATTGTGCAATAATTTCTCATTTTCTCTAATGAAAATTCAGCTGGCAGAGTTTAAATTACTACTAATAGCTTTACCTTTATATGAAAAAATGTTGGAGAACAGTGAGAAAAGTCTGATCACAGCAAAAACCCAGCCTCCATCCTGGAAAAAGAAAGTCTTTTTCGGCCTTCCCACTGAACTGAGAAAGAAATACATTCCTTGTCTGAAAGAACATGAAGTAAAACACTAATTTTTCCACTCCTCAAGTTATTTCAGTGATGTCAACATGTTGCTATTGTCTTAATACTTAAAATGCTGTAAATGGAAACCCAAGAAAGTAGACTGGAAATATTTTTGAGGAATCAGGAAAAGAAATCCCCCAGAAATTAGACACATCTTAGATAATATAATTGAAGAAACAAAACCAAAAAGAAAGACAAAAAAAATTTCAAACTAATCAACCAGAAAAAAGGAAAAAAACCATAACAAAACCCCACCAGTGGTATATCTATTTCTATGAGACAGCACAGAATTCTGAGTTTGCCACCAAAGAAATAATAGTCAATCAAAATCCGATTTCTCCAAAGGCTGAGGAAGTTTAGATATAAAATTTATTTTAAGTTCCCTTTTGGAATCTAAGTTTTAGTTCCATTCTAAGCTTTTGTTGCAATTCCTTCAAAAGAAGTGAAAGTGGGGTGATTTACTTCACTGCTGTCTCGTGGGTCGGCAAAGCTGTGCAATCACTGTATTGTCATTATCTCACTTATGGGTTGTTTGTTTGCAAAGAAGACTTTATAATTATTGCTAGGTATAGGAAAAGGTATACTAGGAAAAAGATAACAGGGTTGAAACCATAATGCTTCCACTAACAGTGTATAGTATTGAACTGAGAAGAAAAGAGATCATGTTCTTGAAGCATGGTTTATTCAAATGTTTTTCTACCCTCCAATTTGAGCTATATTTCTGCCCTGTTCAGTAGAAAATATGTACAAGGTTCTGCAGCAAGAAAGCCACAGAAGATCACCAAGGCATTCTTCAAAGGGATGAGTTATTTAGCTGGAAAGAATTTGAGGCCACAAAAATATTTTTGGGAAGTGCATAACTCCCTTTTGTAGCAGGTTTTTGAAGGATAAAGGCACTGGGGTTAGTTTTTTTACCTTCTTTCTCCCTGGAATCTGAACCACTAGAAGCTGAAAGTAATTTCAGTGGGAATTTATTTTTAATTTTTCACAGTTAATCCACTTTTCAAACACAGCAATGACGGGATACACATTAGCAAAAGTTGAAACACTGCAACACCCTGGGACAGAAATCTGATTAATAGATTTTGCTGATTCGTGAGCACATGGCCATTCCCTCTGTCAGCACCACAACCACTCAATAGATGACAAGCTAATTTTATCTAAATGAAGGGGAAGGATTTTGGCAATATGTAGAATATGACAAATCTTAGTTAAGATTATCTTCTCAAGGGCACTTTATGCCAACCAAGCCAGATATTTACTAACAAAAAACATGCTGACAGAGACAGGAAAGACATCCATTTTTCTGGGGAAAAGATGCTGCCTTCATCTAAAGGTGTCATCATTTTGGAGAAAGTGTCCTGTTAATGAAAATACACAAGAAAAAAGACCTAAAGCAATTCCTTAATACTGTAGGACAACTAAAGGTTTTGAAGATTATATTTCATGAAGGGTTCATTTGCATGTTAGATTACATTAGCTGTAGTAATGTATAATATCATATCTGTATTTATCATTGGTAACAGTATTTTCTTAATTTTACATTGCTGAGAACATCTTTTATCTAACACCATATGAAAAACACTGTATTCATTACAGCAAGCTGCAGTTACTCTGATTAGGAAAAATATTTGAAAAAATAAAATAGGAGAGGATATATCTCAATAAAAATAAATGATAAAAGGTTTTTACATTTAAAAATAATAAAATAAAAAATATAAATTAATTTCTAAATGAAAATATTTGGAAGGAAGAAAGACATCCTGCAAAAAATTTCAAATATACTTTCTCTTGTCCCATTTAGGAATGAAAAACAAACTTCAAAATGTGATTACTGAGAAGTAAACTTACTGAGTCAATACTAAAGGATATACAATATACAATCAATTGCAGCTTCTTTTTTCTTCTTTAAATGTTTTGTTGGNTAGGGTGGTAGTGGCAGTCCAGATGAAATGCTCTTGTCGAAGCAGTGATCCTGTAGAAAGGTCTGGTAGCTCTTGTCTCCTCTGGGAGTCCAGTGGGTAAAAGCTGCCTGTGCTGTTCCAAACCCTGGATTATATCCAGGTGGGAATGCTTGGCTCCTCCCCCTGGGCGGAGCATCTCACAATGGGATGATCTCATTCTATGAGTCATGCAGTGGGTCCTTGATGGCCCATTAAACAGAGACAGCTCCCGGAGGGAGTTGTCTATGAGTCATGGGCAAGGCATTGATGGGCCCATGAACAGAAGATAAGGAAAACACTGCCCCAACAGCTGGTTGGGGCAGGTTTCAACAGCTCATGAGGGTGGGGATAGAATACTTAGTTTGGGCACAACTTACATTGTAACCAAGGACACTATAGGAACACTATAACATTTTTAGCTAAATATTCTTCCTTTAAAATTATTTCTTTGAATTTTTTTCAGTAAGCAAATTTGGCATAATGCACGTGTTGATCAAACCACTCAGAGTGAAAAGACCATTTGCTGGTGGCCTAGTGCAGGTTGTTTGAGTACTGTAAGCAAGATCCAGGAGGCCCTTGTGCAGCACCACAGGAAAGAGCCAACACACCTGCTTGTACTCTGTGCTCCTGTGTGAGAAAGAGAGACCATAAGTTGTGATTCACAAACAAGTGTGAAGAACAAACTAGATTTTTACCAATGAAACAGACCTCTCTCTACGTAATTAACAAAGTAATCTGATGAAGGAAAGAACTGAAGCAGAGAAAACCACCAGAAAGCAAATTTTCAAGTTCAATCGGCAAGAACTAAAAAGCAGCCCTAGACAACAATACACTCATTATAATCCACTGTCAAGGAGACAGCATGAAAATTAAATAGTATTAGTAAGAGCTATAGTGCAAAGATAGAAGAAAAAAATTAACATAAGTAGTCACCAGTAACTAAATGAAGAGCAGCAGTATATACAGTGACTGACAATCCCATGGGAAAAGGGTATTATTCTCAGAGTGAATCACCATAGATATAGTAGAGGCAGGGAAATGTAATCCTAACTTTGTATTTTACCAAACACAATACAAGCTGGCACTGGTTGGAAATAAGAACTACACATAATCCCTGTGAAATTGAGTTTGAGCCTGCTATGCCTTCATGACAGTAAATGCCTGTGCTAGCAAAACAGAAGTTTACATATGTCTGCAACATTCACTCTGTGCCACACATTCAGGGTATGTTCACTGCTGCAAAGCCTGCTCATCTGCAGTTGCTCTGTTCCATCACTAGGTCATTGCCAATTTCAGCATGATTGCAAGACAACTTCAGCAGAATCCCAACCTTATCAAATAGTTTAACAACAGAATAGAGCATATGGCAAGATGCTTTTAAATATCATTCCAAGGACAATCTGTGGGAAGAAACACAGGCTGTAAATAGGACAGGACTGATGCTTTGAGCTGATTGCAAGTGTGGATTTGAAGGAGTTCCACCCACAGCATGGCAGTGTAAGCAAGGTAATTATTGCAGCGTGATTTTTATGAGTGGAGCTGATGCCTTATCCCCAGTAAGCTAATCCAGTGGAGAAGCTGCTTGGGGAAATTCAGGCAAAGCAGTCAAGCTTACACATCCACGCATGCCACATGGCTAACTCAGCAAGGAGTGGCCTGGATCAGTTCCAGCAAGGTTTATTTCCAGATGCTGAAGCAGGGCCCAGAGCAGGAAGAGAGAGTATGTGCCGGTTCTTGGCCTAAGTATGGACTTCAGCAGCCAGTGACCTTGGGGCACAGGGGTGGTGCAAAGGGCAGGTAAGATCAGTGACCTATAGGGCAAACAGGGCCAGTCACCGAGGTCCCTCAACCAATGGAGGTACTGAGGAAAGAAGAAACCAAAGTGCCAGGGCATTAGGAGGAATCCGGAGCAAACCACTGTGCACAGAATACCATCAGGAGGTCCTGTCTCTCAGGCAAGGCAGGTGACTATAAATTATCCTGCCAGGGCCACCTCCTAGGTATTATATCAAGGGGCTGTAGGGACTCCACAGGTAATCCCACGGGATATATTCAATACTAAAAAAAGAGTAAGAACAATCATCTCCCTCCATCAAGAAGGAAGATGGCTTAAGGATCTCGATTTGAATCAGGGATTCTCAACAAGTGGATGGAGTGGGATCAGCAAGACCCTCTCCTCACAGTTAGACAAACAAATATGCAAGACTGACAGAAGAGGTAGTGCATGCAGAACCCTTACAGAGAGCTCTAAGTGCTGATTTGCTGAGATAATAACTGGTTATTAGAATCAATAAGAAGGTAAGCCTACCCTTGAAAACTTTTTTAAAGCATATTCTGACCTTCAGATAGTAGCATTCAGATGAATAGCAGCTGTATATCCTTTTTTACAGGGTGCTATGCAGTTTTCATACGGAATTTACTGTGACATCAGGTTTGGAGATGAAATCTCAGTAGTTGTTATCAGCTACTGAGATCTGTCAGGAGCTTAGCTCCAGCTCCAGAGACTTCAGATCAAAGGATAAAAAATAGAATTTAAAAAGTAATTTTTCCATGTCATCAGTTTTTCTCCTAATTTCTTGAGGTTTAGTTGTTACAATGAGGCAGATACTGTATTGTAAGAGGTTTAACAGAACAGTGTAAGTTTCAGATCCACATAGCAATGACATAAAATATTTTTCTATTTTTATCTGCCACAGTCTTGAGCTGTGAAATTTTTTCTTATACATTATTATGTGTATCATAATAGTAACCACAAAATTCAAGCTCCTTCCCAGCAATATAATAGCCTGCAACTCCTACTCAGAGCTGCCTGCAAGGAGATAAACTGACTGTGATCCATTAAGAATAGCTGAGTAACAGCTCCAAAGAAGCAGTGATTTCTCAACTCTAGTAGTAAAAATAAATATGCAAAAGACACTAAATATGCAAACAAGCCAATGCATCTACACTGCACAGCATGCTGCCATGCTGACCCCCAGGTTGCTCCAGACAAGCTGGCTCAGATCCTCAGGGCAGTGTGGCTGGGTGTGTGCAGTGGTTGGGCTATGAGGTGACAAGGTCATTCAGGTATGTCTCTCCTCCCTCTACAGTGTATTATAGCCACTCTGTATGCAAAATACACTTTCTGTTAACAGAAAGAATAGTGATTTCCTTTAAAAGTTTGAGTTGCTGCACCTAGAAATTAAAAAAGAGGAAAAAAAGAAAAGGCAACTCTTCCAGAAGAAAAATTGAACACAGCACAGTTAGTAAACCTGCTATTAGAGGATTGTAGTGCTAAGAGAGAGTAAAAAGAAAACTTATTAGCAAAAACAATTTCTTCAGCAGTTAACATACATTAAAGTATGTGAGGAACAGTAAGCGGAAGAGTTGCTTGTGCTGTAGATGTTAATGCAGTATAGGCATTACTGTCCCATTGTTTGGATCCTCAGGAGGAAGAAGAGAAGAAGAGCAACACAAAGTAAGTATAAATAAATTTACAATTTATTTCTGGATATACAAAGTTATCTTGTCACTGTGACAACATTATGGAGCATTTAAAGACAAAGAAAAAATGGCTGAAAAGAGCAAATTATTTAAAATCTTGGAAGGACTGATAAAGACATAGTCTGATGTATCTGTAGCCCAATTTATTTATCCCGTAAGTTTGCTTGAGGCTGCATGAAGGTTAAATAAAATATTCGTAGTCAACGTTCTACATGCACATATACACACTTTGCTTGTCACTGCCTTTTTTTTAACTTTATCCAGATCACCCTAGACCCTGTGGGACTGAACTGTTTTTTACTGTCTAGAAGCTCAGACACTATTTTCTCTGGAGATAACTGCCTAGAAAGAGCATTTTGACCAAATTGAAACTCTCCACCAAGAAACCCTTAAGGGAACAGTGTAAAGATCTCCATACTATTGAGGATAAAAAATTATAATACAAAGCCAAGCCTCTCCTAATTAAAAGCATAAAATCTTTTTGGTTTCAGGTTTTTCTCTCCTCATTTTTTTGCTTAGATTGCCAAACTGGCATTCTTACAAAAGCGTTGAACCCTATAAATTTTGGTTCAGAGAGGGTCAACTGGGTAGACGGAAGTGTTTAAGGGAAGTTTTTCTTCTCTTGTGCCTTTCCAGCTTCAGTCTAGTTGCTATATCTGTGAAAGAACAAAGACTCAGCAGAAATATCCATATATATGCACAGCATGCAGCTGCTTGACCTTAAAATCTGCAAGTGGCACTGCAATGAAAGAGAAAGTTCTTGCATAGTAGGAAAAAAAGAAAGGGGGGCACTGGGGTTGGTCAGTGAAGGAGTATTCAGTGGTGACAAGTGATGCACTGCAATTAATCAAGATCACACAAAGAGAAGGTTTAAAGTATTTCACATAAAACACGAGCTCTTGGAGGCATTGCAGCATTTTCATATATGCCTCTGCTCACCTCAACAAAGTATAAAAGGTGTACTAAAACACTATAGGGGATCTCCAGCTACATTAGAGGCTAACAGGAGGAGCAGTTTCTTTCTCAAACTGATTTACTGATGCTATTCATAACCAACAGAATTTCAATAATTTAATAATTTATTTAAGATTTTAATGCTTGCAAAAGTCTCTCATACTAAGTGTAGAGTGGGAGAACACAGTGCAATTTTACTTACTAGCTGTGAAACAATCTCATGTCTCCAGAGTTTTTTTCTCAGATTCACTATTTGCAATATGGTCATACTGTTTCTATGAGTATCCCATGATACTCACTAAAATCACACTTTTCTTCTGCACTACCCTCTGGGATAGTGTTGCTGTTGTTTTAACTATGCAGAGAGACACTCTACTTTTGCTGACTCTTTCCCTCCACATAATCTTTCTTCTTACTACTGTTTCTCCTGCAAGGGAAAACTAGAAAGCATTAAGTACTAAATCACACTGTAAAATCATTTATTCCTAAATAATTAAAGCACCTCTATGGGACTTTCTTTGGCAGAAACTGTAACCAGCAGCCTCTAACATTCTTCTCTTAAGCATTCAGGAAAAAGATTCATCAGAGGTGAAAAAGCCCTCAAGTCAATTATGGTGCCTATACAATGTATGCAAGAGAGCAAGCATAGAAAATGCTTACGTGTTACTAATGTAGATGGAGACTGCAAGACAGGAACCTCATGCAGAAAAAGCAGCTAAACTCAGCTACACACTAAAACTAACATTCCTGATGGTATACACTAAGTGAACAGTTCAAGAGAACCAGTCTCAAGAGGAATATACACTGTCTGAACACATACTGTGTACATAGGACCTCACACTCAGCTTTGAGAGTGAAACTGCAACACAGACTTTTTAACCATTAAAGCAAACAACAGTCTGTCAGCTTCAAAGTGCACAAAAGATTTGCTAGGGGTTATAAAAAGAAGCAAAGGTGCAGATGCAGCAAGTCAGCTTCAAGTTTCCTGTCTTCTGACCCCACCAGCATCTGTACCACCTTTGCCCTTAATGTCTCAGTAAGGGAACAACAAACTGCTCTGGCCCTGTGAGCAGTAAGAACAAGCAATAAAGTGTGACAAGGAAGCAATCATTTGTGGACTTCATGTATTAACTTCATTAGAGCCAGGCTTAAACCAGTACATTCCTCCCTGATCTCTTTTTAATCAAACAGCCACTGGGGACATTGAAAGGAGTGCTGCAAATACATGTTTCACAGCTGCTTTGCTGACCAGATGATGGAACAGTCAGAACTGAAAGCATGAAATAAGAACTGGAGCATTAACAGCTTTGAATCCTTGGTGGACCAAGAGTAGAAAAGGCAGTGACACTGCCACTTCGGTAATGCACAACAGATTCACAAACCCAGATCAATGTCTTTCCTGTGCCTCTTGTTTTCCCTGCACATAAGATCCAATAGAAAAGGGAGAAGAAGGAACCCCAAGCAAACTGAGAACAGAGACTACAGGCAAAGCAAATATGCCATAATAATTCCTTGAAGAAAAAAAATTTAAGGGTTTCAGTGATTATTAGGATTTGACAGATACAGGCAGCTATTCAGGCCAAAGGGACTGCAAAAGAAAAAGCACCAGCCAGAGGCTGTAGGGAGATGAAGAGGGGAGATAAAAAGAAAGGAGCATGATGAGCAGAAATAGACAAGGAAGAGAAGAAAAACAGTAGTAAATGGGGAATTTCTGGAGTACAGCAAGACAGTGAGGTATGATGCCAGTGAAGACACACAAGAAAGTGGTGGTGTAGGATAGGCTACAGTGCCTAAAGTCCCCCAGCAAAGCTGCTACTTCTTGTGAACTGAGGGATTAAGCTGGCAGAAATGCAATGTAAACAAATAACATTATGACTCATTATAACTGTATGCACAGCACAGACATCTTTAAAAGTTTTGGCAGTGATGGAGAAGAGTAACACTGTGTTTTGACAGATTCTTCTTGCTTGAGGCAAACTGTCATGCTTGTCTAATAGTGGGTACCACTAAAACCTGAAAAACTGGTAACCTAGAAAGTCTCTTCAAACCTTCCTCTGACAGCAAGTCTGGAAAAATAGCCATTAATACTGGAACTTATTTAATCTAAATAGGTTAGCTTAAATAGTGCCTCAGTCAAAAAATATTTGAATTCTTTTTTCATCTTCCATACAACTTTGGAGTGTCATTGTGAATATATGAAGACGACAGCTGGTTGTATGTTACAGAACAAGCCATTTGCTACAAAAAGCTGTTGTCAACAAGCCTGCTAAAAGCATCTGACCTGCTCTGCAGAGAAGCATTATTCCCAGTCATTCATATCTTTAAATCATTAAGTGAACACTTAATGTTTGCCCACAACAATCATCAACAAATACTTAACTGTGATACCTCAGATCTACCTCAATGCCCTGAGGTCTCTCTCACAACAAAGAGTTTGTATTGTGTTTTTGTGGTGTCTGTCTTTCTTTGAAGGTTAAACACAAGATTAACCCCCTTTAAAGAAGTAAATAGAAAGAGAAGTGAAAAGGGTTTCTACATCTGTCATGTTACCAGAAAGCTTTTCTTGCCCTCTCGAAAATTTTACACCAAATGCATTTCACCAAAGAGCCAATGCAGTTGCTGTATTCAGCTATTTATATACCTTTATAGATATTTGTGTAAGTAGATACATCTCATTAAAATTGGCAGAAAACAGTAGATCTGAACTTCACCTTGAAGGCAAAACCAAGTTAGTGAACTTCAAGAAAGCCATGCTATGCACTCTGGTGACAGGCAACATGTTACTTTCTATCTTGCAACGAGAAAAGCTAGACTGCTATCAGGGAACACTCCTTAGTCAGCTTTCTGCAAAATAAATCAGACCTAAAATCCCAAAATGTCAAAGTACAGATACTTTGTTGGTGTCCTGCAGGAGAAATGTCAGAGTCACGAGAAGAGGGAAGTGAAACTAGGCCAAAAACCTATCCTTTGTGTGCAGTTCAAAAGGCACACAGTTCCCTAGCAACTAAATGTTTCTTGAGATTGATGATCCATGCATCTGACCTCTCACTATAGGGCTACGATGTTCCTGTACACTTTCCAGAGAAAAGTATGAGTGCAGACTTCAGTTACTGTTCTGGCAACCACATAAGTAAGCATGGGAAACATGGGAAAAAAAAAAAATCTCTGTAATCATAATCCAAACACGCAAGGCAGTGAGCCTCTTCTACGGTGTATTGAAGTCAGGCCTCTGTTATGTGTCCTTTTCAAATGTCACCCTCTTTATGTGCAAATGTAATGAGTTCTGCCAGCTTAGCTGATGTCTCACCTTAGATTTCGATTTGTAGCCATTTGTATAGATATAAGACACTGGAGGTTTCTCCCTGTCAATATTGTGATAGCAAAGCTAAAATTTCCTTTCTACTGAAGGAAGTCGTTACCTAGTTCAAGGCAGTATATCTTGTATACATGGTCCAGAAATGTATAACAGATTTCATGGTCTTTACATCAGACACAATATATACTTAAATCAACGTACTTTTAATACATTCTGATTAAAAGTTTCAGACGGTATTTCCTTTACAACTTTGCTTTACTAGCAATGCACACATAATTTAAATAAGTTTATCTTCATTTTTTAAATTTTTTTTCTAAAAAAAAATGTGTGAGGCAAGCAGCATGTATGAAAGCAAAATTGAAACTCAGAAACATTTAACACCTCCTGTTTCAAAAAAGATCTTCAGTTTACATATCCCCTTATCACACCAGAACATATTTGTGCAATAGCATCATCAGGGATAACAGCAGAGGTTTGGAAGTAGTGTTTGTTTATTAAAAGCTCTTGCAGAATGATAGGAGGGCAATACCTAACAAATTGTTTGCTTCTAGAATATACGGAGTTGATGAACAATACTTTTCTCATATTCATGTTCTTGCCAAATAAGCAATGACTATTTTAAAGATATCTGTGGCAAACACTTAGAGTCAGGTTTACAGAAGTGCTGAATATCCACTCCAGCAGTAATCAACAGGACCTGCAGGCATTTTGCCTCCCTAACAAGCAGATCTATAAACTTCAGTAATTTTCTTATAGTACTACTATAACACAATAAAATAGGTCAAAATTTCTACCTACATTGCAAGCAACCTTTTATTATTCTGTGTTATTTTTTGTTGTGGCATGGTGTATGCATTTTCGAAGATGTTGAATTTGCTGTAGTTAATATAAAGAATATAAATGCGTAGAGTATGTTTATACATATATTTTTAATATATATACACAAAATAATGAAAAAGGACCATAAACATAAGCAACCATGCTGGAGTATAAATATGCCTTGTGAAAAGTTTAATTATCATATGTCCAAAGCTTTGTTTATTCTCAGGAAATACAGGAAACTGAAATAAATTAAATACAGATCCTGACCAAAGATAACTAGCAGTATTCAGAATACAGAGCTTACACCTGTAGGTATGAATTCTGAATAGTGACTTGAGATATGCTACTGTTAGTTAGTATAGCCTGTTTGACAGACCTCTCACAATTGTGAAATGTTGTTCTGTGTGGAGAAGCAGCAGTAAAAATGCCATGAACAAATATATTCATGCCTGAGGGATCAGAGATACTAAAATGCAATGTGAGTTTCTCATTGCAGTGGATGGGTATCAGCTACTTGTGCAGACAACAAGGAACAGCATTGAAGCCAAGCCTCTGAAGTAGGAACAAGATGCTAAATCCATTGCTTCATATTTCTTCTATTTTTGACCAAAAGAGAAAAGACTTCAGTTATGAAGACCATAATTACACACCTCATAGCCCTGACATTTACCTACCACTCAGGTATTATGAAAGCTACATACTGCAGGTTTCATTCCTCTCTGCAGAAATTTTATTTCATCCTTCTTTTTCTGTTTATTGTTATGACTGAAGGATACATACAAGACCATATGTTTGCATGAAATCTATGTTATTAATTGCTTGAATAGCTGTAGGCAGAGTCGATTAGCACAAGCTGAATAGATAGGAATTAAATCCAGGGGTGTAGGGATTACGTTCTGAGGAAATCAATATTTCATATGGATATATCCCTGGGCTTTGTAGCTGTTATTTTGGGAATCCATATAAAATAGATCCTTCACTATGTATTCACATTTAATTCTCAATTACTTCATGAAAACATTCAACTCAGGAGACTGGACAGGTTGCAATTGTCCTTCCGAGGCAGGCTACTGTCATGCATTACACCCAGATAGAGAGTGATCTTTGCCAAATCCTTCTCCACTGCTATCTCTTCTGACATCTAAATGATGTCAGTTTGAAGTAATAAAAAGATAATACAAAAAAATGTGGGCTCCACACTCTTCAAGTTCTATAAATTCTTCAAACACTTCCTTCCATTTTTAGAAATCCTCTCTTCTTCCCAAATGGTGAGTTCCTTGCCAGAGCTCAAAGTTCGGACTCAGCTTGCTTGTTGTCCTCCACTTAATATTCATTCACATGCCATGAACTCTGCATGCTTCCTCCTGTTAGGCATTACCCATTTCTGCCCTCCTTCCCTTCCTAACAGTCTTTTATGTTGTTCACATGTATGTTCTAGATGTGCTTGCATTATATACTTGGTCCTATCCCAAAAGTGCCATTTTCTCCTACACCTCCCTCCTCACATGATTTTGGCTCCTGCCTGAGTGAGGACCCCCTGGTCCCAGGAAAACACACTTCCTTCCCTCTGGCAGATTTCCTGCTTTCTATTTTATACTTGATTTTCCTACCTGGATGAAATCAAAACCCATGGTGGTGCCAGCTTTTCAGCACAGTACCAACACTCTCCTGCCCCACAGAGAACACCTGGAATGGAGCATGTGGGCTGATGAGGCACAGTGCAACGCTCATTCTGTTTTCTGGTTTCTGATGAAATCTGCAGGCTCATCCAGTCTCCTGCCATGTGGCACACTCACAAACAGCCAGAAGACATCAGACTGACTGTGTTGTAGGTCCTCAGCCTTTGACCACAAAACAGTATGTGGCAGCTGATATTTTATGCATTAGCAGATGGAAGAGGGACTAATTCAAAGATTGTCATTGAATAATAATAAGGCACTTTCTTTTTATGACAGGGGCCGGCAGCAAATCAATTTTACAATATGACCTTTTTCCTGGTTATCAGAAACAACCACATCCTGATCAAAAAACCCCCAACTTTCAGACTTAATCCTAAGGTACTTATTATTTAGGAAAGATGTAATTATTAGTTATTTAGCAGGAAATGCAAGTTATAATTATACAGAGAAGTCTATTTTGGAGACATAATTGGCCAAATATAATGGTGATATTTAGGCTGGAATAAAGGCTAAATTGAAGCAGCCAAATTAGCAGTGGTCTTGCGGATGATTGGTTGTGAAAGAGGGAGTAAGTTTGAATATGCCATTTTATGCAATGTACCCAAAACGGCACTATAACACAGTGAGTAGATAATTACACAACAGTCAAATAATAATGTATCAGCGAAATAATCTAAAAACCCAGTGTGATGCTGGAGAGTGGCATGTATTATAAAATGAAATAATTCCTTTTGGCAATTTTAATTTTAATTCAATTTTTACCATATGAGGATTTTAATTCTGTTTGTGCAATATAAATTCTGCTTGTCTAAAAAAAAGAAATAAAAAGAGGGATGCTACAACTGAGAAGCCATTACTGTTAAAAAAAATAATAATTCTAATTTCTCATATGCAGGCCAAAATAATTTAGGGACCACTACAGAGACAACTTCTCTTCACATCTTATCAGTCAAAATAAAATTTATCTTGTATGTTTCTCAAATGCTCCTGCTTTCTAGACTGAACGGGTGAAAGTGAAGGTTGAGTATTCACCTCTGACAGTGAGATGTCATGATAGTTGACTTCCTACTGTCCAGTCAGGCCATGGCATTTGGTTCCCCATGCATCCCTCCATTGTTTTAAGAAAGGAGAAACATTTGTATCAGGAACTATTGAGCCTTTATCACACCATATTCAGTTCCCAGGAAAAGCATTTCAAATAATGTTTAACAACTTCCTTCACATTTCATTGCTCCCAAGTCATGACTGAAATTTCCCTGTATTTTAGATATTCTAAAGCAATATGATTTTAAATTACCTCATCTTAACTGAAGCAAGGTTTAAAGAAAAGAGAGGAGTAACTACTTTCTGTCATGAGACTCCTGCTGGGGTAACACAGGCAGAAACCACTACCATACCAAATAATCAACTTCATCTGCCTTGGGCTGGACTTCAAAGCAGTTACAAATGCTAGGGGTCACAAAGCTGTTCAGCTGTGCACACACACACAGAAAACATGCACCTAAAACAACACTGGCATGGCTCCATGCTGTGCAACAACTCCAGAGGGTGTGTTTAGACTCTGAAAATGAAGACAGAAAGCATGAAACTGGAATGTTTGAACTCATTTCCTGAGAGGGCCTGAAAACTACTACTCTGTAAAAATATATTTCAGCTTCTGGTCTCAAACATAGTCAAGAAAACCCCCAAGCAAATGACAGAAATGCTGATCTTTTACTGCCCTTGTTTATTTAAAAATACTCCTTAGAAATCTTGCTATTAATTAGCCATACATGTGAAAACACAGGCCAGCCACAGAATACTCATATTTGGTTATTAAAAGTTAATACATCTCATTACTATATATCACTGCATCACTTTGTCACAGTGGGGAAACAGCGATGAAGGACACACACACAGTTCAGGGATCATCAGAAGGCTTTACCACATTTCATCTTTTCCCTTTTATAACACAATGCGCTAAAAGGGCAGTGATTGGTCAGAGAAGGACTGCATCTCTTCTTTGGTAAACAACAGGTGACAACAACAGGTTTTGAGAAAAAGCTGAGAAGAGTCGAGCCCACATAGATATTTACAATAACAACGAGAATGTGAACTTGTTCCCATGGGAAATCAGCATGCAACAGTTAGCAGCAGAATTCCGAAGCCCAAGAAATACAGAGCCACATCACTTCACTTCTTCCTAGTTATTTCAGGTTTCTCCTCTTATTAATCAATCCATAATACTTAGCATATGCTTCATGCTAACACACAGTGCATATTAAATAATTAATCTACCTTACAGACTCATTTCTAGTTAGCATCCATTTAAAATCATGGTATATATTTTGATGAGGCAAATAACAACCTGTATCAATTAATTTCATTCTATTTAAGTGATAAAAGAAAACAATTATTCTCATTGCTATTATATTAGCTAGCCTTGTAATCTCTTGTTTTCCTAAGTCACAGGCTCTCGTACCACTCCACTACATGCTGTTCTTTAATATTTGCCACAACTTGGTGCCAGGTACTTATTTTACAGTACTTGTTGTATTACCACTTGGAAGCCATAAAAACGTATCAGGAGTATGCATTTTCAGTCCTTCTTAAACTAAGCTAAACGTACTTTAGCTCTATAATTTTTCTTCACAAGATAATAGTTCAACAATTCAACAGTTTTTTTTCCTTTAGAATTCTGCTGTGGTTTAACCCAGCAGGTAGCTAAACACCAAAGAGCGGCTCACTCATTCCCAAACCTTCACAAGGATGAGGGAGAGAATTAGGAAAAAAAAAAGTAAAATTCATGGGTTGAGTTGCAAACTGTTTAACAGAAAAGAAATGGGGCAGAAAATAATAACAACAAGAAAACCAGAATTAGAATATACAAAAACATGTAAAATGCAATTGCTCACTGCTCACCAATGGCCAATGCCCGGTTTGTTCCCGACCAGTGGCCTCCCAGCCAGCTTTCTCCCAGTTTGTTTATTGAGCATGCTACCACTGGGTGTAGAATGTCCCTTGAGTGGGTTGAGATCAGTTGTCCAGGCCTTCTCAGCTTCCTGTGTCCCCCAAGCTTCTCACTGGTGGGGCAGCACAAGAAGCAGAAAAGGTCTTGATGCTATTCAAGTCCTGCTCAGCAGTAACAAAAACATCCCTGTGTTATCAACATTACCCTCACATGAAATTCACAGCACTGTACCAGCTACTTGGAAGAAAGTTAGCTCTGTCCCTGCCAAAATGAGGCCAAATTCTAGTTATTATTTATTTGTCTATATATGACATTTGGATGCATGCTACATCCAAGTAAGAAAATGGTTTTGTTTCAGGATTATACCACACTGTTTTAGCAAAACTTATTCCATTGAGAAATAACAATACTCTTCTGTTAATAGTCATACAGTTGAATGTATGAATTGGAGATACAGCTCCTTTTCTTTTGAATCATGGATCCTGCGAGTCATACAACAAAAAGAGCTGACATGGACTGTTAATAAAGCTAAATATTACTAGAAGAGACATTTCCGACTGAAGGTTTTGGGATTTTTTTAACAAATTCCCATCCTTGCATTTTATTCAAGTACAGATGTGTAATGGTATACCTTATTGTACCTAATGACACCTCACTGCTTCCTTAAAATTCATAATTAAAATTACCCACTACTGAAAAACCATCAAATATTTACTTAAAGAAAACAAAATTGAATTTCTACAGAAAAGGACAGTTCTTATAAACCTCTCTAAATCCTAGCATTGAACTAGTAAAATTTCAAAGTCCTTTTTCCCATGCCCCTGAACTGGCATAATTTATTTCAAGCTAATTTCATTATTGCACACCTCCTGTCTGCAGTTATTCAGCATTTCATCTTCAGTAAATAACCTATTTTAGAGTTCAAAATATAATCTTTCCATATTAGTACTAATATTTTAAAGAAAGAATGCCATCAAGGTGGAAGATGACATGCACCTGGAAAAACCTAGAACCAGCATGAGCTGAGAATGGATCTTGTGATCTACGACCTAACTGTGGCCTTCCATTACCTGAAGGAGGCCCACAAGAAAAATGGAAAGGGTCTATTTATCAGGAGCACGTAGTGACAGAACGAAGGGGAATGGCTTCAAATTTAGAGTGTAAGTTATATTAAGAAAAAATTCTTTACTGTAAGGATGGTGAGGCCTTAGCACAGGTTGCCCAGAGAAGCTGTGGATACTGCATCCTTGGAAGCGTTCAAGGCCAAGCTGGATGGGGCTCTGAGCAGTGAAACTGTCCCTGCCCATGGCAGTGGTTTGGAACTAGATGATCTTTAAGCTCCCTTCCAACACACTCCGTTCTGTGGTTCTATGTTTCTGTGAACCTAAATGCTATTATTATCATCTCTAAGGGTCACACTATCAAGAAGCCTGCAATGGAAGAGATGTTGTACAAAGATGTCCAAAGAGATAAACTCTTTAACAAAAACAGAAGTTATAACTTAAGTGAAAAAATACAAGAAGTAAAGGAGCAACGAATACAGGGATTGTGCTGGCAAGTGACAAGAGAAGTGAATTGACTCTGCCCAGTTTTGCATGGACTAGATTTGCAATAAATACTAAACTGTGTGTGATCTCACTCATATCCAGAGCAACAGCCTAGCTGTATTAAGTTTAAGCAGTTGTCTTAGGAGGATATGTTATTTCAAGCCCTGAGCTGCAACAGTGCAATTAGGTTGTCCCAACACTTGCTGTAGATACTGTAGCAATCTCCACCATGCTTGTATTTAAAAACTCTTCTGCAAAGGTTTATGATTTCTGCAAGGCTATGCAGGTGACAGAGTCATAGGTACAAAAAACTGCAGCTTTGCAGTATGCCTCCTAAAATCATTCCTAGTTATTGCTAGAAATACAAACAGTCCAATTCATG
>VWYN01026902.1:0-14186 GCA_013400075.1 Hippolais icterina
GAGGCCCTTCAGAGGGCATCAGACCCACAAACCCTTCCTGGGTCCTGCTGTTCTCTCTCATCCTGTAACAAAAATATCCTGAGAGCAGCCAACACCTCAAAGAGAGGCCCAAAAACTGCTGCAAAGAGGATGCTCTGTTCTCTTTGTCCCTGCACCCACATGAAAAGTGGAAATATCTGAACTCAGCAGCAGAGCTGCCCTCAGCACCAGCTCCCACCCCAGCCGGAGGAATCTGAGTCAAGACCAAAATCATTCTCCTCTGGCAGCAGCTCTGGGAGCCACAGGCTCTGTGCAAGCCTGGCTGGAAGGTGACACCTGCACGTCCCTTCAGATGGGGGGAGGCTGCAGTGTCACCCCATCACAAATGTCCCAGCCTGGGGGATGCCTGCCTTGCAAAGTCTCTTTCTGCTTTCTGCTGGCTCCATCAAACCTGGGCTGTGACAAATCCATACCCAGCCCAGCAGGTCCAGCAGCTCAGGACAACCCAAGCTGGTCCATGTCCCTGGTGTCCCTCAGTGCTGTGTTCGGATGCATTGTCTCGGAACAGGGAATGCTAACCCAGATTTCAGAGCTTCACCTAGACTTGCCTTCAATACCAGACATGCTTAAGGGTGAGAACAAGTTTATTCTGGCAAAACAAGAGGTTAAATTCCTCATTACGATGGCTCGAGAGAAGATTACAAAAGAGAAAATAAAACACGATTCGTGATCACCCTCGAGAGCAGGATTCCTCCTCGGCCCTGGTATCTCTCACCTGAGATCTCTGGGGTGTGTTTGGGGTTCTTGGCACGGAGGGAGGAGCTGCACACAGCAGAGTGGCTTTTGGACAGGCACGGGGAGAGATGTGGCTCGAGATAGGGCTGGCAGCAGCAGCCACAGAGGCTGAGTGAAAGAAGAGGGGTTTGTGTGCCAGGCTGGCGTGTTAATGGGAATTCCAGCACTGCAGAGGCAGCAGGAGGGGGAAGGTGGGAACATGAAATCCGTGTTTGTGCACTGCACTGGGAGAAAGGAGCGTAAACAAGAGGGGCTTGAAGCCACAACCAGCACAGGAAATCTCCTTTAGGAGAACAGATGTGAGGGGCTCTTGCTGCAGCTGTGGAGGGGACACCTCCAAGGAGCTTGGCTGCTTGTCCAGCACCATCCCTGAGCCTCCCTGCCCATGGATCCTGCTCCAGGACTACCCCCCTGTGGCTTCCCAAACTCCTGCCTTTCACCCATGGGCCCTATTTTTGGGGTGTCAGAGGTCCAGGGAGCTCCAAGCCCCTGGACCCCTTGTTAAGGTCAATTTGTTGTTGACCCCGACAACACTGAGGACCCACAAGCAGCCTCAGCTCAAATTTGGGGACAGAATTTAAGAAAGACGTAATTTAAGCTTTGGGTGGAATAATTTACGAAAGGTCTCAGTAGTGTGGGAGGTTGTGGGAGCACGAGGTAGCACAGGTACAGTCACAGTGGGTTGTGAGCTCTCCTTGCACTCAGAGTGCACAAAGGATGGGGGCAGCAGCTGCTTGGCCAAACCAACCGCTTTCAGTGAGGCTTTGTGCACTCCTGCTGTGTCAAGAAGGACAAACCCACTTCCCTGGGCTGAGCTGTGCAGAAACAGAGGGTGAAAAGATGTCCCGCAGAAGCCCCAGAGTGGCTTTGTGGCTTGGCCACGTTCCCATGCGGGTGCCACACACTGCCGTGCTCCGTGCACAGCAGCTCCCACGGGCACAGCTGGCAAACTCCAGCCTAAGCCTGCAGGCAATCTATGTCCTGTGACCAAAATCAGGACTCTTCCAGTGCTGGAGTGGTTTCTGTGCAGATGTGTGGGTTCAGGAGCAAGAGCTGCTCTCAGTAATTAAGGGGACAGACTGTCTCAGATCTCAGGAACTTGTTTTAAGTTGTCACTAAAGGGACCCCGACACTTTGGGAAGAATCCCAGAGAGGCTGCTCAGGTCCTGGAGAGTTTAGGACTGTGTGCTCAGCTCACCCCACTGCCATCCATCACCAAACTGTGCAAATGAGGCCTAAATCCCCTTTGCAAGGCAAGGGGAAGGCAGCAGAGGCATGCACAGATGTGGTGTGGTGGCAGAGGGGTTTCCATCCCCTCTGCCCTGTGCAACATCAGTGAAAGTCTGCCTTGGGAATGGCCTGAGCCAGTCTGGGGGCTGGAACACAACCAGAGCACTGCCACTTGTCTCCATTTTCCCCAGAGCAAGGAGCAGGCCTCTTGAAGAATTCGTATTTTTAAATATGAGGTGGACAGCGTCAAGCTGAGCTGTTTGTGCCATAATTCCTGTCTGAAATACCCTGACCGAGTCACCTGTCAGCGCTCTGCAGGTGCAGTCCCTGTCATTCTGCACCACCAGGTACTGTCCAGCCCAGCAGATCCATTCCCTGCGTGCTGCAGGCTGAACTCCCCACTGGCAGTGACACACCAGGCTTTCCCAGCTGCTCCCAGCGGTGTTTGTTGTGGAGGACACGCTCCTGGGGCTCTCTCTCCATGGGGGATTTCATTGTCCTGCTGTTTGTTCCTCTCCTTTGAAGCAGGGCCTGGAGGTTCTGCCTCAATCCCGGGGCTGTGTGTGGTGTCTGCACCTCCCTGCTCCTCCAGCAGTGAAACATTGAACCTCTGCACCTCTCCCCACTTTGCCTTTTATTTTCAGCTGAGGTGAGGGGCTGCTTTTAATCCCCCAAACGCCAACCTTTGTGTATCCAACACCACGGGTGTGCCTCAGGCCAGCCCTCACCGCTGGGCTCACATTTAAAGGTCACCTGGTGACAGCTTTGTGGCAGACCTTGGCCCATGTGGCCAAAGCAGAGGCAGGTCCTGCTGCCCACTGCTGGAATTCCTGCGTGGATACACCCACCACGGCTCTGTCTGTGCTCATCAGGGTCCAGCCTACCCCCAGCACGGTCTGGGGCACTGGGCTGAGCTGCCTGCTCGGAGAGATGCTGATTTCTCATGATTGTCCTTATCAAGTCTTGGTCCTGGCACCACAGGAAGGCACCGGCAGGAGAAGCTGCTCTGCAAAGCTGCAAGTGTCTCCTTAATCCTGCACATAAAGCTTTTCTTCAAAAAGACCCTGAGAACATCCTGACTTATCCATGATGCAACCTGCCTTCAGTTATCTTCTTTTATATTTTTTTTTCTGCACTCAATTATTTTCTTTTTTCTAAGACTTATTTATTCTGGATTCTCCTAGAATTATTATAGGGATCCCAAGGAAAGAGTAGGAAAAGGTTTCTGTATTCCTTCTTCCATGTCTTTCTAGAATGCCACTAAGAACAATTTCTGGCTTCTTCCTGCATGTGTCTGGAAACTCTACACCATTACAGGGTGTTTGGCAGGAACGGTTTACAAAAGGTTTTTTAATCCTCATCTTGTTTCCACGACAGGAGGTGTGGGCATGGGCTGAAACCCCACAGCAGGGGCTGAGCTGAGCCCCTGAACTCCAGCTTTGGGTGTTAATGGGGTCTGTCTTGAACCTCAGCTCAGGGCTGGGGCACAGCCAGCTTTACCCCAGTTCCAGCCCCTCCCTGCTCTGGGAAGTGTAAAGCAGCATCTCCAGGGGAAGATGCTCCACTGCATTTCCAGTCTGGGAGCAGGAGGGGTCTCTGAAGAGGCAGGAGGCTGCTAAATAAAGGAATCTGCTTTTTTCTGACCCTGAGTTCTTTCAGACCCCTCAGTCACAGAATAATTTGGGTTGGAAGAGACCCTCAAGATCCTCAGGTCTGACCATCAAACCAGCACCACCAAATCCCACCTAAGCCCACGTCCCCAGGTGCCACATCTGCAACACTTCCAGGGCTGGTGACTCCACCACCACCTCCCTGGGCAACTTATTCCAATGCCTGACCACTCTTTCAGTGATTTTTTTTTTTAAATTTTATTTTTAATACCTAATCTGAGCCTCCCCTGGTGCAGCTTAAGGCCGTTTCTCTTGGGACACAGCAGAAGGAACTGACCCCGCCTCAGCACAAACTCTGTTCTGCTGTGACAGAACTGGGGACCTCCTGAGTCCCCTCTCACTGCAGCTGTTCCAGCACAGCTCCTGCCCAAACTTCCCTTCCCCTGGGACAGCGGGGGAAGGCGGCAGGGCTGGACTGGTCAGCTGGGCTGGTCAGCTGTGCTGCCTGTCCCGGACACCCCGCTGGACACAGGTGTCCTCCTCTCCTCCCTACGTGACATTCCACCTCCCCTTCTGCAGCAGATCCTGTGTGTACACTCCACATCCTCAGAAATGCCGCCAGCTCCAGCTATTTCCCTGGCTGGCAGCGAGCACAAAGGATTGTTCCTTATATCTGCTGGCTACTGGAAAACAGGAAATGTTCTTTCCTCGGCGCTGCTTTCCAGCCGTGCCGGGCTGTGCCTCTGCTCCTGTTCCCCGGCAGGATTTTGGTCACTGCTCTGCCTCATTTGCACGGGGGAGACAGGCTGCACATCCCAAGGGGACAGCTGGAAACAGAAGGGACAGCTGGAAATGGAAAGAACAGCCTGGAGATGGCTGGGGTGGGTTCATCCCAACATCTATAAACGGCTCAGATCAGTCCCTGCAAATCACAAGGGGCGAGTTGGTTGGTATTTTATAAAGTGCCACAATTTGGGGTTTAACAGCAGTGAAAAGGCAGGAAAAAAAGACACTTTGTGGTCTCTTAACTTTCTCTTGCTGGTGGCTTTTGGTCTCCAGCTTTGGACGGGTCTGCACGCATGGATTGGTGTTCTCCCTTTGATCCCGTGCGTGTGTCTGCCTTGTAATGCAGAATATTTGGAAAGAACCCTTGCAGGGATGGTGTGGATTGGACGCCAGACAGGGAGGCATTTCATCAACAGGCAATAGCTTTTCTGGAAGGAGCAGGAGAGCAATCAATGCAGAGAGTTTCTTGTTTTCTTAATCACGCTCCTGTTCTACCTTTCCCGGGAGATTTATGAGCCTCCCGATGTTGGACAAACACCAACAATAGTTGCACATTTTTAGCATCTGAATGCTTTGCTTTGCCTGGCTTCTGTAGAAAGACAAGTCCAGGCAAGGTGGTCCTGCCGAAAATGGTTTATTGGGACAGAGCCCTGGCCTGCAGCCACGGCCCCTTGGGCAGTGATCTTATCAGACCTCCTGAAGAGAGCAGGGTTGGGCCTGTTTGTTCCTTCGGTGGAAGACCTCCGAGGAGAGCCTGGGTGTTGCAAGACCCTGGTATCAATTGTTCCCTGGGCGATGCTTTCCCCGGAGAGGAACGAGCAGGGAGTGCAGGTCGGCGCTGCTGGGATGGCCCCAGTTCAGGGGGGTGCAGCTCTGGGGATGGAAAGCAGAGAGAATAAACAAAATCAGCTCTGTGCTCACGGTGAATTGGAAAGGAGGCATGAAATGGTTCTTGATTTGCAAGATCTGGGGAGCTGAATACTGCAGGATCCTTTGGGAGTCCCAATCCCTCTCTTTAAAGTGCTCAGATGATTTGGCAGAAATATCAGCAAGGTATCAGTTTGATTCTTATTTTAGCCAGATTTGATTTGTGGGCTGAATTTTGCCTTCACTTAGAGCCCCCTGGAAGTTCTCCCCTTCCATTTTCTATGGCGTGCTGGCTTGCCGGGCACTGGGATTTCAGATAACCTTCTGCTGAAAACATCCCCATCCAGGAGCTCACTCCTGGCCTGGACGTGGCTGTCCCTTTGGACTTGATGAAGGCGCCACATCACAGAGTTCTGGGTAAAGGAATTTTTTCCTGTATCTCTGAGGGTCCAGCCTTGCAGAGAAATGGCTTAAATAATTAGCGAGATGGCTCTTCAGGTGTGTTTTGTAAAAGCAAGAAAAGCCAAGCACAGGTGCCTGAGAAGCCTCTGACACCTTGCTCAGACACCCTAAAAAGCTCTTTGAGTTCCTCTGTGCTCTCTCTTTAGTCCTTGATGGTTCATTTGGGCTGTTTGGCCCTTGGCCCCATGAAATCAGCACCAGGCTCTGACTTACACTTCCCAAACCCAATCACTGCCTCTGTGCTGGCACTGAGCCAATCACTGTAAGAACAGCAAAGAACTTTCTGGGCTCTTTACCTTGTAAAAAGTACAAGGGGTGAGTCCCAAACCTTTCCCTCTATGGAAATATTTAACTCATGCGGGGGGTGCGTTACTACATCTGGGGACCTTTGGGACACCTTGGGGAGTCTGGGACACCTGCACAGAGTGACAGATGTGATGGGTGTGCAGGGGATCTGCTCTCTTCCCCCCTGGCAGCTGGTGGGGTGTGGCTGCCCCTTCCCCGTGGTTTGGGGCTCATCCCTGCACTCAGCTGGCACATCCAAGGGTTTTAGAGCCAGAGTGGGTGTTGGAACCCTGGGCACTGAGAATTTCAGGCTTTCTGTGCTGACAGGCACTGACCCCCAAGCAAACACTGCATTGACCTGAGGCCGTGGAAAAGGCTCCCAAAACTGAGTGACAGCACTGGGATTATGGGTGTGTAGTTTGAATAGAAGTGTGTGATATCACAGGGTGGAAAACTTAGAGTTTAAAGGTTTAGAATACAGTAATATTTATGTAAAACAAGATGGAGGTTTTAGGGCGGAGGCCAGTCCTTCTTTTTCACCTTCTTCTTCATGGCTCTGGGTGGTATTTTGTAATTGGATAGAAAAGTCCTCATTGCAGGCCACAGGTGGTTGGTTATTGGGTTAAAAGTAAAAATAATTTAGGTGTCACTTCTCAATTAGACAATTTATCCTTAAAAGGCCTTGTAAAGAGATAGAGAACCATTTTTCACTTTGTTAACTAGAACTCACAGTCTGTGAGATTGTAACATACATAAGAATCAATAAACATCTGAATCTGAACATTGAACACTGTCTCTCAAGGGTTTAGCCCCGGCTCTAACAGAAAAGAAGATAAANCTGAGCCCACCCTGAGCCCCCCTGAGCCCACCTTGAGCCACCCTGGGCCACCTGGGTCACTCCTCAGGTTCCCCTGGCCAAGGCTTCAACCTCACCTCCCCAGAAACACCAGGGGACATTTCAAATCACCCCTTTATCCCACCCAGACTCCAGCTGTCACTGTAGAAAATCCGCACAAACATCAGGGGACATTTCAAATCCCAATTTCATGTATCCCATCCAGACTCCAACTCTCACTGTAGAAAATCCACACAAACATAAACACCAGGGGACATTTCAAATCACCACTTTATCCCACCCAGACTCCAGCTCTCCCTGTAGAAAATCAGTAATTCCAGGCTCCCGTGGTAGATTTATCCCGTGTGGATATTTGGGGTGTCTCCATCTACAGCTGCTGTGTCTCTAGAGGACAGCACAACCCACCCCACGTGTCCACCACCCTTGTGGAAGCTCAGAGCTGCGGTGCTCAGGGACGCTCTGCATTTAAGGTGTCTCAAATGCAGAGTGCATCCCACCCCTTCTGGCCTTTGGAATAGTCCAGAACTTCTTCAGATGAATGCTGCATTAGATTTTAAAATTTTTGAAGAAAAATCATTTATGATTTTGGTGTTATTATTGTACAAAACCTGTTGTCATTAATGCTTCTATACAGACCATTCCTTGGATGGAGCAGAGACAAACAATCCAGGAGGAAATGCAGACTTTTGGAATCATGTTTAATGCAGATGACCCTGAGAGGCACAGTTGCTGAGACTGGTTTTTATTCCACTTTTGTTCCTATTTTGAATGCACAGATTTGGGGTTTTAGGGCTTTTCTTGCCTTGTACAAACCCAGGTTTCAGTTGCTTGTCATGGCCTCAGTTATGGGATTGTACAACTCCCAAATTCTGATTTCAGGGTTTTTTTCCAGTTTACTACAAAAAAAAACCCCTAAATTGTTGGTTCTCTCTGCCCCTTCCCTTGGGACACTGCTGCACCTTTCCTTTGCTCCATTTGATGCCCAGTTCTGGCTGATTATTCCTGATGGTGTTGGTGGTTAATTACCAGTACCAGAACTTGTTTTCCAGCATCATAACACCTTTTCTGCTTGGGCTTTTGTGTGTAATAAAAACCTTTCTGGGGCTAAGAAATTATGTTTTCCCTGGAGGATGACCAGGCCCAGGGTGGGGGTGTTGGGGTGTCCGTGCAGGGCCAGGAGTTGGACTGGATGATTTTGAGGGTCCCTTCCTACTCTGTGGTTCTGTGATTGTACCCAAGGATATTTTTCAGCTTTTCTCCGCCTACATTTCTGCTGCTTTTTTTAGTTTTATCTTCACATAAAGACAATCAGACAAATTATTCCCTGACCCCTGCATTTGGCAACAACTTCTACAAATGCTTAAAGCTGCTCTATGTACAGCCAATCACCTTGGGTGACTTTCTTTCCTTCTCCTTGGTTTGATCCCCACGAGAGGAGGGGTTGATGAGGCCACTGATTTAACTTGATCTTTGGTTGACACCAGCAGAGTCATCTCCTGGCCCAGCAGGGTGTAAATATGAAAATAAATGAGTTAATTTTCTGTGAAATCTGAGCTCTGATCACTCCTGCTCAAGCCTCTTCCATCAGGCCTCCTGCCCAGAGTCATTGAGGAAACGTTCAGCCTTAAGGACAGGTAAGAAAAATTCTCTGCAGGCTCAGGAGGAGAGATAGGAGGCTCTGGGCTCAGGCAGAATCCTTTATGTCTTTATATCAAGACAGATATGAGCATCTTTTATGTTGTCCTGAAAATAACCCTTTATCATGAAAATAACCCTTTATCATGAGGATGTAGCGGGGATGATCCCTGTGAAAAATGGGGCTGCGCTGGGCAGAAATGTGCTCTGCATCCTGAGGCTGTGCAGGGAGATTTATCTGATTTATGGCAAGGTGTCCTAGGTTGTAAAATTGCGCCCAAGGTATGTATTCTATCCCCATGAGCCCTTTGAGCCAAGGTGGGGCAGTGTTTTCCTTATCTTCTGTTAACGAGCCTAACAATGCCTTGCCACATGACTCATAGATAACTTCCAATGGGAGCTGTCTCTGTTTAATGGGCCATCAAGGGCCCACTGCATGACTCATAGAATGAGATCATCCCATTGTGAGATGCTCCGCCCAGGGGGAGGAGCCAAACATTCCCACCTGGATAAATCCAGGGTTTGTGACAGCACAGGCAGCTTTTATCCACTGGACTCCCAAAGGAGACAAGAGCTACCAGACGTTTCTACAGGATCACTGCTTCGACAAGACCATCTCATCTGGACTGCCACTACCACCCTAACAGGGTGTCAGGTTGTATTCTGACTCTGTCAGTGGGGGTTTTTTGTACTATTACTTTTATTTTATTTTACTTTCTTTTATTTCTTTTCTTTTCCTCTTATTAAATTGTGTTTCTGACTTAGAGTCTTTCACTGGTTTTGCTTTCAAACCAGCACACAAGGTCAGAGGGGAGCTCAGGGCGTTCTCCTGGTGGAGCAGGGAGCCCTGGGGAGAGCAGTGGGAGCATTTGCAGCGAAGCCTCAGCTGGTCTCGGTTGGGTGCCTGGGGGGGGCACGGCCCTTTCTTACAAACTCCCCAGCCCTTTCCTGCTCCAAAGAGCCCTGGCTTGGTGTGGGCATTGCACAAACCCCAAATCCTGAGTCCTGAGCCCTTCATCTTCTGTCTTGGGAAGTTCTGCTCACCAAAGTCATCACTGGAGGCTTCCCCTGCCTTGCATCTCTGTGCTCCTCTCACTGCAGGTCTCATCCCTTCTGCTGCCCACAGCAACCTCTCCAACCTCACCCAGATATTCCTTGAAAAATTAGATTTTTAGTATTATTTTAATGCTAACACCTAATAAACAAGAGAGTATGACCAGTGAATGGGTTCATCTCTTTGTTCCCTGAACCATCTTAATAATTTGGCATTTTCCAGAGCTGGGAACACAATTTATAGAAAAGTCCTTCGAGCCGTGTCCTTTGACTCGTCCTTGCCTTTCCTTTCCTTTCCCTGGAAAAGAAGAACCTCCCTGCCTTCCCAAGGCTGAGGAATCCCCCTGAGCAGACCCAGGGGATGGTGACAGAAGGAACATGGGTGGACCCTGAGCTGTGACACTGCCCCTGGGGTGGGCATGACATCAGGAAAAGGTGGATCAGAAATGTCCCGGGATTCACCACTTGGGGATACAGCCATGGATTGTTCCAGCAGGGCGGCAGAGGGAGGTGGTGCAGGTCCCACATTGTGCTGCTGGCTGAAAAAGGAAGTTTCTAATCAGGGATGAGGCTCAGGGATTCCCACATGCCCAAGCTAAGGATGCTCTCCCACCCTGCACCTTGCAGAGTGCTTTGGGTTGGGAGGTAAAGCCCATCCCATTCCCACCTCCTGCGGGGTTCCCTGGTGCTGGGAGGGAACACCAGGCATGGGAGGGCAATATTGCACCTGAGGTTGGAGTGTGCCGTGGAAAATCCCCAGAGCCCCTCAGAGCAGGGTGGGAATTCAGCTGGAGGGAAGGAGGGAGCCTCAGTAAAAGGTCTGGTAGGGGAAGGTCGAGCCTGATCCTGACTCCGTGGTGTTCCCAGCAGGTCCTTCCCAAGCTCCTGACAGTCCCAGCCCCCAGGAGATGCCCGTGCTGGTGTCCCTGGGAATGCAGGGAGAGGAGGGATGCTGCTGCCTCTGTGCCTGGAGCAGCTCTGCGGGGGTGGATGTGGTGTCCCACGGGGTGGATGTGGTGTCCCACGGTTCCTGAGTGCTCAGGGTGGACATCCTGACCTCCTGACCTGTCCCTGGCTTCTCCTTGCTGCCCCTCCTTTCCACCCGGGGCAGGCAGAGAACAGCATAGGCACTTCTCCCAAAGGTCAGGGAATTTTCAGAGCTTTACCACAGCTGGGGCACGGAGCAGGGAGCTCAGAACCAGGGATGTCCTGGAACTTTGTACCTTCTCTTTCCTTCCTTGAGGAAACAGATAAAAAACAAAAATGCTGCCAGGCTTTGGATAATTTCTCGTTTTGGGCAGCTTTTTCTCTCCTAAGGCTTTGAATGAGGAGCGAAATGCTGAAAAGAAGGCGCTAATTAACGGAGGTGAGGAAGCAGTGACAGAGCTGAAGGGATGGATGCGTTTGCAGGGTGCAGAAAGCAAACAAACCATCAGGGAACTGCAGCTTCCCGAGATCGACACCGTGCTGATAGGAAATGTTGGCTGGTGCTCCTAAAAAGCCATGGCTGGGAAATGAATGAATGAATGAATGAATTAATTAATTAATTAAACCCTAATGAGGGTTTAACTGGGCCGGTGGGGGAAGCAGGGCTGATAAGGAACTCCTTATCCAGGAGTGTTTGGGTGTTTGGATGCATCTGTTTGTTTTCCTCAGCAGGACAGATAAGGTAACTCCAGGCTGTGTTTAGAGCAGGTTAAAACTGTTTAGTAAACAGATTTAAAAACATGAACACACTGGCATAGGAACACTCACATGGTAACTCACAGATCAGCATCCACTCCGGTTCAGGAGGTTTTTCAATCATGATTGTGGTCTCTCTCATTAGAGACTTCTTTTATCACACAAAGCCAAATTTTCCAGACAAACCACTCTAATTAAACCTGGGAGATAAAATAAAATAATAATAAAAAATGAAATAGTGGGGTTTGGCCAAAGCAGTTCCCTGCACCTCTGGTTCCTTGCTCTGAGAGAGCACAGCCAACTTGCTGGGGCTCAAAAGGAATTGGATGGAACCCAAAGTATTAATCTTTGAGGGTTGGACAGAGCATGCTCAGGTAGGAAACCCCAGGATGAGCACAGAGATGGGAGGGAGGGAGCCAAAGCTCCTGTGCAGGGTCAGTGAGTGGAAAGATCCCACAACCCAGCCAGGAACTTGCTGCAGCGTCCAGGATGTGAAAATGGGGTAGAGGCTGACTGGGGAGGAATAGAAGTGGGTGTTTGGGTCAGGGCCCTTCCATCCATAGGGAGAGCAGCTCTGTGTGGGAATGCCCACGGTGACACAGCCTGGGGACACTCAGTCCCACCAGGAGCACGTGGAGAGGGCTCAGGTGAGGATGAGACTGGGGAATTCATCCCCAGTCTGGCCCAGAGAAGCAGGATGTGCATTCCCACGTGGCAGAGGATTGTCCCAGACACGGGCAGGAGGCTGCAATGGATAAATGAACAAATTTATCATCTGAGGGAAACTCCTGCTCTGTTCATTGCTGCCCAAGGGTAAAGGCCAGTGGGGTATGCCCAGGAGCCCCCCAGTGCTCTCCAGTGCTTCACCACTGATTCTGGAGCTCTGGGGCTGCAGAAGGGCCCCAAATCTGGGATTTTTGTCCAGCTGTCTCCTACCAATGGTGCCCTGTGCCCTATGGCAGCAGCCAGGGCACACATCCCACCCTGGGCACGGCACAGGGCCCATCCAGGCGCTGCTTCAGCACCTGCTCAAGATAAAATTTTATTGTCGTGGCCTTGCTCGGAAAACCAGGAAACATTCCCAAACTGGAGCCTGGTTTCTTTTCCACAATTGGTTTTGGGATAGAGCTTCCATTCAGGATCTTAAAATCACAGAATCATGGAATGGGTTGGGCTGGGAGGGACCTCAAAGCTCATCTTGTTCCACCCCCAGGGACACCTTCCACTGTCCCAGATGGCTCCAAGCCCCTTCCAGCCTGGCCTGGGACACTTCCAGGGATGGAGCACCCACAGTTTCCCTGTTCCAGGGCTTCACAACCTCCCAGGACCTCAACAGGAGATTTGCAGAGCACTTTCATTTCCTTTGGAATCACGGGTGAGGTTAAAGGAGCCCAGCAGCTCAGCACAGCTGCACTCTCCCTTTCTCCCTTGAGCACTTTGGGTCTGTCTGACCCTCTGCTGGGTCTCCAGCCCAGAGAAAAAGTAGAGGAAAAACTTCCAACAGCATCTCCTGGAAGAGCCCAGCAGGGCTGAGGAGCAAAGCCATTGACTGCTGGGTGGGTGGGGTGATGGTTTCAGTATCTGGAGTCTTGGGGTCTGTAGGAGAGTCAGGGACCCCAGAGAAGCCACAGAGCTCCATCAGTGGAGCCACGCCTGGCTCTGAGGCTGGCAGAAGAAAGGGACACAGGGAAGGAGGCAGGAATTCAGATCCCACCACACTGAAGGTGTCTGCAGAGCCAGGCTGTGCTGCTCTGCCCATGCCTGGATTCCCCAGAGGAATGTGCTTGCTGCTGCCTGTGGAGCAGAGGAGAAGGGGGATTTACAGGAGCTAAAGCAGAAGTTCCCTGGAACAGCAGCCATGGGTGGAGAGGTGAATGACTCTGAGGGATTTCCATCTGCAGGTGCTGGTGTGGATCCCCTGGACCACGGAAAACCTGAGGAGCCCCTGCCTGCAGCACTCCCTGACTCAGAGATGCCCCAGTGCTCACCTCACCCCAGCCCTGCCAGTGCCACTGCTGAGCCAGAGCAGATGCCAGGCTTTGCAGGGACAATCATCAGTGTGTGCAAACCTGGGCATTTCCCCTAATTTTTCTTCAGACCAAAGCCTTGTCAAGCTCTGGAATCTCTCTGGCTGCACTTCTCAGGATACACCTGGTCCGTGCTTTCCTCTGTTAAACAACCAGGAATAAATCACTTGTGGTTTTTGGAGAGCCCTGTCTGAAACCCGGGGTGAGCTCAGAGTGGAAATCCTCAGCGAAATGAAGATGGTTTTGAGGGAGAGACCAATCCACATTAACAGAAGTCATGGGCACAGTGCTGAATGTGTAATTTGTGACACAGCTGGAGCAGTGCTGAGCTCCTGACTGCTCTCCAAGGCTTTTGCTTGGCTGGCTGGGAGCTGCTCTGGAGTTCTGTGTGTTTGCACCTCCACACACTGACTGCCTTCAGCACTCCTGCTCTAACCTCAGCCTCTTTTCTTTCCTTTATACATTTCGCTGACACCTTCTGCTGGAAATATTTTCCGTCTGATTTTCCCTGAAGCAGCAGAATGAGTCAGCACAGACCCCTTGGGCCCTTCTGAGAAAAAGGGGACAGGTACTTCTGGTACCTAACAGCGGGCCATGAACTTGAGGCTCTAAAAGGAAAATTTACCCTCACCTTTGTGGGAAGGGAGCTGTAGGTGCAGGTCTTGGGGTACAAGTGGAAAGCCAGAAGTCCCTCTGAGTGTGAAGAAGTGGGTTGGAATGGGATGTGTGAGCACCTGGAGCAGGCATGGGCACCACACGCCCTGGGCACCCCACCAGCTCCTGCAGAGGTGCCCTGGGCCCCTCCTGCTGGCAGCAGCAGCCAGGGCCATTCCCAGGGTCTGGGTGAGGTTTCCACACCAGTACCTGGCAGGCCATGCTCTGCTGAGGGCATGTGGGGCTGTGTTTTATATTTATATT
>VWYN01026911.1:0-107197 GCA_013400075.1 Hippolais icterina
ATCTGTTTGAAACCAAGACACCATTCTATTTATTTTTGTTATTTCTTTTACACCAAGAGCTAAAAACGCCATTACATGTCTTAAGAGGAGTCATCTTTTTGACAAAATAACATGGAGATCACGTTTGTCTGTACAAATGGAAACTAGAATGGTGTAGAGATATCACCAAAGGGAAGGTCTTTTTTTCTTTACTGGTTTTAGATGCATGTATCAGTGACAATATATTCATTCTCTCTATTTGACTTCTATAATCTAATGACAAGATTGTTGATAATAAAAAAAAAATTAAAATTAAAGCTTCCCTTAAAAAGAAATGGTGAGAAATATGCATGGAAAGTAATTTCGGGAAGATGAACCCATCATTAGAAAGATTGCCTGTCTATAGTGAGGGCAAATTTACAAGCAATCAGAGGCCTTCCTGAAAAAGGGTGAATTAATTAAATCATTCCTATTGACATTTTCCTATAGATAAAGATTCATCGGAGAGAGACCACAAATGAAGTTTCACTTTATGTACTTTCTAGGAGAAGATACAATATTTCAAGGAAGACCTCTTTCAGTCTCTTCTGTCATGGCAGCTTTAGGGTTTTTTGGAGTACTTAAGTGATCCTTAAGAGCCGCACCTGTTCTTTAATGTAAGGCATAGGTCACATGAGGCTCTTTTTTGTTCTCTAGTACCTACTCATAAAATGTGGAGAATTTTGTAAGGTACTGTAGGATGCACCTTTGCTAGCATCCAGAATATAGAATTAGAGATTTAGTTGTCAGGATACTGACTTCTGGCTTTCAGTCCCTACCTAAAGACTATTTGTTAATCTATACAGAGTAATTTCCAGATAGCCTAAAGTTACAATATATTCTGACACTGGGAAATGCAGTATTAAGTCTTAAGATTCTGAATTATATACTGAACTTTTCCCCCTTGTGTCTGTCCACTGCCTGAAAACTGAAAGCTTTTGCTTTCAACTTTATGGATCTTAATTTTCACATCTTTTGGTTTTACTTCAAGTATTTTAGATTCAATATTTATTGCCAGAAAGAATGCAAAGTGTCTTGGTTTTGAAAGACAATTGTCTGCCAGGGAAGGCTAGAGCTTCCCTTGGAATGGAGAATGTAAACCCCTTCCCCTCCAAATTATTATAATTTTGTGATTAGGGGCTTTCAGGCAAAGATATGGGAATAGGAGTAAAAGTTCTTTATTAGGAATATTAAAAAAAAGAAAAATACAAATGTAGTAGTACAAAGACAAACATGCAAGCAAAACAAAAGTCCTGGAAAACCTTTCCAGAGTGAGGGATGTGACTTGACACCTTGTTGGTCAGGGTGCTGGAAGCAATCCAAATGATTCCTCCTGGAGTAACAGATGAGGTTCTGTGGAGTACAGATGATGGAGTAGGAAAAGTCCGGTGGTGGTGAGATGAGTCCAATCTTCCTCTTGGAGCCCAGTGGAAAGGCTGGATTTCCTGGAGATTCCTGGAAAATTGCCAGCTGTTTCTGAGTCTCAGTTTTTATCCAGGTAGAAACGGTTGGCTCCATGCCCCCTGGGTAGAGCAACTCACAATGGGATGATGTAATGTGTTGTGTCATTGGTGAGCCTTCATGGCCCATTAGCAGAGGATATCTCTCTGGAGGGTGGACGGGTGGTGAAAGAAATAAGAAACACTGCCCCACCTGGTTTGAAGAAACACTTCCCCACCTGGTCCATTAGCAGAAGGTATCTGCGCCCCTCTCCCCTGGAGTTACAAGAGATAAAAATGGATGAAATAGAATATACATTTTTTTTGGTTATCTAACCCAAGACAGAAAGAAACATATTGGACAAAAAATTTTCCCAGAAAACAGAAAGGGATATAAGTCATCCTACATGAGTTTTCTTCTCAGCCTTATGATTTTATAATAAACTAAAGAACAAGTTAGCATCAAATAGAAAAACTACTTAAATCACTTCTCTGTATTACAAGTATTTTTTTCTGTGCCTGCTCACTAAAAAAAAAAGAAAAAAAAAAAGAAAGTGAGGCCAATACCCATTTTTATGCTATGCAGGTATCTCATCATAGCAGACCAAAATGAAGCTTTAGGGGCATGACCATTTTCTGCTCTCTGTAAACTAGTTTGGCACCACAATGAGAAAAGAGAGCTAGAAAATTACAAATCCAGATGCATACTGTAATATTCATAATACTCCTGTTGCTATATTCGGGATTGTATTTTGCGCATTTTGTGATGTTATTCAGTATTTCCAAACATTCAGATTTGAAGTATCTAATATAAAACATTCTTTTATGTGGATTTTGTGATATTGTTTATGGAGTTAATAAGATTTTATTGGCAACTGGATTTTTTTACAGATCTAAGTCGTTATGTGTGGTATATTCAGGCCATGCTGTCCTTCTCTTCTGTCTATCAAATCTATAAATAACAAAGGGAATGATTATTATTCAAGCTTGAAAAATGTTTTTCCAAAGGTTTACCTTGGAATTTCAGTCAGATTGAAATAGATGTGTTAAGTAGGTGGGACAAAGGGCAAAAACATTAATCACCAGCAAACAAAATAATATCATTGACACCATGAAAAAAAAAATAAAAAGAGAGAGTGGGAACCTCATTTTGGGAGCTATATTCATAACAAAATCTGAAAGAGCAGACACTGCAGAATAATACCCATTTAGTTTCTCTTTAGGGATGTAAACACCCATGTGTTGAAAAACTCTTATCAACATAGAATTATTAAGATTATTAAGCTGCATTTCTATGAGATTTTTTTTAACTTAATTTCTTTCTGTCCACCTTTATTTACTTATGTTTGCAGATGAATCTCCTAATTCAGTATTATTTTTTTCAATTTAAAGAAAATATTTCCTTTAGCAGCATAACTGAAAAGATAGAAAATTCATTGCATCTGTTATATGTTATTGCTGGTCAATGCCTATGTTCACTTGAATTTTTCTTTCCTAATTAGTAACTTTAAAAAAATGCAAATGTTTTCAGGGATTTTCATCAAGTTTAAAAATAGCACAGTGCAAACATAAAAGAACAAAGCAGCCTCACTTTCACAGACACAGTTTAGGATGTAATCAAACAGCAAGCTCTAAAGGAACACCTGCACTGAAACCTTGCCCACCTCCTCCTACTTATTCTTCACTGGCAGCAGGCCTGATCTGGCCTGCCAGCTCCCATCCACAAGCAAGGACAGCTGCGAGAGAGAAAGAAAGCTCATCTTCATCAAAACACTCTTTGAAGCTCTTCTGAGGATAAACATTCTTCATTTATTAACAGCTTAATGCTTTGATAAAAGCTCACTTTGTTAAGTAATTTGCCTTTCAAGAACTGCCCACGTAGATATTTGCATGACGCTCATAAGGACTTTAGGACAGCATGGGATTGCCGGAAATATTGTCAAAGGCACAGAAATAAAAACAGAGACCATATTCCTACTAGAAAAAGAGAGGAAAAATCAAAGGAAACTTATGTTCAACAGGCTTTAGTATTTTCTGTTTTATCATAGTCCTGTATGAAGGTGCCATTATGCATAACGCTAAAAAGCTGTCTGCTTGATTTTGAGGAAATAAATGCAAAGGAAAGTTTAACAGGGTGTATGCAATTATACATATAAGAAAGCAAAAATACAATTAGGATTTCAAACCCAGCATTACTTATCATAATGGTCATTTGCACATATTGAGATAAAAATAAGCAGAATAAAAATTACTGCATTGTCATAAGTCATGTAACTGGGTTAAGTACTAAGTTCTCCCAACTGAATCAATGAGTGACTAAAATTCAACATGATATGAATTCACAAATTACAAAATTTTCTACATTATAAATCACTGTTATATCTTTCCACAGTTGCCTTTAAAGTACTGCTGCTGCCTTCTTATCAGAGTGAAGCTGAAAGGCTGCAACACCCCAAAGTGACTTTGCAATTGACAGTCCAGTGAGACTATTCAACTGCATGAACTAAATCTTTATTTTGTTAGATTATTATTCCTTTCTATTCCAAGCTGGGTAACTGACCAAAGTAAGCTCAGAAAGCAAAATATATTGCCTACAGTTGAAAAAAAGCCCTGAAAGGAGTAAGTACTGAGGAATTTAATTGAAGACGCACTATAAGAACAGAAGAAATGGGTAAAAAAAAATCTATTGAAGTATTTTGCAACAAGTCTGCAGGAAGTCAGTGAAATTAGGCTCACAGAGATGACTAAGCACTGGAGCATCTTTTACAGGAGGGGAGGCTGAGACAACTGAGACTCTTGTCTGGAGAAAAAAAAGTTTCAGTGGGTGGGACATGTCTTATTGATGTATGCGAATTCCCAGCAGAGAGGTGAAGAAAAGGAAGTCAGATTCTTTTCAGTGGTGCCCAGTGTCAGGACAAGAGGCAATGGGCACACAATCAAACACAGGACATTTCCTTTGAACATCGGGGAACACTTATTTCCTCCTGTGAGGGTGCTTGAGCACTGGCACAGGTTACCCAGAGAAGTGGTGGAGCTTCCATTATTGGATGCAAAATCCAAGTGAGCATGGTCCTGAGGAACCTCCTCTCACTGACTCTAGCTTGAGTGGAGTCTTGGACTAAATTATCTTAATAGGACCCTTGCAGCTTCAACCATCCTGTGGCTCATCCTGTGTTACAACTCCTCGTTTGAGGGCAATGGATAAGGGCCAGAAAATGCTATCCATTCACCACAATAAAAAATGTTAATGGACAGAGTAACTAAAGAATTTGTTTCTGAGTGTTAGGAGTTTTTTTAGGATAAGTATAAATCACTTTATGCCATTCATAAATGTGATAAATACGTACTTATTTTTAGCTATAGTTTACTTAATTAATGGGAATTGTCTCAAATTTTAAAAGAAATATATTTATTTGAAGAGATTTCTACAGAAAACCTCATACAATGAAAATAACTTATAACACAAGATATTCAAGATAAGAAGTATTTTAAATTTATGTTGATGATATTCCTCTTCTCTGTCCATATGAACATGTTGCTGACAATTTCTTATTAAATAGATCAATCACATCTTTTAAAGTATGTTAGAAATGCTATTCTTTTCTTTTACTGAGTAAAATTAGATTGATAGGTAATAATCAATAAAATAAAAATTTTACCCTTTCCCCTTCCCTGTCTGAACCTCCCAAACATATTCAAGTTTGTATGTATGGAAAAATATGATCTACTTTGAAAAGTTGCACCAGATCTACTTAGAGCCATAGATAATAAATATGGCTAATGTCTGAGATGTTAATCTTCCTCATAACAGGTATAATCATTGGGGTCATAATAAACATGAATATGAATGAAGGTTAATTTAACGTTTAACAGACTAAGTATTTTTTGAGGAAATAAACTGAAAGCATTTGTTTCCAGGAAAGATTTCTTTACTTTTTCATTACAAAATATAAATAATAATAAAACATCTGAATTTCACTAATACTGCTTCTACTAAAAAAAAAAAAAAAAAGGGTTTGTGTTATCACCTAAAAGATACCCTCCCTGGGAAAATATTACAGAGTGTCTTTTCATTACCAGAAGGAAACACCATAGTTAATTTATAGCTTCCACTCTCAAAATAAAAAATACTGTTCATTCAGCATTTACACAGCTTTTAGGTCTACTACAGATGGAGCCCACTCTATCACTAATTAAGCACACTACTTGTATTTTGTTAATGTTAGTTTTGGCATGGGTTCAGAGTGTTTCATACACCTGGTGAGAAAAATAAAGATACTGAAGTAATCTATATGGTAAAAAAATCCAATATCTGTCTTTCCAGTGTGAAGAAATACCTTGATAATTCTCAGTCTTTATGTATTTTTCCCTAGAACTAGTCAACATTTCTCACAAAGACAATACTTTAACAGTCTTTAAAATCATGTGGCCTTGTTTTTGTCATGTTTTATTTGCATTACAATAACAGATGCAGTTCAAAATTAACAATTCTGCTGTCAGTTGCTTTGGGGATGAACTGGAGGTATTTAGTTGTGAGGGTCAGAAATTACACTGTTAGCTAGAACCATGTTCAAGTAATGCACATACTATACACAATATTAGCAATGTTTTCCTTCTGTGTTTCGCAAGAGAACATTTAATGGAAGAGCACTGCACACTACATGTTTTCTTTTTTAGCAGGCAACAGAGTAAGTCAAATAGAAAATGTCTATGAGAAAAAAACATCCTGAAACATTTCAGAGATTTCTTCAGGCTTTTCAAAGCTTTCCAGAGGGATCTGGAAGTCTGGAGATGGTCAGAAGGGTTGGAACGCATTAATCTCTTCTTTTGCCAAGTATTTTACAGATTGTGAACTATATTTTCTATGACAGAGCAGTAAACCACAACAAGTTTGATGCACTAGCAATACCTTTTATGCAATAAAATATAAATTTATTATAATAATTATAATGATTATTATCTCTTATACTTTATTTTTTTTTTTTTTTTTTTTTCTGAATGACAGAATATGATATAATCAAATTTTGTGCTGGAACAGCTCAGGATTACAAGGCAATGAAAGGAGAGGAAAGGAGACAACATAAAAAAAAAATACACAGCAATATGTAAATTCGGAGCAGGGAAGCAAAGAATATGTCCTTCAAATGAGCGTTTGTAGTGATTTTTTTACCCCTTGTGGGGCTAATAGTTAAGAAAAATATCTAGAAAATAGTTTCTATCTTCCATCATGCTTACCAGGCATATGAAGAGTAGCTTGAAGCAAGACTTGCAGATATAAGTATAGACACGTTGATGATCCTCTTTGAGCCCTACTGATTTTAAAGAGACATTCTCTTTGAGTAAGGTTTCATGCTAGTGAGAGCTGTGAAAGAATTTTGATTTTTAAGATACAAAAAATTTAAAAATTACTGATAGATAACAAAAAAAGAATTATTCATGAAGCAGCTAGAGAGAATGTGAAGTATTCAGTAGCATCAAATTTTATTTTGACACATAACCCGAATCTGTAGGGTATGAATATTGCTTGGGTTACCAATATAACAACATAAACTAGTTAAAGTGATTTCTTATTAGATTTGTTCCTGAGTATAATTTTTTCCAAACCAAGGAGTGTTACAGGAAAGAACTTACTTTCTCTCTTTTCATTTTTTATTCCTAGGGTAGACTTCTTTAGTTCCAATTCAATAGAAAAACTGCTAATTTTTTAACTGATCAACAATTTTACTGGAAGTGTATCAAATATTGCATAAACAGACATAAAAGAGGCGGATTTAGTTTCTGAATCTGCTTCTGTAAAGCCAGCTTTAGTTCAGGGACAGTTCATTTCAATCTACCTCAATGATACCTCTTTTTACATACTACTTTCATCACTGGTCAGTTACTTTCATCCACTTTGCTCTCTATTTCCTACACTTGCTCCTCTCTGATCCATCTTGATCCCTCTTTTTCCTTCCTTTTGACTTTTCCTCTAACTCCACAATGTTGCACAAATAACCACAATAACTTTAAGCTGTTCCATAGTAACATTTGCACAATTACCAAGTATTTTTCCCCTGCAACCATAATATGCCCTATGTCCCTTGTTTCAGTTGCATTCTTCAGATTGCAAGGCTTTCTGGAGACAGCAGGCTTGCTCGCCTCAGAGGGTTTTGTACCAAGGCAAGAGGCTGCTCAGTCTTTGACAGACTAAGGAGTGGCTGATTTGGGTGCCACAGGCACTCACCAAATTACAAGGTTTCCTCTGACCATCACTGCTCTTTTTGTCTCCCCTGGGTCTCTCTGTGTGCTGTGACTAGCCTTTGGTGTAACCTTGAAATATGACAGAAGAAGCTGATTTGTAGGAGATCAGCCTGAGGTGGAGGATTGTCAACACTGGAAAATGCCTATAACCCTGCTGCATGAAAGAACAGTTGTCAAACACGTTGTCAGAAATGTGGTATCAACCCAGAAAAAATGCATGATCAAAGACCTTGAAGTGTGCATTTTCACAACATATTCCACCAAGTTAAGCTATAGCAAAGACCACACTCTGTCCACAATAAATTT
Source organism: Hippolais icterina (assembly GCA_013400075.1). Taxonomy (NCBI): domain Eukaryota; kingdom Metazoa; phylum Chordata; class Aves; order Passeriformes; family Sylviidae; genus Hippolais; species Hippolais icterina. The sequence goes on from VWYN01026911.1 coordinate 8,004, forward strand.
CTGAAAGGACAAGAAATGCAAAAGATAAGTCATATTCCACTAAGGGGAGCAGTGGAAAATTCTTTTAAAAAAGGGTGCTCTAGGACAGAATTAAGCCAAACAAGGCAAATATTATATCTGAGAACTGTTCATTGGTTCGCAGATGAAAAAGTGCATTGAAAAGTGTGTTGAATGCAAAGTGAAAAGTGCGTTGCCAACTAAAGAAGAAAAGGAAAGGCAGAAAAGGAGGAAATAAAAAAAGAAAAAAAGAAAAAAAGAATGAGAGGGGAGACAGAGAGAAAAATCAGGCATTACCACTGGAAGGTTGTGGAATGGAGATGGGGATGAAGCAGGTAGGGGGTTGGGCAGGAACGCAGGGAGGTGGAACAGGTGAAGGCTGGAGCAGGTGAGGGAGATGAAGTGGTGGGGCAGGACACAGGCTAGGCAGGAGGCTCAGAGGTGATCAGCAGGTGTCCAGCCAAGTGTCCAGTATCATCCAGTGAGAGAATGAGCAAATGCGCAGGCCAGGGCAAGCAAAAAGCTTCCAGTGAGGGCAAAAGCCCAGCAGCTTGTGACACAGTTACTTTTATACCTCCCACAACTCCTCCCAAGGTGTGCTCACTGTCAGGAGACTGTTGGCCAGCCAAACATTTGATTTCAGTCCATTGGTGGAGACCTTTTAGCTACCCAATTGGAGAACCTTTCTAGAGGGCACAGTGGCCTTGGTGGTTTCCTACTGATGGCCTATTCCATGCAAGATGTGAAATGGCTGTCAGGCAACATGTCCCTAGAGACATGTTGGGCTAGGGCTAGGGCTTCCTGAGTCTTCTCCTACCTGTGTCCTGCACATGTCATGCGTGCAGCTCCTCCATCACATACCTCTAGTCAAAAAATGTTGAGAAAAAAATCAAAATTAGATTGATTCCTCACAATGCATCTCCCTGAACTTTTGGGCTCAGGTGACCATGCAGAAATGTGTTAGCCTCTTCTCATTATTGTGACTCTTGACTCAGCATCAGGCTGCTTTCAAAGACAAGCTTAGATTATAACCTTGTCTTTGTCACAAACAGAATTCTGTAAGAAAATTATTTGAAAGTGGAGAGTTTTGGGTGATGGTAGCATGAAAGGCTGTTTAATTGTACTTTATTTCATCAAAATAAAATTAAAGAGAAAATTTTATTCCCTCACATTCTCTGAAATAAATACTTTGGAAATAGTCATGCACAAAGGTGAAAGGTAAATTTTCTGAGTCACCATTAGGATAGAAGTTTCCTATAACAAGATTAATAGGGAAACAATTGATGGGAATACATTAAGCAGATTATAGCAAGCCCATGAAATGAAAACAATACCCCTATATGAGAAAAAAAAAAAAAAAAGCTGAAACAAACCCAAAAAACATCCCTGAATTTTAAAAAATCCCCTATACCAAAAAAGAAAAAAAATTAACCTATTCCAAAACCTAAACCTTTCAGTGTTTTTAAGATTTTCCAGCAGTATGAGGTTCAATATGGCAGTGTCAAGCGCCACACGTGGGTGACTGTGAGAAGAGATGGGATGGAGTTGAGCTGGGGGCTGTGGCACGCACCTGCAGAAGCACATGGCGGGACAAAGGAGCACGTGGCAGCACAGAGCTGACCTGACCTTGGCAGGAGGTGTCACACAGAGAGCCCAAGGGAGAGGAGCCTGCCAGAAGCTGACAGAGGAGTGAACAGCGCGTGATCACCCCATAGAAGGACATTTAGAAAACGTGTTGCTGATGTGGCAACTTGGGATAGGTCACGTAGTGAGAATTACCATGTAAGGAAACACTGTGCCTTGAAAAGTGTATAGAACCAGCTCCTTTCTTTGAATAAACAATTCAGATTCCCTGCTGGTCTGAGTCCATTTCACAGTCAAGTGACAACAACCTCAGGCAGTGCTACAGGCTGGGGCAGAGTGGGTGGAAAGCTGCCACAGAAAAGGATCTGGAGGGGCTGATCAACAGCCAACTGAACATGAGCCAACATGTACCCAGGTGGCCAAGAGGGCCAACAGCATCTTGGCTTCTATCAAAAATAGCTTGGCCAGCAGGACTAGGGCAGTTTTCATCCCCCCGTACTTGGCACTGGTGAGGCCACACTTCGAGTCCAGTTTTGAGCTCTTTATTACAAAAAGACATTGAGGTACTGGAACATGTCCAGAAAAGAAGTGGAGCTAGCAAAGAGTCTGGAACAACTGAGGGAGCAGGAGGTGTTTATCCTGGAGAAAAAGAGGCTATGGAGAGATCTTATCAGACTTCCTGAAAGGAGGTTGTAGTGAGGTAGGTGTCTGTCTCTTCTCTCAGTGAAAAAGTGACAGTTTGAGAGGAAATGGCCTCAAGTTGCGACAAGAGGCAGTTCAGATTAGATATCAAGAATTTTTTGTATTTCATAGAAAGGGTTGTAAAACATTGGAACAGACTGCCCAGGAAAGTGGTGGAGTGATCAGCCCTGGAAATATTCAAAAAGCATAGGGCTCGGGCACCCGAGGATATTTTTTAATGATCATGCTGGTGATGCATTGGTGTTTGGACTTGATGATCTCAGAGGTGTTTTTCAGTCTTGACCAATCTGTGATTCTATGAAAACTAAATATTTCAGATTTGGATTTCCTTTACACTCCTATTATGTGTGCATGGCACAGCTTTCCAAAAGGAGAGATATTTTAATCAAAAAGAAGAGCTGCCAAGTATACTGCTTAAAAATGTATATTCAAAATGTAAACATCAAACTATTCAAAATTTTATTAATCATATTTATTATTGCCTTAAACCAGAGGTCAAAGCCTGTTATGTTTGCATTAAATGATTTTTTAGCTTAAAAGTTTTCTTTCTTGATTATTTTTAAGCTAAATTTGTTTGAATTTTTTAGAAACTTTCCTACACAACTGAAAATCCATTTGCCAAAAAATCACTCATGGATGTAGGAAAAAAACCTATACATTTTGTTATCTATGAAGAATACTCTGCAAAATTTGAGTTACACCAGAATTTGATTAAACAGAGTAATACTGATAGAAAATAAAAATAAGGAGATCAACATTATAATGATTACAGTAGTATTTATGTTCTGTTCTGACTTCACTAAAGTATTCCAAAGACCTTTCATTCATTTTCTTTCATACGAAATTTCATGGTCAGCATTTGAAATGAAATTAGATTCTGGCATACAGACTGTCTCATCTTGATATTAAACAAAAAAAATCAATTCATCCCTTTCCTTCTTGCTATTTATTTCTGTATGGGAAGAACTAACTTGACTAGACAAGAAAGTAAAATACTGATAAAAAGATGATCATTTATAATTCAGTTAAAAGTATTCTTTTTCATTCTGCTTGACAAGTTTGTGACCTTCATTCACATTAGACAGAGTATATACATGTTCAAGGAAGAGAAAAGAAAAAAAATCATACCATGCCACAGAATGGTATGGTATCATACCATATGAAGAATCATACTATGACAGCCAAAAAATTTTATTAATGTATTTCTTATATGATCTCAGAAATCTCTTGAAAATTGCTGTGATATGTACTTGAATGGAAATATTTCTGTTCTAAGTTTTTTCAGGCTTTCAGATGCCCCAAGTCATTCTTGTCTCTCTAGGAATTGCTTCACTTCTTCAATAATATGAATGCTCTTTTTTCTTAAAAATCAGGGCACCTAAAAATGTTAGCTGTCAGGAAATTACAAAAATTCAACTTCCATTTTTTAAAAGCACATATAATAAAATATATATGTGGCAAGATATTAAATTAGTGAGATTTGCACTGTTTCTCTATCATTCAATATTTGAGTCAGATTAAAAAATCCAAAGTAACTCTTTGCATAATGAAGTAGAAATATGAAACAGTTGAAAAAATATTTAAAACATATTTTCTTCACAGATATGCCTTGTAGAGTCTTAATAATTGTTTGAAAAGTCAAATAAAATGAAATTTTATTGCAATTGAAGAAAAAAGATGACAAAATATTCTTTACAGTGTTAAGAAATTATGAATATAAAAATAATAAAGTAGAGATTTTGATAATGTCACCACATTTGACTTATCTTGCATGAAAAGGTCAGAGTCAGAGTAATTTGTAAGATTCAAATGAAATCTCAAGACATATAGGGCAGAAAATTCAGTAGTTTCTCGGTTATATTAAAAGGTTACTCGTTCATAGGCAGAAAATGTATCTTTAACTTTGACATGTTGAGTGCACTATCACAAGAGGTGTTCATAACTGAAGTTGCTCTTTTAACCAGTAAATTTTCTGGCTGTAAAGGGTAGATCAATGTTATAAAAGCGATTTTAAAATAGTTACAATATTTAAAAAACCCAGTTTTATAAGCAAACCAAACCAAACCAAAACACACACATAAAAACACACACAAAAAACCCCCACAACAAAATAAAACAACAAAAAAACCCCAACACCCTAAACCCAGGATGATTTTTTGTGTCTTATATTTAAAACTCCTATTACTGAATCTATTCTTACCCATGTCTAGTAAATGTAAACAGTATAGGAACTGGAAAGAAGGTGGAACTATTTGTTTATAAATATCTGTATTTTGAAATGTGGGATGTGAAATAAGACTAAATTTTATCTCATATGACTAAAAGAGTAGTAAAAAAAAATAATCACACTAGGCATTTGTCATATGGTGTACAATAGATAAAATTCACTTTTGCTTATTCTACTTGCAAGAACTTTATGATTCCTAAGTCTTAACATGGGATAATAATTTTTTTTTTTTCATTTAGCCCAAGAAATCCATTCCCCAAAGTGAAGATTTACTCTATAATCCCCTACTATTCTACTCTATAAGCCACTGCCTGGACTTTCATGTTAAAGAAAAGGTGCTGACATGCAAGAAGTGATGCCCCAGGAAAGAGAATCAAGGTCAATGAGATGTTTCAGCCAGTAGGGATAGGATTCAGCTCTGCAGATACAAAATGACACCTACATTGGCCCAGGATGGGCAGATGTGGCATGGTATCTGAGAGGTACCATCTGAGATGTTCCAGTTGCTCCTCTAGCAGAGTTTAGGTGCAAGTTTGGTAGTACTGATTTAATTTCTACTGAAAATTAGAAGATCCTGGGCATTTAACATTCACATATATTGCTGGGATATAATTTAAATATGAAGAAATATAACCGAATGCCACCATTCCAATTAATCTGTATGGGAGAAACTCAGAAGGAGCTAGGCAATAACAAAGGTTCTTAGTGTAGAGTAATTTTTTGGTTTTTTTAAAAATTTGTAGGGAAGAAACACCATGACTGTATCAAATCAAGAATGTATAATACATGTAGCCTAAACCCAAAATTTAGCATACTCAGCCTTCAAAGATCTTATTGAAAAGCTTGTTGCTCTACAAAATTTTATCAAGAATATTTGAAAGCATTGAAATCTTTCTTCCTAAAAGCATGGCATTCATTTTAAGGATAGTGTTTCTGTATTCCTGCAATGCCTGTTCTAATGATTCTTGCCCTTGGTACTAGGACACAGAAGATACTTGCTAAAAAGAAAGAAAATCCTGCAATATGGCTAGTGACATATTTCAGCTCTATGTATTCACAGCGTGATAATATTAGAACAGATCTGCTGTCCTGTATCAACAGCCTGATCCAGTTTAGTTTCTGAATACTGAGGTGTATAATTGCGTTAAAGGAAGATGTAGAAATTATTGCATAACTGTCTTCTCCTTGTCTACACATTAACCTTGAAAGGAAGGATTATTGAAAGCCTTGAGACATGAGGTTTTTTAATAATATTTACATGCATTATTGTCTTAGTTTATTTCTAAAGTCATAGATTTCCTTGATATTTATCTAATACCTTTAAAATCTAAATAAATTCTCAGTCATGTCAAATTTTTGATGGAAGGAGTTTAATCATGTTGCTATATGAATGAAACATAAATTTATTTCTACTGTGAATTTCCTATTTTGAAGTATCTCTTACTATTGTGTATAGGATAAACAAGGTTTGCATATGTATTCTTCCAGCTTATATGTCTCCCTTTCAGTGCAAACAATTTCACAAATTTTTTCAATCTTTTCTACAGATGAAATATCAATGGCTAGAAAGAGCTGGAGAATGAAAGAGCAGAATTGGGAAAAGAAAGCAATAAGCAGATCTTAAGTTATTTCTTAAGGAAATCATAGATCAATAAAACTATAAGCTTTTACTCAACCAAAGCTGTCCCAGCCATCAACTAAGTGCCATGCAGCCACTCTCTCACTTTCTCCCCCTGGGTCTCCCAGTGGTGTGGGGAGGAGAATGGGTTGAAATAAGAACAGTTTTATAATTGAAACAAAATAAAATATATCCTTACTACTACTACTACTACTAATAATAATAATAATAATAATAATTTCAATGGAGAGAGACTAGCAGGGAGAGACAGTGAGAGAGGGAGGATTAAAACTCAAGAAATGCAAGTGATGTTCAACACCTGCTGAAGGACAGACACCCAGTCTGTCTTGGAGCAGCAATCAGCTCCTCCCAGCCAACGCACACTTACGTATGATTCATATACCAGGCACGACTTTCTTTGGCATGGAATACCCCTTTGGCCTGTTTGGTTGGGCTATCTCAGCTGTGGTCTCTCCTGGCTCCTTGTGCAGCTCCTCAATGACAGAGCATGGGAAATGGAAAAGTCCTTGACTTAGGGTAAGCATTGCTTAGCAACAGCCGGAATATCAGTGTGCTGTCAACATTATTCTTATAATAAAGCTAAAAAACCCAGCACTTTGCCAGCTACTAGGAAGAAAATTATCCCAGTCAAAACCAGGTTTTGTGTAAGAGAAATAGTTGGGGAAAGCAGCTGCATTTCATCTGCCCTGAAATTTCAAAGTCACTTATAAAGTACTTTCTCATCTGCCCAACTTAATGTGATACAGGGCAAAATAATAGAAGTATTTCCACAGAAGGGGAACCCTCATATCCCATGGTCTCTTCCTCATCCTAATCATCCTGCTCAAGGTGGCTGTCCTAGGTTACAATGTAAAATTGTGCCAAAGGTATGTATTCTATCCCCATGAGCCCTTGGAGCCAAGGTGGGGCAGTGTTTTCCTTATCTTCTGTTAACGACCCTAACAATGCCTTGCCACATGACTCATAGATAACTTCCAATGGGAGCTATCTCTGTTTAATGGGCCATTAAGGGCCCACTGTATGACTCATAGAATGAGATCATCCCATTGTGAGAGGCTCTGCCCAGGGGGAGGAGCCAAACATTCCCACCTGGATAAATCCAGGGTTTGGGACAGCACAAGCAGCTTCTATCCACTGGATTCCCAGAAGAGACAAGAGCTACCAGACATCTCTACAGGATCACTGCTTCGACAAGACCATCTCATCTGGACTGCCACTACCACCCTAACAGGGTGTCAGGTTGTATTCTGACTCTGTCAGGTTTTTCTTGTACTATTACTTTTATTTTATTTTACTTTCCTTTATTTTCTTTTCATCTTTTTAAATTGTGTTTCTGACTTGGAGTCCTTCACTGGTTTTGCTTTCAAACCAGCACAGTGGCTAGCAAATTAGTGATTGCTGTCAGAACCACACCCATAGTCCTTCATTGACAGTACCTGAAATTACCATAATTAGTCCAATAGAAGTTACAGAGAGAAAAAGTTGTCCTACCCTCTATTCCTCCAATAGCACTGTGATAGGACAAGACTTTAAAGGAGAAAATTTCACTCTTCTTCTATAAAATTATCAGTGGTATATTTTGCCCTGTACATACAATAGGTGCCTCCATTGCCCCTATCTTTGTCCCACGTCATCTAAGTCCTGGAAAATTAAGGAAAAAAATAATGAAAAAGCATTTATCAAACATACAAATCTGCAATATATTTAGTACTACAATTGTTTTATACCATAATCAGTCACATGCTGTTCTTTATGTTTGTTGTTTTACTTTTATTTTCCTCTTACTAGGAAAAGATTTTTATTTTAGTTGTTGAATTATTACTTGTGGCATACCACCCTAAACGTGAAAGGGGATACACAAGTGCATAGACACTTGTAGTTTAGAAGGAACAGAAGCAGTCAGAAGGTCTGCAAAAACTTACGGAGGTTTATTGGTAAATTGAATATTTGACATGGAAATTGAGATAAGCTATTCCCTTTTCTTATAGTATAAGCATACAGCAATGGGTTTTGAAGAAGGTTGAAAGAGGGTGGAAGAGAAGGGAGAGAGATTAGCAAGAGAGAAAGAGGAAGAAAAGGAAGATCATCAGCCCTGGCTCCAATGTTGATGATGTGAAGTCCAGGGTCCTGGGGGGTATGCCCAGGCTTCATGGGGGTACCCAGGAGATAAATTTCTCATTATGCAAATTAGCTACCACACACAATTAATTCTTCTAGATCTTTTGGGAAATGGGTTGGAGGCTTCAGGGTCGTGATCTGCCCTCTACTTGTTTGCTCTTTTGGCAGACAGTCCATGGTGGCTTTTTGACTCATTCCTGTGGTTGCATTGTACCATGTTATATCTCCAGGAGCCAGAAAAAGGACATCTATTGCAGAAAAGTGCTGTCCTACCTCTGCACTGCCTCCTTCTCCAGCCATATCCTGTTAATCATCCCAGTGGGTTATTGCCAACAATCCTGGTTGGCTCCACAGCTATCTGGCTGTGTTTGAGGCTCACATAATTTCTCTTACCTTGTGGGCATCTACATTGCTCACTGATCATGGAATAGCTAAGGTTTTCTAACTGTTCAGCAGAAACAACGAGACTCACCAGTCAGAGCCAAGGAATCAAAACTCTTTTCCATCATGTGATCTAGCTATCTCTACTATAAAGAGCTTCAAATTAGTCATCCATTTACTGAATTCTGTCAAACAAGTAGACAAAATGCCATTCCTCATGTCAAAACCAAGTCACAAAAACACAGTCCCACTAATAAAAATAGCCTTTTCTACTAGGGTTAAGAATTTGAAAAAGTAAATTAAAAAGAAAATTCAAATTGTGGAGGGCACAAATTATGCTTAATAACAAATATTTTAGGAATAAGAAATTTATAAAAAATTGAACTATTTATAGCAATACAAAGGTTAATGTAGCTGAAAATGTTAAACCAGACATTAAAAAATGGAAAAGAGAGAGTATTTTTATAGCATTAATTTCCTGAAGCTGCAATAGAACGGACTATGTCAAAAGCTACATTCTATTATGATAAAAATCAAACAGTTAGAGTTTCATCTTCCTCATCCTTACATAGATCAAGCTGCCTGGAGTCAATGCAATTTCTCTGGGGTAAAACTAGGAACACAGTAAGTATTATGGTTCAGATAAACTGGTATAGTGCAGCAAAAAGATATTCAAGGAAGGTAAGAAACATTAATTTTGAATTGTAGGTACTTGCATACAAAAATGATGGATCTCAAATAAAATTTGAAACCATTTTCTCATTGCATTCCCTCGCCTCTTCTGTCATTATTCCCCGGTCTTGCTTTTCTCACTAGGTTATTTCTCTTTGATAGAGATGTATATTCACAGATCAGAATTTCTACTCTACACCACACAGACCACTGATGGCCTCTTTACCTTCCCCACCACATGACCCCTGGACAACAGGGAGCTCACTCACCACTGGATGTGCCTGGCCCAGCTGGGAGTCCAATATCTTTTTATAATGTCTCCACTACAAACTCTGCTACCTCCACTGTCAACATACAGGGACATATTTCTGTCCCCTACAAAGGACTGTTTTTTTAAAAATATTTTTGCCTTTCTATATTAGACTTATGGCCTAAGCCTGAAAACACTTTTCTAGTCATGTAGTCTCAGGACAATCTCTTTGACTTGCTCTGTGTCTAAAGCTAAAGAGCAGTTGTCAGCTGGCTTTTTGTCATCCTCTCATTTTCCTTCTCAAATTTATTACCAAAGTGTGAGGTTATGTATTGCACAATTTTTCTGATGTCTTTTTTTTTTCCAGATCATCTACATTAATCTAGTCAGTTAGAGCTGGTCAGATGTAGTCAAGGTCTTCTTTGTCAGGGAAGTGCTTTAGGGTAAGCTTCACCCCATGACTCTGTGACATTTTAATTGGACCTTATGCCCAGAGATGAATTTGTTTTTGAAACCTACTGAAAAAAAGGCGTACATAAATGCATGTCTTTTGCTATTTATAATATAATTTACTCAGAATACTTTTTCATAATATTTTCTCTATTCCATTCTTAAAAAAATATTTAAAACCAGGAAGTTCTATTCCGTTTGTGTCATCTGTTTAGAATTCTCTCAAGTATTTTTAGCCTGAATTACTTGGGGTTTAGGTGAATAAATATTTAGAGATGAGTGATGCAATGTTAAATGTGGATAAACTTCCCCTAAAGTTAAGGTTCTATACTTCACTTTCTGTATTTGCCTTAAACTAATCTCCCGTCTTATTCTTACAAACACCCCGCCACCCCATTTTTGCAAATAAAAGAATGGAATCACATTTTGATTAGGACCTCTGGCACCCACTGATCATGTGGTATGAGCAGTGAAAATGGTCTACTTCCTACTACTTATTAATAAGTCTTTAAAATCCCGTGGTTGATTTGAAAATAACAGATGTAAGTATGGTGATACTATAAACCACAGATGACATTTTAAAAAGGTGTGCTATTTGTCAAATTTTGTTCATTGTGAAGTTTGGATTTTGTGTGCATTGAAACTTTATTTGCAACAATTATTTCTTGAAATTAAAATATTTATGGCATTACAACTATATATATAGATATCTATATGATAGATAAAATAAAAGGGGATAATTCTTCTAATATATGTATATATGTGTGTGCATATAAATATATACTTGAAATTAAATTATAATTAACTGATAACTTTAAAACAACCAGCAAAAAAATGCTCTGAGAAGAACTGAAAGACAAAATAAAAACAAGTACTATTTTATTGCAGAAAAATGTCTAAATTCTACATTCTGCCTCTTCTGCCTGTCCTGTATTATATCATCCTGAACAGAGAAGAAATAGTACCAGAATCTACTCTAGTTAATCTACAAATATAATTATGCCATGGCTTTCTGTACTTAAAGTGAATAAGTGCTCCAGAGTGCATTCATAAATACAGATGGTGCTATATTAAGGAAGGAAAGGGGAAGCAACTGTCAAGAACATGACTTGTTTTCTACAAACAAATCTTAATAACTTAAAATAGACATCAAAGAGTCAGCTAATGCAGAGGTGTCAGAAAGTGGCCTAGTATGACTAGAATAAAATATGCAGTTAGGTAAATCACTACAGCAATCACTGATATTTGAAGTTACAGAGAAAATATGTCTCTTTAATCAGTAACAGGTAGGACCACACATACATGCTTTGTCTCACTTATTTCACCAATCTCCATTGCAGCAGAGGATTTCTGGCACTGACTCCCAAGTCATGGCAGTGTGACCGGATGATGTGATGACAAATTCTCAAATAGGAACTCTTAAAGAAGAGTGTTGTGATCCATAGCATAAGGTTAGATTCTGAAGAGATCAAAAATATTCTAAAACCATGAGAGCTGAGGAAATCTGTCCTGGATAAGAATTTTAGAGTTCCAACAATACTGGTGCTCTCGAATTTTTATAAACAAGGAAGTTCATACTTAGCTAATAAATTTTATAATATATCATCACTTGTGTTCTTTCAGGTTCACTATATATAATATACCATTTCTTGGGTTCTTCTGTCAAAATTATTGCCAACTTACATGCAGATCTTCTAAAGGACTTTGCCATTAGAGGGAGCTGAAAGAAGGCTTTGTTTCACCCCTGTTGTTACAAGGAAGAGTAATGGACAAAGAACACAGATAGTGGTGAATCATAAATTTTCATTTTATTCAGAATTATTACCCATGAACTTTTAAGAGATATTCACTGAAATTTCTAGGAATACCAGAGAATTAAAATATATATGCTGTTATATGGGGACTTCTGAAAGTGTCAGAAGCTAACTTCTGCCACTGAAACAATGCAGAAAGATTCATCAGTAAAGTGGTTGAATAATTTGTTCATCAGTTTAGAGGAACTGACTGCTTTAAATATTGCATCTTATTGGATCACATGGTCTTTTTTATGTCCAGGTTCCTCAGGTGGCCTCAAATCTGATCTTCCTCAATGAAAAAGTCTTTGTTTCCTCAGTCCCTGCCTTGAGCTTAAAGTACTTAAGAGAAGACAGATTGCCAGGGAAAACAGGGAAAAAGTCTTCCCCATGCTTGTTTTCACTAGTTCTCCTGTCTTAATTATTATGAAGAATGCATCTTCCTTTACTGAGAAATATATTTGCAGAAGTATATCTTATAAATCTTCACATTTTTTTGCCAAATTCCTCTCCAACTTATTCTTAGCTTTGCTGATCCTGTTCCTACATAACTGCAGAGTCCCAGTATTTTTCCTAGAACACATATCTCTGGTTCCCTTGCCTGTGCATTTCCTTCTTATACCTTCGTTTTTCCAGGGGGTCAACCATGCTGGTCTTCTGCCTTCCCCACTTGATTTCTTACATGGGGTAATCAAAGAGTCCTCAAGGTCTTAAAAAATGTACTTAAAATACCTGCCAGCTCTGTTCTGCTCCTTTTTCCTTGAGGGCAGTTTCCCAGGGAGGTTCCAGACATATTCAACAGTGTCTTGGTGAAGAAGAGGCAGCCAGCTGTTCTCACAGAACAAAAGCTGGGGCATAATGATTAGATCAGTAGTAAGTGAAATTCAGTGTGTCTGTTGTTCTGTATTTGTTGTTGAATCAGTGAATAAGCCCTTCTAAAATGTGGACATTTTGTCTCTTCACTAATTCCTTCCAACTCTGAAGGTCACCTTAGATACAGTTTTTAATGTCAATCCCTTTTGATCATGCTGTGTAGCAGTACTGTTGTCACTAAGAACATTACAACATATTCTGACTGAATTCAGGGGTGTTCTATGAAAGATAATGGATTATATGGTGAACATCTAAAGACTTCTAAGCATGTTATATCTATTAAGGCTTTAAACCGTATTTGAAGAGCACTGATCTACACAAGCTCTTTATCTTCACTATATTTAATAGGTATATAGCTACTAGATAATGGGAATCTAACATTTATTTATTTTTTTTAGTATTTATCTCTGTATTATACTTGTTAAAGCTCTGTGGTAAAAGACTGTGGAACTCTTCTCTTTCTGGGAGACCAATGGATATCTTGTACAATAGTCTTTCTTGTGAGTTTTACATTGTTGAAGATTTTTTACTAAATCCTATAAAGTACAAAGATCAGATAGTACTTTTAGTAACTTTACCAAACAAAGACCTTAATCCATTCCACTCTGATGGCTATGCTGCAAGGAAAGGAATTTTTTCTTTATTTTTGACATTTCTAATGTACCATGATACAACATTCAGGTATAAAATTAAGAACGAAATTGAATGACATTTCTTCATTTTCTAATTGTCAATTTCTTCACATAAGTTTTTTTCCTTTTATAACTGCTCTTTTGTTTTTAGAATATTCTCTGTATTTTGCATTTTTCTTACTCAACATTACTGTTGAATGGAAGAAGGGCAGCTAAGGGGATTTCTGAACTGCCTGTGATGGCAAATTCTAGTTTTAAAAGACTTGCTTAGGGTCTAAGAATTTCCAAAGGCTCCTAAGTTTAAGAGATATTCTAGGACCACAGAGTAGATATTCAGTTTGCTCACATCTTACTGGTGAAGCATCTTCTACATGGAAGTAGAAGACATGGGTAAAATTCATCTTTAGGTGATTAAAAACAGGGACTTGAGCTTCCTATGAATTTGTTTGAAAACAAAACACTAACAATATAATATATATGCTAATAATAGTGTTTATAAGAATATTAATTGCAGATACAGAGGCAGAAAGAGTAACAGAACCCAAGAGAAACAAGTGATGCATAATACAACTGCTCACCAACCAACAAATTCCCAGATCATTCCCATGCAGCAGTCAGGCCCTCCCAGTCAACTCTCCCAGTTTAATTTCTGAGCATGACATTCTATGGTATTGAATATCCCTTTGGTCAGTACATTTCTCCTGTGCTGACCATGGTCCCTCCCACCTTTATGTGCAATTCCTCACTGGAAGAGCATGGCAAACTGAAAAGTCCTTGATTTAGGACAAACACTCCCTAGGAACAGATAAAATATCAGTTTCTCATATTATTCTCATACTAAACACAAAACCACAGCACTGTATCAGCTACAGCAGAAAATTAATTCTCTCCCAGATAAAATAAGGACAGGCAATTTCCCTGACCTGAGAGCAGCACGTTGGTGCAGCACGTTGCACTCAGCCGTGTTGAACTTCCAGCTCCTCAAGGGTGGGGACAGGTCATTCGGTGACCATTTCTCTGGCTGCTTTTTCATCAGTGCATTCTCCAAATGACAATGTCTAAGCCATCATACATCTTGCATTTGCTGGTACTTTGTAGACTACACAGAATACACACAGAAAAATATTCACTTTTCCCTGACAAGTTTAACTTTTTAGGGAAGGGGCAGGAATATTCTTGTATTGAACAGCAGCATAGACTGATGTTATTATCATTATTATTTTAGCTAGAAGAATTAGTATTTGTAATTTCACAAAGGAATTTGGATTTAGAAGATAAACAAGAAAAATTTAGAGCTGAATATGTTTGAAGTGTTTCTCCAAGCCATACTTGACCTTTTCCTGTTTACTGATGTGTAAAGGATGAAGACTTCTGTTATTAGAATCGATTTCAGTACATATCTCAAATATCAACTCTCCATGATATATTCTTTTGGTTCAGGAATTTATAGCCAGCGTCATCATATTGTCTTTTAATAGCTTCTTCAATAAATGTGAAGTTACCCAAATATCATATCTGAACTATGTAGTAAACTGTTCAGATTCTACTTCAGCTTTTGTCAGCCAACGTAAATGGAGGGTTGAAGTGGGCTTCCACATAGCATTAGACTAATGAGCTGTATTTTTCTTTGAAACAGAGGAAAAATAATTGTACTCTAAGAAGCAGTTATCTAAATCTCAAGTGGAAGAAGAAAATACAAGGGTAGGTGTTACTGTATTTTGGATAACATGCAGTGTTTTCAAGACAGGATTTATCTTCTATTTATGCATATATACATGCTTGCTTCTATCTCTGGGAGTGTACAAAAATCTATTAAAAGTACTTCCACTTTGTTTTTAAATATGTCTAAAATACAAGCCATATAACTTAATATTTATATTCATGAAAATGCATATCTATAATCTGGTATATACACAGTTGCCCTTAACTTTTATATACACATGGGTATATATTTTATAAGTAAATGCATTTGATATATGTACATTATATTCATAGGTGCCATTACAGAAAACTGAATGAGCTCCTTAAAAACTCATGCTTCTCTCTGAGCAGTGCTATTGTCCTAGAATGCCCTTGAAAATAGATCAAAAGATTTTCCATGTAAGACATGAAGTAAGAGATAAAAGGATATTCAAAAGAAAAGCCAAACCATTTCAAGAGGAGGGGGAAATAGTACTCCAACCATTTGAAAAGAAAACTGATTCTGAATAAAATATGGATGAAATGCATGCATTTGGATCTTTCAAAATAACATAAATAGCTCAGGAATGGATGAAAAGCTTAAACTTTATTCTGACCTGATAAGGATCAGATTGCAGCCTGAGTGCTACTCTTAACACTAGAATCTCACTAATCATCTGTTTTTCTTCACCAAAATGCCCAGAGAAAGAACATTGGGAAGAATAAATACTTTGGAAGCAGTCATTTCACATCTGTGCCCATGCAATGAAGGTATGAGATTTAACAGCCTAAGCAATAGCAGGAGTTAGCTCAGATAAAAAAGATATTGTTCTAGGATACCTAGTAGGAGCAAGTAGGAACAAAACTTTACCTGAGGAACACACCTGGAAAGAAATGAAGCTTTTCTCAGCCTAAATTCACTAAAGAGGTCAGGCCTGCACAGATAAAAACAGAAAGAGAAGCACCATACGCCCTTTCATTTCTTAATATATCTTTGGTCTCAGGGGCAGCTCCAAATGAACTTAAGAAAGAGAAACCACAGGTTTCTGGATGCAGTATTATCAAGGAATAAAGAATATAAGCATAAAAGCACCTTCAGAAATAAAGCAAGACCTTTTTGAATGTCTTGAATTGCTAATCACTGTTGCTATTTCAGGTAAATACTGTAAATATTTTAGTACTAAGTGAAGAAAATTATACATTTTCTTTGACTCAGTAGTCCAGCACCATTTTGATTTACTGGTTTGTATTTATAGATGTGTCCGTCACCTTTAATTTAATTACAAGGAAGAAGTAATAAAAAAATAAAAAAAATAAATCCATATTACAAAGCCATGGCATCAGCAGTACTCATGCTGCATGCTTCAAACTAATTCCTTTCTGATTGTGTGGAGAACACTGATTAGTACAGTATGGTGTGAAATAGCTGTTCTATGATTATCTTATTTCAGCCTGCATAGTAACTATGTTTCACAAAGAGAAACGCTAGAAAGTTAGTCTCCCCTCACTAGTCTGTCAATTAATTTTTAAATAATTACTGAATTAGATTAGAAAAAATAAGAAAGAAAATTGAAGGGTGAATAAAAGATAAAAATGAAAAGGATAAGACATATTTTCTCTTCCAAGCAATCATAAAACTATAAACAGAAATATATGTGATAGCAGATGCAGAACAGTGTAGATCTAATTGAGGGTTCCTAGAAAAGCTTTCTTCAAAAATGAGCATGCACTATTAATTTTATTGCAAAATTTTAAGAATAATGTTGTTATAATCCCGAAATTAAGCACTACTAAACCTTAAAAGTCACAAATTACAGTTCAGTTTAGATCCAACTATGATCAGAGTGGTAAGGGTTAATTTTCTCTGTCTTTATTTTTTGTCTTTGCTCCTTGTTCTAATATTATGGTCTAAAGATATTAAACAAAGTTTTAAACATAGACATTAAAATTTGAAGTGTTTCTTAATTTTTAAAATATGCATGGAATTCTTGTTTCCTCTCTTTTCAATCTATTAATTGTATTAAGATTCATTTTAGTAACTACAAAGAGGTAGAACATGATACCTAAAATAAAATGCTTCTGCCTTGATAGTGGTTCCTTCCTTACCAAAGATAGGCAAGAGGAGAATGCCTTTGTGCTTCTCCAGGAACTCTTTGGAATAGTCCCTGAAAACTCAGTGGAAAGAGTTAGCCCTCATGTAAATGTTACTCTAGCAGTGATGAAATGTTCTTAGCTGCTGAAGTACAAAAAGAGCCAACCATAAATGCTTTTTTTTTTTTCCCCATTTGGATGTTTTCCTAAACAGCAGGTAGATGGCCTCAATCTGCCACATGTGGAATCAGAGGGAACTATCTAACATAAAGGGAATTATCGGATGACAATTTAATTCCAGTTTCCTATCCCTCTGTACTTAAGAGAAATACATGTATGTCTTACCTAATTAGTGATTCTGATCCTGACTGTTTAACATTTTGCTGCTTTGTATATGTTCTCATGTGACATCCGTTTTCCCTAATGAGACACCCCACAAAATAATGTCAGGTTATAATGAGATTCATTCTCTGATGTTAGAGATTGAATCAACTTTCCAATATTTTAAACATATTTTTCTCATTCTCCTGCTGAGGAAGAATATCTGTTTCATATCTATTTACTTCAGACATGATCTTCAAAAGATGAAGTTTTAGCAATATTTCTGTCACCCTCTGTATGAATTTGAAGACAACAAGCTTGACCTTTAGTGGATTTCAGGGCTCAGAGGAAGATTTCTGTAGAATAGTGAGGAGTCAGAAAAATATCAGATATCTGAAAGAGAGCTGTAGCAAAATATGAAAAGAAAAAGGATAAGTTTATAATAGAATGACAGTAAGTGGAGTATTGAATATTTCAGAGCTCTCTTTCTTTCTACTTTTTCTTCATGTATTTCTAGAGCTGTAAAGTAATCACATTTTCATATGTTTTTTCAAAAACACCATGACTACTAATAATTCTTGATGTTTTCATGGTTTAATGGTTTTACCTCCACTGATCAAAACTGTCTGGGCCCCAGTTTTTGTGAGGAATTACTTTTGCTTTTTTACATATTAAATTTGTGCATATTCCTTTGCAAAATTCATCTGTGCTAGAGGAAAATAAATTTCTAGAATATTTGCAACAATAAACAAAGATTTCCATTAAATTGACCTTTTTTTCATGAGATAAGAACAGGAGAAAAACTAATGCAAAATTTGAGTAAGTTTTAATTCTTTAGGTGTATTTCAGTATTAGAAATGTGTGAAGTACTAAAAATTTCTACATATGTATTATTTGAAAATAAGAGTTTTGTTCAGAGCAGATTGGCCAAGGGTTTATTTAATAATACTAAATAATATTTTTTGGAATGTGAAAAGGGGAGATTTCCTTAACCCTCAGTGTGGGAGATTTCCTCAAGCCTTAGTGTTGATTTGTTGTAGCTGTGCGTTTTCTGGGTTTTACTTATTGTTAACATTAATCTGCTCTGTAATGGTTTCTCCCAAGTCCCCCCCCTGTATTTCTCCCCATTTGGTCCCTGCCTTTGTTCTCCTCAGGGCTGCCAGTCTCCGGGAAGCCCCTCCTCACATTCCAGAGTGTTCAGAGACACTCGGTCCCTGATTGGAACAGGCTGGGAATCCCCCACCCCTTGTTTCCTATTCGCTGTCTGTGTGCCCTCCCCACTCCCCTGATTGGGTTTCCCTCTTGTGTCTGCCCCCTTCTCCTGTTCCCTTTATAAGCAACGCCACGCCTCTCTCTCGCTCTCTTTGGCCTGGTAGCTGCATGCACCATGTGCAAGTAACAATAAACTTTATCTACTACGAGGCCTCCTTCTGAAATCCTTCGTCGATAGCCTCACCATCATCTCTCGTGCAGCTCCTGAACTCATCAGAGGTAGCAGCTGATCCAGCCTGCTACTGCTTAACCGGACTTGAAATAATTCCCAGCAAGGGCAGCTAAGATTAGCTGGAAACCATCTCCAACAGGCATCAGGGAATTATTACAATTTGTCTGTCGGTGTCCCAGGAAAGCCGAGGGCGCTGTTCCCAACCAGTCTGTCAGTGTCCCATTGGGGGCCTCTCACTGAGCAGTCCTGCTGCCTCGGATGGTGCTTTCATTGACTTATTCAGGGACACACCCACAGCATAAGGGAGACCCTTCAGCAGGTCTTCCCTTTTCATGAGCCTTCAGCAGGTCTTCCACTTTATTCAAGAATGTTGCTGCTGGCTACTGCCATCACCTATGAAGGACTCACACCAACAGTTTACAGAATAACTCTATTATTTTAAGATTGTGACACATAATTAAGGATATCTCTTTGTTCAGACATTCATTTAGCTGTCGTTCCACTGCAAAGCAGACTTCTTTCCTTCATGAGCCTGATTAGATTTTTTTTTTTAAACAGGCAAACAAAAACTCTGACATAATAATGTTGTCTTCTTGAACAATTTGCTATAACTCCCTTAACAGAGTGCCTGGTGGCACCATACAATGCAAGGAGCTCGTTACATTCCTACAGTCTTTGCAGCGGCAAGCGCAGAGTTTGTTAACAGCAGGTACTGAAAGCACTTCTAGTGGGAAGGAGTGATTCTGCTTGAGAGGCATGAAAAGCACTTTTGTGGAAGGAAAGAACAGAAGCTGGAATGGAATCCCAATCAGATCCATGGGAATGCAGTGCTCTCAGTACAATAGAGTGCTTCCTACCAAACTGTTCAGGAGTATTTGTTGGGGTCAATTAATGAAATCTAACAGCAGTGTGACATATTGACATATGAAAAGTATGCAGAGAAAACACACTTTTGAATAAAAACAGAGAGTAGCAGAAGAATGCTTCAATAGATTATTTGTATGCTTTAATGCATGGTTAAGACTCTGGTTGAAAAATGATCTTTACAAATATATCCATAAAGAGAAGCTGAACATAGCTGAGTTTATGAATAGGAAAAAAACCTTGACACTACTGTAATATGGGTGGTCCACTCAGAAGAAAGAAGAAAATCATTAATACTCATTTTACTTCCATAAAAGCAAAATCAATCCCCTCACATATTCTCATATTTAGATGTCATACAGTTTTTCAGCTGACATTTTATGTTAACTTAGTACCTTGAGAAATTACTGTTGTGTTAGCAGATTGAGTAAAATTAAGTTTAGCCTTTTGCTTTACTGTACAATCTGTCTTACAAGGGCCACAGAACTCAAGCAAAGGAAAATTATTTTCATTTATATTACTAGACTTTGTGACATTCTGAACATCTTTGCAAAATCCTAACATTTTTATGTTGTCTTTACAAAGTGGCTTAGATTACCTCTTGATATTTCTATTTTCTCACAGTTCTGAAAGCTTTCTCAGTGTTGTTAAGCATAAATTAATAGCTCATAGCAGAGTAATTTAAGTAAGGGAGAACACAGTCCAGTTGTTCTTATGACCACAAACATAAGGGATAGATAACTTTATCCCATTTTGGAATGGATTGATTAGCTGTTTGGCTTTTTTTTCTTTTTTTTCTTTCAAGGGATTGATGAAACAAAATAATTTATTTGTTACCATGTACAAAGTTTATTTTTATGCATAGAACCATTTTAGAACACAAATTTATATTAAACCTTTCAATTTGGGCTGAGAGATCATCAGAGGACAGTACTTAGGTTGGGTTCCTATATTAGTAGGAATCCCTGTACTCTTAAATTGCATTGAAGACCAACCTGAGAATAAATCCTAAGGTGGAGAGCCAGAGAATTTGTTTTAGATAAGCTGGGAATTTATGTCTTTTGTTGTTTACCTATATTATATAGCATATATTGTATAGCTGTCTCTTTAAAAGATACTCAGTGCCTCATAAATTTCCTTCAGGGAATCTTTGCCCTCATCTTCTTCAAAGACATATCTGTCTATGCAGGATAGTAAATCCTCTTGGTGAAATAAATTGTTAAATTGTATGCTTTAGCATAAAATGACAAAGGTTCTAATTACCCAGTCACCTTCTGAAAATATGACATTCTATATTGGCAGGATATATTGATTCATTTCACATAAAATATTTCCAAAATCTGTTCTTAGATAATTTAAAAATTAGGCAAAAAGTAAACAATTCAGAGCAGGATCTCCTGGGGTGTAACCTGGCTAATGTAATTTCAGTCTGGTTTCAACTGGAGACATATTCACATTGGCCATTTACATTGGTTTAAATTTTTTCCTTCTTCCCCACATTCTACAGAAGAGCTTCTTTTTAATTTCTTGCTGTAGCCAGTCAATTGGAGATTTCCATTAAGAATATTTGCACTTTAGGAATAATAATTAAAGTTCTACTCATACTGATAATCGGTGCCTCGAGCTGTTTTCATGGAGAGTTTTCTTTTCAAAGAATGGGTCTAATTAGCTCTACTCTATATAAGAATTGTTTATGAAGGTGCTAAAGGAAAACAAATATTTCATAGTTTCTAAAGGTGTTTAGAGGATTTTTTTTAAAAAAAGTAGTGACTGGAATATGATGTTAACTGGATGGTCAAATAATATCTACTCCTTTTTTTCTATGATTCTTCTTCTCTTTCGTGAGAAAGCTAATATCATCACTTCACAGCTTTGTGGTCCCATCCATCTTCTTGTTTTGGAGCATAGCAGTTTGGCCAAGAGAATGTAATATGATTCCAATAGGATAGATGAATGCTGCTACAAAACAAAGGTAAGAGATGAATGACAATCCCATTTCTCTTAAAAGGAAAGGATGTGACTTGAGAAGAAATTTGGTTAGTGACTGTTTTGGTTTGATCCTGCAAAAAGATGATGCAGGCTGATGTTCCAGACTAAGAAATCATATAAAGAATTAGGATTCTAGGTAGAAAAATGCCTCCCAAAATGCATCTAAAAACAGTCTTACAGCAAAGGGATAAACTGTAGCACATTGTTTTCATTTGCAGTTGGCTGTCAAGTCCAGATGCCTGGTCTGATTGGAGAAAAACAGATGTTCATCTAGATGGAAAAAGGTTTTTTGATATGCAGTCAATTCATGACAAACCACCTAAGGCAACTGTAGCCTTTTCCTTTCATAGGAAATCTATAGCTCACTTTTCCCTTTTTTACAACATACTCTAAAAGGAATGTATTGTTCTCCATAGGACACAATCAGGTGAGATTTGATAGAGCAGTTTCAGAAATAAATTTAATCCTCAAAATGTCATGATGAGATGTTGTTGACACAGAAATGGAAATGAGACCTGAGGAGAAAAAATGAAATGTCCCTTCTGAAATAAAGCTAGGGAATTTAGTGCGCTAATATGCAGGCATCCTTACCACTTATAAAGGAAAAAGCTCTGGAATTAAATCTTCACAGAAGCATTGGAATAACTAAATGACTAAATAAACAAATAGAAGTATACAGCTTTGTTAATTTTCTATTCAGTGGAGAGAAAACCATATTGTTCCTAAATCGCAGTCTACTAAAAAAACTAAATTTAATTTCAATCTACTAAAAAGTGTTATTAAATTAGATACAGCATGTAATTAGATACAGATGTCTGAAAATTTCTTTAGAGGCTGCCCTGCAAATGTGAAGCACACTTAATGGTCACATCCAATGCAGAACCAGTCCTTTGACTTTGTATATCAGCTGGGGAAAATAAGTGAAAACAACTACAAAATGTAGTCAAGTGTATAGGAAAAGTGTTCAACTAGAAACCAACCATCTATTCTGCAGGTACTAAATTCCCCACAGTTAAAACCAAATCCAAATGAGGACCACGGTGTTTTCATGATTGTGATTATAGAAGAGACATTTATCTCATTGCAGTACAGTAAAAGTCTAAAATACAAAACCACAAAGAAAACAAATTTACTTTGATAAAAATTCAGAAATACTAATTTTCTGAAGCTTTTCCTCTATGACATCTGCTGAGGCATGACGGAAGGACATGGCTTATGATCTTCTAAAGATGAGTTCTAAAGTCACATCTTATTCAGCAGCCCAGGATCTGGCAGCTCCTGCCCAGCTGCTGGAGCCCAGCCTGGTGCCCAGGGACCCAAGCATCTCTTCCCAGGCTGGAGACACGGCTGCCACTTTCTTTGCAGTTTCAACCAGTATCAAAGCTGTGTACATATCCCAGCAACAGGGACACAATTACTGACACACACACAGGCCCAGACACAGATTTACCAAGGACATTGATGTGGTTTGTCACACAGGCTGACAGACAAGGCAGTACCTTTAGCTGCCCCTATGGACAGAGGACAGGCCTCACAGCAGACACAAGTGCAGCCAGCCAACTCCCATCTCTTCTTTGGCTGCCAGAGACAGCAGCTCCCCAGTGCAGGCACACATGCACACGGGCATGCACTCTCTGCTCACATTCACAAACAAACACTCGTGAATGTCACAAGTACTATCATAGTCAAGTTTTACGTCTCTTTGCGTTTATTCCTCTTGTTTACCACATCCTCCTAAATTGACAAGATTGTTAGTAAGATAATATTAATAAACATCCTACACTCTACACAATTAATGCACCTAACCAGGTTTGTTCTCATCACTAAGTCTCTTTCCATCTCTTGGCCAGTTTTATGCTTCTGTATGGTCTTGCTTATTGTTTTCTCCATTTCTTTTTCCACTGAAAACATCCTTGCCCATTAAGAAAGTCTTTGACTGGGTACGCTCAAAGGAAGAGCCAGTGTCCCACTACACACCCTTATGGCATACATTAGTAACAGTGTACAAAATCCATCAGTATGAAATTATAACCTAATATCTGAATGCATGTGCTTTCCTGTACAGTAGATACTATGTAGCTTATCTATTCACTTAGAGACCTAGGGGAGAGGAGGCAGGCTACAGTAGATTTATATAATATTATATAACTCTCCTGGATTAAGAAATGAAGATCTTTTCATTACATTTTTCATAGATGGAATTAGATTAAACAAAAACTATTGCTATTTCAGCACGTGAAAAAGTTACTCATGGAATATATCAAAATGGAATATATGTGCTCACTAGCCCACAACCTTGAGGTACTTCAAGTTGGATAATCTGGAGTTCACTTTTGGATTCGTCATCAACGAAGCAAATCTAGTAGAAGCCATATCTCGTGAGGCTTCCTTTAGTAAATATTGGGAGAAGAAAAATATTCAATAAATTGTTTTTATTTCTTGCAATACAACACTTTCAAGTGGTCTTATTCTTATGGAAAATGTTTCATTAATAAGAAAGGGAAGAACCAAGGTAGCAGTTTAACTGATCTTAAATTTAAGAGGGAGTGGATTTTATCAAATCTTTACCTGATTTTACATTAGCTGACATGAGAAGAGGAATTTGTCATGAGGCTTCTTGGTTGTATCAATTTCCTGGTACGCACTTCTTACAAAACAATAGAAATAGAAATTATGTCGACCATCACTTCTTTCTGTGTACCTGTCTATGCTGACAAGAATCCAGTCAAGATATATGTTAATCCCCATTCTTTTTCATGTACATTCATATATTCTTTTTTACAGAATATCAAACACAGATTTTATTTTCTGCCACTCAGTGCTATAAATGTTCTCTGAACCACTATTGAAAACTAACAAAGTATTATTAAGTTAGCATCAGATAAAGAGATTTGACACAATTGATCCTGCAGTTCTATTAGCCTTACTCTAATGTTATACTATCACATTTAATCTCCATCCTTCCTTCTTCAACTCAAGTAATCTAAACCATTCCATCATTTCACTGAATAAAATCCTTTATTCCATCCTCCTCACCAATGAAAATTTGATTTATTATCTAAATTTTGCCTAGCTCTGAAATACCACTTTAAAATGTTACTTGCAGTATTTAATGTATGGATGAATTACTGAAATAATAATGAAATTGCAACGTTTTCTATATTACAGTATGACATTTGTCTCTTTTTTTAATGGTGTCAACATCCTGTTCATGCTTTCAATCAATGTTGTTTGCTCAATAGGGTTTTTCAATGGGCTATTGTGGTGCCTCCATTTTCTCTCTGAAGGATACAATCCCATCATTATGTCTGAATGATTTAACTTCTTAGTGCCAATGTGCAAAGACTGCTGGATCATGTTATTGTAAGTGACTTCTTTCAGTGCAGAGCAATTAATTTATTTGTAAAGCATATTTTATTCAATTTTACTATGTTTTTTGAATGATGGCTCTATGCACGGAAAGGAAATTACAACATTGATGCTTAGCTGTTCTAATATCTCAATTTAGAATTAAAAAAAAATTCATATAAATTGATATTCAGATTTTCTTTAAAGTAGAATTACAGTCTTAGAGATACAATTCTAATTCTGCTCTAATTTAGTTTTCTCTACAAGGCCAAAGAATAAAATTGAGCTGAATAACTTCTGAAAAATAAAAGTACATATTAGAACACACATATTTTTAATTCTGTCGTGAATACTTATGCATAATACATATACATAATTCTATTTTATATTTGGTAACCAATTAATTTCTCTACATACAAATAAAAGTGAGACAATCCATTGATTAAGGCAGTAAAAGGAAATATGTATGTCTTTTTTGACTCTCCTCCTTTACCACTGATGAAATGTAAAGTATTTTATGATCTCTCTAGCTTACAAAAGTCTCGTCTATATTTTAAAAATAAATATTAAAGAATCATTTAAAACCCTTTTGATTTATGTCAGGGCATTAAAACTGGTATTTGTCTGATAAATTAACTTGAGAAAACAGGTGAAAAAATTATAAATAATTTTAAGATGGTCCAACTACTTTCTATTCTTTTGCGTAAGTCCTGCTTAAATACATTAAGATGTGTTCAATTTAGCTACAATCAAGATTGAGAGTAAAGTAGTAGTTCTTAAAGAATGCTTTTAAAAGTGGATGATAAATAACTTTTTTTTTCAAATTTGAAAAAGGTAAAGAAAATAAGCACTTATGATATCAAAATAACCTGCATGAAAAGCTGCTTTTCATTAAGTATCATGAATCTATTCAAGTACACGTTTGCAGTATTTCAAAAAGCTATACCTAAAGTTAATTTATAGCATATTTATTAATGCTAACATGGTCATTAGGAAAACAGCTTTCTTATGTTGATAACATCATGATTGCTTTGATTAAATTAGTAAATCCCACCTCAGTTAAGCTGGATTTGAAACATAAAGCTAGACAAAACCTTTTTTAAATAGCAGTAGGAATAGAGAATCCCATTTAGACAAAGATTCTGCTGTAAGCTAATCAAAGAATTTAAATGGATTAGTTTTGATTTGTGCTTTAGGTTTATGTGAGGAAAAAACCCCCCTGTTTTAATGTATCGATACTTATTTAAGAATTTATTGTATTTTATTAAAGTAAATTTGTATCTTTAAAATATTTTCCATTGAAATTATGATTGATGAAATATTTGGGTAGAGAAACACAAAATCATCAAGTTTGCGAGACCTTCAAGATCAACTACGCCAAGCATCAATTCAGCACCACCATAACCACATCTCCATTTTCTACGTCTGGACACGTCTTGAACACTTCCGGTGACTCCACTACCTCCCAGGACAATTTATTGCAATGCCTGATAATTTTTTCAGGTTGGGTTTTTTTTTTTTTTTNGTTAAGCTACTGCAAAGTTATAGTTAATTTATTGTTATTATCCCAGTGGCTTGTTCCTGTTATCCTCCCTGAGACTTTGGTTTTACCCCAGGTTTTCCCCTCCCTTGTCCAGTTGTCCATCACTCCCCAGACACACCCGCTACATTGTTCGCCTAAAGTCAGTGTCCCCTTGTCCCTACCCCTGGTTCCAGACAAATTCATCAATCCTAAACTTTGCCTGGGAATTCCCTGTTTCCTCGACCTCCTGTTGGTGCAGGTTACTCTTTCCACATCCCTTTCCAATTGGCTGTTAGATCATGAGTCCCTCCTCACTCCCCTCCCCATTGTGTCCCTGGTTGGTTGAAAAATTGTATCCTCTCCCTGTTCCTCCCCCGTTCAAAAGAGACTGTAAGCACGGGCTTTTTCAGATTTCACCACGGCACTCCTTGGGAGAATAAACCCTTTGAGAAGCACCCAAGAGACCCTCTCTCTGTCCTTTACCCCGACCCACAGTGCAGCACAATTGACTGCTGTTTGAGAGCAGCTTTGCAGCTGCCAGACTCAGCAGCCCCTCTGCACTGTCACCTGAGCTGCGGTCCGGCTCGGACTGGGGAGTGTGAGCTGGCTGGGGTTTCTTGACTTGGGTCAATTTTCTCTCATTCTTTCACTTAAGACATAGCAGAAGAGACCAACTCTCTGTAACTACCTCCTTTCAGGTAGTTGTAGAGAGCATGAGGCCTCCTCTGAGCTCTTCTTTTCCCTGCTAGACAACCCCAGCTCCCTCAGTTCCTCCTCACAACACATGCTTTCTGAACCCTTGACCAGCTGTGTTGTCCTTCTCTGGACATGCTCCAGCATCTCAAGGTCCTTGTAGTGAGGGACCTAAAACTGAACATGCACTTCAGTGCAACCTCAGTGGTGCTAAGTTCAGCAGGATAATCACTTCCCTGGTCCACATTATTCTTGATACAGGCCAGGATGCCATTGGCCTTCTTGGCCACCTGGGAGCACTGCTGGCTCTTGTTCAGTCAGCAGTCAATTAGCACCCCTAAGTCCTTTTCATCTAAGCAGCCCTGAAGCCACTCTTGCCCAAGCCTGTAGTGCTGCTTGTGGTTGCTGTGGCCTATGTGAAGGACCCAGCGCTTGGCCTTGAACCTCATGCAGTTGATCCCACTGATCTAGCATGTCCAGATCCCTCTGAAGAGCCTTGCTATCATCCAACAGATCAACATTCCCACCAAAGCTGGTGTCACCAGCAAACTTACTGAGATCTTGTTTGATTTTTTTTCAATAACTTGAACTTACTAATTTAAAACATCAATAAAGGTGTTAAACAGGGTCAGCCCCAGTACTGAGCCCTGTGGAACACCACCTGTGACTGTCTGCTTATTGTATTCGGTTCCATGCACCACCACTCTGGGCTCGGCCAGCCAGCCAGGTTCTCATGCAGCAAAGGTGCACCCATCTAAGCATGAGCAGCCAGTCACTCCATAAGAATGCTATGGGATACAGTTATCAGACTGTTCACTGAAGTCTGGATAGACACCATTCACAGCCTTTCCCTCATGTCATACTCTTTACCTAACAAGGAAAGTTACCATCTCTCATAGCCTTAAATCTCTACCTGCTCCTAACTGCATCAGCATGTGGAATGCTGAGAAAAAAATTGCCTCACAATACCTCCTTCCATTCTCTTGCTGGAAAAATGGACCTAAACCAGCTTCCAAAGTTTAATTTTCTTTGAAACTCAGAAACAAAACCCTAAATACATGTTATATATTATTTTTTCTCTTTATATAAGCAAAATTGAAAGTCCCAGTTTCAAAGAAATGACATCTTTCTCTGCCCAACCCAGGTCTCTCATAATCCTTTGCAAATATATATTTTTTTATTTAATTCTTAGTTTTATGCAGGAAAAAAATTAAAATATTCATAACCTATGTTTCCTGAATTTGATCAATTGCTGACTATTGTCTATATAGGACCTGTAAAGACCTAAATACCTAAAGACAAATTCAAACTTGTTCCATCTCATTAATAAGGTCTGGCCATCTTGTATCACTCCAAGATGTAAATGATACTGGCAATTCTCACAAAATAAACACAAGAGAACACATCTCTTGCTGCAATTTTTAGGAGAAATTGTCCCAGGTTTTATGTTTTATGTACATATATTATATGTATAGTTGTCTGTGGTTCCAGTACAGCCTTCAGTCTTCATCACATCTGTGATTTGACTTACCAGTCTGGTTTGTGCTTTTAGCCAGTCAGTCTAAGAGGAGAGGAAAGGGTAGTGCATGAACAGTCAAGACCTTAGACATAATTAACCTGTTGAGTATCAAATCCTGGAAGGATAGTGAAGACTGTACTTACATATTTAACTCCCTTTCAAGACAGAAGTATCATCTTTGGAGAAATACTGAGAGTTTCAATGAATTTTCACGAACAGTCACTGTCTCTGTGAGATCCTTGGTCAGAGACTGGACTATGGCAAAGCAGAAGAAGTATACAGATTTCAGTGCTATGTTGTCAGACTTGATGTATTTACCACTATGGCAAGTCTGGAACAGGACTGATATTTCTTTAATACAGCTAGGAATGACATTGTCATACATACTGAAGTAAGTTATTTTCACTCAAAATGACCTTGTGTGAATACAATATTGGAAAATATCCATATTTTAATAGCAGTGCTGTTTAATGGCACTATTGATGAGCAAAAGACCATATGGAAGATGGAAAAATGGTCAGAACAAATATGCCAGGTATTGAACCTGTCTCTGAAGGTACCAAAATATGACTAATTATTTGAGATATTTAGGTACACAGGCTGAGGATGGTCTCATGTCAGGTAGGAAACAATTTGGCATTGGTAGAGACAAGATAAAAGTGCTAACAGATCAATTTCATTTTTTAGTTTTCAGATTGAATATGAGTATTTTTCAAGACACTTACAAATACACAATATTCAAATATGCATTAATAAACCCCCAAAACCTCTGAGCTAAGCAAAGCACTAAATTTAGCAGTGTTGTGTTAAGTGTATAGGTATTTAGTGAAAAATAACCCCCCTTTGATTACAGCTGATCCTCCAAGAAAAGAGAGGCTGTGTGTGGCTGAGGTTAATTTTTGATTATAGCAAATTAAGTCTGATTGATTCAAACCAACCCAGTACTGTGGGCCTGCTCATATTCAATGAGGACTTATATGATTCACAAACAGCAGACTTTATTGAAGCAACAGAAAAACAGGTTCAAGATTGCCCATGATAAATGCGCTCACTGCAAAGTATTAGTATGTATTAGTATGTGCTGTGACAGAAAGTGTAGCAAGAATGATCTAGTAACAAGGTAGATAGATAAATAGATAGAAAAATATGTGTGTATGTAAATATATAAGTAAATGATTATTCCCAAGTATATTCCGACACAATTGCAAGTGCAAAGCTCACCTAAAGGCAACCCTTCAGGGAAAGAGACACAGTCCACTGGTTGTTCACACAGGGCAGAGGTGTTCTCCTCCAATTCTTTGTGAAGCCCCTATTTTATGTTATGAATATTGGCTGGTCCAAGGAACAATCACTTGTTGATGGGGCTCAGTAACTTTGGCCATACATGTATTATAGGTCCCAAGTTCTCCATTTATATCCCAATGGGTGTGTACATTATACACCAATGGGTGTGTAATTTAATATGTTAATGGGGCTTAATGAGGTTCTCAGTCAGAATTTATTATTGACAAAAGAGGTAGAATAAACACTTTGGTCCTTCTCCTAGTACTGAGAAGGCAGTAAAGGTTCTCTGTCCTTCATCAGTGGGTATTTGTACACATCCTTACCTCCTTAATGAAGCAGTTTTATAATAAGGCTTCTTTTTCAGGATGAAAGGAGTGGGGCTGTTGGCTGGTACAGAGGCTCAGTGCTCTTCTGGGCCTCAGTGGAACATCAGGCTGTGAGACCTCTGCTTCTCTGCAGATATTATTCTGTTGTTAGGCCTTGCTTGAGCCAAGTGCAAGATAAACAAGGGGCCTGGTTAATGTTTTTCTCAACCAGCCCCATTGATACTTCACAGTCTTAAAACAACACTGTACAATTCTGACCATTTAGCAGAAGGGGTAATACTTTGAAATGGTAGAACTAAAGAAACATACCTGGTGCTATTGTTTTGCTTGAGATGGCTTTTTAGATGTAGTAAAGTTACTTTTAAAGAAAAACCCAAAGATTCATCTACTGTAATGTGAACATCTAAGACAGGAGAAACTGGTTTTAAAAAGGCTTTCTTCGGAGTCTAAAAACTTCGACACAGTTTCACTGTATGTATCTGAAATAGAATGGAAGATGTAACCTTCCAATAATGAATATAAAAGTTTTTTGAGACATATATATGTGAAGATAGATATAAGCAAGTTTAAAATAATTGATAAATGTTGTAGCTTCTATTACTTTTTTTACAAGTACAATTCTTTTGGTTTTGCTTTAAGGGTCACTGAATTTAGTTTGGTTCACACAAGGGTGGGAGAACAGATTGGACTGGAATTGTCCTTCCCATCACAAGTTTGAAACCTTACCAACTCAGGTTCCCTGTTGTTTTAGTTTCCAAAAGTACAAGTGGAGAAGAGTCCCAACTTGCATTGTTTAGTGGTTAGAGACTAAGGAATAAGAAGATTTTTCTGAACTTCTCACTCACTGAGAATTACGGGTAATGCAGGTATTTATTTTGTGAATTCTGTGGTTAAGAGATTTTTATCTAAAGGTGTGCTTTTCTTCCTCTGCTAAGCATGAGCTTTCAGAGACAAACTCCACAAGGAAGAGAGGCGTTTCTTCATACTGCTGTCACTGGTCTCCTATAAGGTCATATCTGTTATTTATTGACCTGGTTTCACTTGATGTGTAAAAGCTGTGCAAACCTCACAATACTCAAAAACAATCCCATAAAATAGACATTTTCTCTACACAAAACAGAGGTTCCTTTTTTAAGCTATCTGGATCTCTTTCCAGAGAACTGGTCTGTTTTCTAGATAGGAAGCCTGTAAGATTGTTGCCTTGCTGAAATTGGAGTTTAGAACTCTATAATGTAATATTAAAATGCAGTGCTATAAATGTGGCCATACATTGTCCCTTTATTCACAAGCCCCTTCACACTAAATAACTAAACAGGAAAATGAAAATATTTTTCACTTTCTTCCCTGAGGTTCTGTGAAATTGAGCTTTGTTTTGATGACACATATATGCAAGTACTCTTCCCAATTTTACACACTTGATTTTCAAAATCCTCAAAATAATAAAGATTTGGTTATCAGCTTCTGGATCTGGAATAAGAGAGGAAAAAAGTTGGGTTTTTTTCAGTATTTTTCAACATTTACATTCTTGGCACATCTTACAATGCAATGGAAATTCAAGAATGATTCCATGATCCCCATGCTTTTGAAATAGAATGTACTTATTCAAGATTTGACCCTGTATTTTGGAGAGCATTATCTTATCTGAATCTGAAGAGGTTAGATTTGCTCTGAAGACTGAATAATTCATCTATTTCATGGATCATTGAAAACCAATTAAGCTGATTATTCAGATTATTTTAGAATACTTTACGCTTTTTTTCCCCTAATACTTATCTCACTAAAAAGTTGTAAATAGCTTTCATCAAGAAACAGGCATGTGGCATTATTTGAACAGAAAAACTCAAAAACGTTACCATAAAGATTTTTTTAAAAAACCAAATGAAATTCTACAGAATTTTTAAAGTACAAAAATGTGAAGGACTAGGGATGAAAAAGTTGTTTGTCATGAACAGATAGAAGAAAATCATATTGAAGAACATGCAACAAAAAATAATGCTATTAGCAGATGATTTTTTCCCCTGAATATCACCATCAAACAATCTGTTGTTTTTTTAGAAAAAACATGTACAGATGGAAGAAGTCACATGGAACATCTATTTTCTAAGCGCCCACTCAAAAAATAACAAGGCTGTACCATGAAAATAAGTCACTAAAATTCCAAAATAGTAGTGAGAGGGTAAGGGCTAGTGAGGAATAGACAACTACATGAAAATTCAAGGATACAAAAAACTATTCCTAAGAAAATCACATTCTATCCTGTGAATTTCACTGAATAGGAAAGCACTACCATCTAGTACCACCTAACTGCAATAGAGCAAAAGCAGCAGATTTAAATCAACGGCAACTTTCTGAAATTGGAGATACCATGCCTTGACACTATCCCACCACAATGCAGGGCATGTGAGGGACTTTCTGGTCTCAATGGGTCTCATTTGGGTCTAAAGTCAACTCTTCTTCCTTATCTGTGTCTGATCCTCAAGTACCTCCATCTGTTCTTTCCAGATTCCAGTCCTCACTCAGGGTTGTAATTAAGGCTATCACACTTTGTGCTTTAACCTCTCAGTCTGCTCAGTCATTTTTTGGAGACATCATCTCTAACAGGTCCATGAAGCCTGTTGATCACCTCCTGTGATAGATTCTCAGCAGCAGCAGCAGCAGCAGCAGCAGCAGCAGCAGCAGCAGCAGCAGCAGCAGCAGCAGCAGCAGCAGCAGCAGCAGCAGCAGCAGCAGGTTTTCTTCTAAGTAATTTCTAACTATCAGCCTTCTGCACATCTTGATATGCAGTCATAAACAGCCAACACAAATAAGTATAGTGATCACCTGTTTTTCTCAAACTATTGTTCTGTTATTCTAGAAGACATCATCCACATTGATATCATATTGAACCGATCTGATTTTCATCCCAAGGAAGAGGACTGTGGATTTTTTTCAGTCAATTCTTTTCAAGGTTTATATGTACATTAGTTCAAGGATAATCCTTGAGCATGGAGCATGATATACTAAAAAGATATACTAAAGTGAATGCACATTCTCGTCCTAAAATCCAAGGGAACACATCCAAGGGGTGAAACAGGTAGTGTTTATGTGATATGGCCCCATGTCTAAACAGGAGTAAAGAACTGGGACCAGTATCTTCAAAGTATTTGGGGGAACTGGCTCTCTTCTTTTCTTGCTTGTAGCAGACCACCATGCCTCCTGCTTCTATTCCTTGTTCTGTTTAATCTTTTAAAAAGCCTTTTCTTTGTCTGGTCTGAGACTTCTCATTTGCTCCCTGTCTGTTGTCCATGTTTATCTTGGAGATGAATTAAGATCCCTTGATTTAAAAGAAAATCTATATATTTTCTTATGGCAGCATTTTCTCTTCCCTAGTTCCAGCAGAAGTTAGGTCTACCTATTGCATTTCTATAAAGTCCTTTAACTCAACTAGTATGAACTATTTGACAGACGAAAAATGCCTTCTAGAAGACAACCCACCAGAAGCTGACACGTTGGGACAAGGTTTTACTTCTCACAAAAGAAGTCAAGAAATGACTATATTTTCTCTTACTACATATGATATTCAGGATGCATGATGCTGACTCCAGATCTTGATTTCCAGGAGCAGTAGCAGCACAGATAAGGGGCATTATGTTATGAAGTTTTTCCATTCTCTCAATTTAGTTGCCTGAAATTCAGGAAGAATGCATGGAAGGTGGTCTGCTGCAAATGAAAACAGAAAAATCTGGATAGATTACATGCTTCCAAAAATGTCTCAGCAGAGACCCACTGAACTGCAACAAAAAATGCTGAGGCTCTGTCTCATTGAACATAATCTATTCTAGGATTACAGGAACTCTTTTTGCAGCAGTCATTGAGAGGTGAAGGTCTCTGCAGGAGCCAAGACACTAATACAGAAATTAAGACTAAGAATGAGGAACAAAAAGGGTCACTAATGTATCTAGTTAGAAAAATAGAGTTAGAAAAAGGGGCCAGATTCAGCAAAGGACAGAAAAGCCACAGGAAAGATTGGGAGGGTGAGGTCATGAAGATAATGTGGTGAAATCTGAGAGGTAGCTTTCTGGTTGGATAGCTTCTGTACTAATTCTGGGGAACTTTTCCTCATCCAAGTTCAAAACAAATATTCTTTAGAATTACTTTTTTTTTTTTGATAGTATCATTGCATCCTTGATTCATGTCATCCAATCCTTTTTCCATTGTCTGCACAAAGATCATCAACTTTGTAAGTTGTTTACATTTTCGTACTTTTTGAAATTTTTCTTTTGCTATATTTATGCTGCTTTTCATAATTTAATTAATTTTTTCTTGTTCATGATCTTGAGTCCTAAATAATTTAATGAAGAAATTGTGCCCCAAATTCATCCTAAATTGAGCAAATACTCTTCTTTCAAATCCATTTTAAGATAAGCTGTATAATTTGTTATAATTAAGCTTTTATCCATAGCTATTCTGAAGTTTATCTATCTCAAGACCTGTTACACAGGAGTAAGTAGTATCCTTCATCAAGCTGAGCTAGGAACTAACATTCAACTTAACTGTAAAGCCTTAAACATACTTTTCAACTTTCATTTCTGAAATTTCTCACCTGCCTGTTTTAAAGATTTCTGAGACACCAAAAATAACCCAAAAACCCCAATATCTTTCTTCAAAGCTACTTGAATTTTCTGGTTTGTACTTCATGGCTACACATGGCACAACTATCACTTAAAGAAAAAGGAAAAGTAAGAACTCTAAGGATCAGTTACCTAATAAAATTCCTGCAATTGTACCCTTTCCAGGCCACATTTATTCATTCTGCTCTGAGAAACTCTGTTTTCCTGTTTACTAGAGTAACTGGTGGGCTTTAAATATTCTGTTTCTGAAAGGACTGATCTTAGAAAGATTTATCTGTCCATGAATGTTGTCAGATATGTAGAATACAAAATGTTTTAGATGGAACAGAAAATGCTTATGAAAGTGTTGTCTTCTGGGGATTTTAGGCAGCTGTTTGTGTGAGGATGTTTTGGTCTCACTTTAGATTTCTAAAGGGTACTAATGTTTTGAAAAATTCATGTGTTTTTTTTTCTTTTTAGTAGTGGTAATTATCATTAGCTTTTCTCTCAATAATTTTATGTCCTTTTACCACTAAGAGTGTGCATCCATATCAAAAAATTACTTGGATACAGAGAAATATGCTTATTGAAATTGGTTTTCAATTTTTAACGCCTGAAATGTCCTTTAAAGATAATGTTTGAAGAATGGGACAGTTAAACTGTAGGAGGAATAAACTGATATTTTAAAGGTAAAATCTGATTACTTATTGGGGAATTATGCAATACTAGGGAGACACACACACACAAAAAAAATTCAGTTATCATTGTAATAATGGAGAAGAACAAAATACAAGCAATATATTTATAACCAATAAAACAGTGTCCCAGTTGTGCCAGTATTACCCCTTCCTATTGAAAACCTACTAAACTATGGGAGCAGTGGGAATAAAAATTGTTACTACTTCTGTAGTGACTAGCAAATTATGCTATTTTGTTAAAAAATCCATTTCTGATACATGATGAATGATATGTCATTATGATGTCAGTAAATACCTTTACTATGTATAATCTACTCAATAAGGATAACTTCTCTCATTTTTCAAAGAAATGGAATTTAAAATAGAGTTTAATAATGTTAAAATATCTCACACTTAGTAAAAGTTTTATACAGTCAATTTTTTTTTTTAATACAAGTAAATCTGTAAGAGAACACAAAGTAGTATAGTACGGACTTTTTTGACAGGAAGTGAAAATTTTGTGATTAAAATGACTATGACTAGACCTTTTTCTGACCGAGGACCAAAACAAGACACAAAACAATTAAGTTTGTAAAGGGACTTGAGAATTTCTGCTTAAATAAATATCCAATACATTTGAGAAGACAACATACTTTAAAATGAGGAAAGGACATATTTAATGTATATTACAAAACCAGTTTGTAGAACTCTGCTTGCTTTTAGATGCTATTCAGGAAGTCACTTGGCATAAATTAACAAGGAATTAGACCTCTGTCAGATTTCTAGACATGAGGGATCAGTTAGTCATCAGCTTTCTAGGTACAAGAGCTTTTCTGTAGGGAAGGATGAATTTCGGGGGAGGGTTGTTAAGTTACCTTGGGAGGGCAAGGCTATTGTTGGGCTTGGGTTGGTTTGTTTTTCCTTGGTACAGAAAACACCTAGCCATTATAATTTAGGATAGTTAAGAAATTCCTATAACATACTTTGGAGCAGTAAGAAAGACCTGCCAACTTAGATCCATCCCAAAATCTTGCAACTATACATTTTACTGCAACATAATTAATAGGTGGCATCCCAAAATCTGTGTAGGCTAAGCTCAAAATCTTAGGTTTGAGCAAAGAAACAATCTCTGCATTTATGTAAAGCCACAGATTTACTGTTACTATAATTGAAATAGTCCAATTCAAGAATCATTATTAGTTGATATATACTTATTATTAAAAAACCACAATGCATTTAAAATTCTTATACATGAATTTAGTCTCTATGTCTTTTGCTGATGTTAGTGTTCTTTTTTGCTAAAACTGGTGGTTTCATTTGGCTGATGGTGGGAGGTATTGCAGTGGACCTTCTTCCAAAACTGAAAGCAAGATGGAACAGGAGACAGAACTACAGCTTGTACAATGCCACAGGTGGCATGGGGAAATCTTACAAAACTCAAGATATGGCATGTAATTGTGAGTGAGAAGTTTAAATGTGACTGCTACTCTCAGAACTTCATTTGTTAATACCCTCTGTGCACAAGTCCAAGTAGACATATTAAAGAAAACAAACCCAGAATTGAGTAAAAACAAAGAGTCGACTGAAACAAATGCCAAATGAAGAAGCTTTCATAGAAAAAATCGTATCTTATGAACTTCACTAACACAGGCAGGCTAATAGACAATAGGCTTCCATGGCAGAATGTTTTGCTTTGCTACATGAATGGATTAAAATTCATGTTCAACACAACTGTGTCAGCAAATTATTTGATTCTTTCTTTGCTTTGTTTTGGTTTTTTGTTTTTTTGTTTTTTTTTTTCTGTCCCAGATAAAGTCCTGGGCCTTGTTTTCATGAGGCAAATGGTATTTTTTGAAAAAAATGATAGGTCTCGACAGTTTGTTGATCATAAGAAAATGATATTGTGGCTTTAAGGGTTCTGAAGGGTTTTTTCAAATAGCATCTGCAAACCTGCATTGAATCTTCGACATTCAAGCTGCACTGTCCCCTCAAAGTCTCATTAACCTAACTAAAACTACAATTTATTCAGTTTTTCTCAGGTTGTTTCAAAGGGGCTTTTGAAAGGGGCTTACATGCCTTTCCTCTTGGGGCACTAATTCACCCATTCAGCTCATCAGAGATGCAACACTGAGAAGGAGCATAATTGCACAGTACCACAAATTGCTTAAGTATTTCTAGAAAAGAGGATGTCCTTTGAATTTGTTTAAAATAACATGGATTTATTACTGTCTCAGAGTATTTTGCAAATATTTATGACAACTTTTTTTTCTATTACTAAAATATAAGTAATAAGTTCCTTAGGAGATACTCTGGTTTATTTGCAGGCATGTAATAATCTGATAATAATCTGATACAGTGTCTCATTTTGCTACTGTTCATTTTTTGGTTCAAAGCTGTACAAGGTAACCTCAAGCAAAAATTGGTCTCATAATTAAACAGCCTTATGCCAGTTGTGTGTGTTAAATAACAGCTTTATACTTAGAAGAGTGTCTTTTAGTCATAAAGGCCTCTGTTGCCCCTTTAACTAATATGAATCACTTTCCTTGATATCGGTTTATCAACAGGGATCAATTCATTCACCTGTACGAAGGACTGTGCTTTACTTGCATCCTCAAAGCTGTGCTCAGGTGCTCCTCAAGGGATGCCCAGCCCTTTAACTACCAGCACAGTAGGAACATGTGTGATTCAAGATCTCAGAGAACCAAACACAAATCTTGAGTGCCAAGATGACCACAAGCTGTTCAAATGTTGAGGGATTCCTCAGATTTGCTATGAAACTTAGTTTCTCCAAAACCAGTCTGGTATGGAAGTACATGGTCAATACAACGTCAGCATGAATTTGTTAGTGCCACTTGGTGTCAGAGCTGGATATATTTTACACCTTTTATTTAGCAAAATGAACATGAATTTTAGGTTTTGTAGATATACTTGTGTTAGAGTGGAAAAGGAAGGCAGGAAGGCAGGCAGGAAGAAAGGCAGACAGGAAGGAAGGCAAGCAGGCAGGCAGGCAGGAAGGCAGGAAGGCAAGAAGGCAGGAAGATTTTTGTAGATATGTTTAACCTGTGATCCTCCAGGTAGAGAAAGGAATTGAAACTTTTGATGGTTAATAGAGACTCTAGTATTTCCTTTGGATGTGCAAAACAGTAAATGCAACTTTGTCTGCCAGCTTTCAATAAACTGAGTGGTATTTCTTTATGCCAGTTGGCTACCTATCGGCCATTATTGCTCCACTGCAAATACTTCAAATGGGAGACATTGTACACACCTATGGGTTGCCTGAAATAGCAGCTTTATATGAAGGTTTTTGCAGGTTTTGTTCCATGTTTCTTAACACAGATTGAGACCATGCTAGGAAAACATGCTATATTCTTTCTTTTCAGCTCAGAGGAAGGATCATACTCTTGCTATAATGTTTGTCATAGAGTTTAATTTTTCTCTAATATATTTATTCCCACTGTTTAGTGATTGTAGGTACAAAATACTTTGCCTTTTTATGATAGAAGTTTGCTTAATAATGTACAACAAGTGTTTTTATCCGTTAAGATTTATTTCCAAAGTTTTCTTGCTGTTGTTATTGTGTTTTTTTTTTTCTTTTCTATTTCTTCTGTTTATATATAGGCATGTTGTGAATCTATTAAGTAGTTAATTTTTTTTTAATGGTCCTTCCAAAATATGTTGTATAATAACCTGAAGTTAATCTAATTTTCTCAAAACCTTATTTTTAAAATATGTTAAGTTTGATTACAATTCTCAAATCTTCTTGTGTTATTTTAAATGTTTATTCTTTTCTTTCCTTTCCTTCCCTTCTAGTGTCTTTAGTATTTCCTTTTTGAATAGGGCCATTTGGGATACACTATGTTGTTGAGTTTCTTTCAAAGTTTTACGGAAATATTTTGGACAAGGTCTGTAAGTCCAGGTGAATATCACCACCACCTTCAGACTCCTGGTCTCTACCTACGCTTTATCATCTTCTTTCTAGGTTTACATGGAATTTCTGTAATGCAGCTAGGAAGACTACAAAGGCACCAACCAAAATCCCAGTCTAGGAAATCAGTACAACAAGGACTCTAGGAAAAAACAGAGCATGTTTTCAATTTAGATCAGTTTATGCATACTGTAATGAAATGAAGACCATCCTCCCTTGTTCTATTTCTGTAAAAAAAAGAAGGTTCATCAAGTTGTTATTATGATAAAACTTCCTCATGCACAGTATTTACTGATCAGACATATATGGAATTCATAAGCTCAGCTCTTATCTCAGAAGCTCTTGTCTAAGATTTTTGGTAATGAACGCACTAGAATTCTCTGCCAGTTCTCCTTCCTCCTGTGTGTCCATTTTTTATTCCTAAGCTGTAGTTGGTTTATAATACCTTTATTTCAGTTTTAAAATAAATATTCAATTAGAAAGACAGATAGATCTGATTTTATATATAAGTATATTGTATGTTTGTACTTGTTCTCTAGACATGAAACGGAAGTGATAAAAATGAACAAATAAACAAAACAAAAATACCCCCAAACAACACTAAACTTTTCTATTGCATTGGTCTATCCATCAATTAATGTTTATATTTTGTACAATTAATTGTACTTCCAATACAGACTTTAGCGCTTGATAGAGTATTTCTTGCAGTCTTTGATACAGCTGGAAAACAAAAAACACATGCCAATCATTTAAGTTCCTCTATCTTTCTTTTTTTTGCTGTGGCTTCTTTCCTCAGATGCGTTCTGTTTAATATCTGCCTGAATAAGCCTGACTGATGTGGTTTTACTTACAGTTCTAAAATTACACTGGACTGAAGTGGACAAGTAATTTAAGTGGTTAGAATAAATACTGCACACTTTACAATGTGTGTTGTGGCGAGCAAACAATTTAAGAGTTAACATAACTCAGCTTCTAGTTCAAGATTTGTTTTTCTCTCTTGTCAGGAAATCCTAATGAAGGAACAGTAGAAAAAAATCTTTGCCTAGGAAGTTGTAGTGCAGACAAGACAATGCACAGAACTCCCTTCTATCTGAACCAAGTAATTTATTACTATGGTGTCAAGAAGGGCTAAAGAAATCACACTGTCTGGGGATGCTTTCCATTATTTCTTCTTTCTATCAGACATCTTCTATTAGATTTAATAGAATCTTCTCCAAGAGCAATTTACCAACCAGAAAATTGTGTTACAATTTAGTAAATGTTGCTCTTCCTCAGTTAATTCATTTTATAAACTTCTTTATGCGTTATTTTAAAGATCTTAATCATATTTGCATGAGTCCTAGAAAAGTGAATAAGAGAGATTGAAATTTTTCCCTTTATTCCTATCTTTTACTGAAGCCAAATAACTAGCAAGATAGGACTCTGTGTAAAAACTACCATTTAACACCGATGTGGGGTTTTTTTAATTCAATGATTAATGTCGCTCTATATTTTTCCCAGCTTTATTTATTTTGTGTTGGCTTTTAAACCAACATACATAATCTGCAATTTTGGCACCAACCCTCGTATCCAAATGTGTTGCGGTGGGTGGAGATAGAAAGGTGCTTCTGGAAGTGTCTCCAAGTGGAGAGGTGCCAGGAGTCACAGGCACACCAACACAATCACTCAACACTCACACCGGATAGCTGTGATAAATCCCTCAGCAGTAAAAAAGGGAAGGGTCTTCGTATAGAGTTCCACAGAGAGGTTTTTGTTCCATCTTCATGTGAAAGGGTCCAGGGACGACGGCAGGGGCACAAGTGAGGGATCAGGGTTTATATATGGGGCGGAGTTGGGAACAGGAGCCAATGGGAGAGGGAGAAAGTGGTGCAGAGGCGGGGCTACATACAAGGAGAACCAATGGGGGAACAGGGGTGGAACGTGGGTGGAAGATTGTATCAAATCAGGGCCAATGGCGCCTCGGGGAAGGGAGAACTTTCAAGGGGAAGGACATATAAGGGAGAGAGGGGAAAGGAAGCCAACAGGCCGACTGGGAGAGCAGAACTGGGGAATGTTTGAATAACAACCAAAGAACTCCGGGAGGAGGCAGCTTCTTCTCCTAATATGAAGGGACTTCTCCTGATTAAGGGACATCCCTCCAAGGGAGCCTCAGGAGCTCTGGTTTAGGAGGTACACTGGCTTCCACACAACAAAGAATGTTGTATTGTCCCCATACAACAAAGAATCACCCACCCTGCCACAGTGGTTCATGATGAAATGGAGTTGAGTATTTGAGAGCCTACATGTGGCCCATTTAACTCACAATCTCTCAGGTGGTAATCATGCTGTCAGAAGCATCTTGAAAACTGTTTTTCTACATGTCTCTTACTCAAAAAGTTTTCAAACAACAAGGGGAAATTAATTTAAAGAAGCACTGACAAAATTTACCTACTGCAAGGGAGGGTTGTCATACAATGTCTTTAGCTGTCTCCAAAGGTGATCCTTCTCACAGCCCCCTATGGAGTCAGTGGCCTAAGAAAAGGTGAGATATAGTAAAGAATGAAGGGCTGTCTTTGACAATTTGCAGGTCAGAATTAATTTAATCCTACTTTCCTTATTCATTGAAGAAAGAACACAAGACTGGCACTAAGATGGTAAAATACTAATGGCATCAGCCTCTTGTCTTCCTGTAAAATGCTGAGCATGTGTTCTAGTATGTGCAGCTATACAAATTATTAAATTGAATTGAAAATGTAGGAAAAATTAACTTCCTCAACCTCTTTATTTACTTGTCATTTAATTTTATATCTTTAATTTGCTTAAAGGGATTAATGAAGTATTTGATTACAGGAGTTTGTGATTCAGCAGCTTTATAAAGCTGGAAGAAATAAATAATTCGCTTCAAGGAGCAGATAATTCTAAATGCAGGAGAGAGATGTCCATGTAGCCTCATCATTATTTGGCACTCATGACTGTTGCAAGGAATTTCCTAACTTGCCAGCAGGCTTGAAGCCCTCCCTTTTGTTGTTTGTAAGTGTGAAGGGACAAGAGAATATATCTGGACCGGAAATAATGTCAGAAAGTTCCATTATACGCATTGTCTTCTGCACTGTGGTGGTCTGCCCAAAGAATCTGTGGACCAGTTAATCCAGTTCAGAGCTGGATTAATTCTAAACACTTAACACAATGCTCCTCTGTAACTAAAAGGCTCATTTTTGATCCAGTAGAATCAAGGAAAATGCTCCATGGCAATGGAGATGCTCATTATGGGGAAATGTTCCTGCCTTGTTGGTTGGGAAATCAAACCTTTTACAATCAGGCCAAGTACTTCTTAAATTATTAATTTTTATTACACAAGTTTGATCACATCATTTCTACTGCTGGGGTTTTATAATTGGTAAATTTGTCTACAGTATCACTATCTGCAGCAATATAATTTTTAAAGGTAAAGTTTTTGGTTTTCAAATGTTCTCTACATATTTTGACTGTACACACAGAGGATGAATGTAGCTTGAAAGAGATTATAGTAATATGATTCCACTTGTTTTCAGTAATAGTTTCATAAGCATGGTAATAACACCTGTGAGTATAACTAGGTTTTGTCAAGTACTATCATAAATTTCAAGCCTAATACATTCATAGATTTTTGTTTTGTTTTAGTTTGTATATTTGGATGGTTGGTTGGGTTTTTTTTGTATATGTGTTTTATTTATCAAGAATTATCAAATATTATGTCTAAACTAGTGGGGAACCAATGAAGGCATTATATAAATTTGTATATCAAAGCAGACTACATAAATAATTAGAAATATTTTTTCTGTTCTTTTTTAAAATTTTTTTTAGCTGCCGAAAATGCTAATAAAAACAAAGCAGAATTTTTACTAAAGTGGTTTTGCAGTTATTATAAAACATAGTCTGGAAAATTAGAATGTAACAGTATTTTGGGGTTGTTTGTCTGGAATAGAGGCATCTAGAAATATTAAGTAGTGCTTTTCATTTAGGGAAAGGGCAAGGACTAATTTGCATTCTTCTATGGCTCTTCCTATGAGCAGATGAACAAAGCAGTGTTGGCTTCAGTCCTGAGGATTCTGGCTGATGGCCTCACTTCCCTGGCTGCATGGAGTGTGACTCATGCATTTGCAAAGTGTATGAGGGATAAAGGGATTCATCCTGCACCCATTGACTTCAGTGGGACAGTATCAAACACAAAGACCCATTGAAACTCAATGGGACTTAGAATCCTAAGTAGGGCTGTACAAGAAACTGATTCTTTGGTTGTGCCACTGAATTTTTTAATTAGGAATAGAAGAGGAAAAAGTGGGATGATTGGAAACATATCTGTGTTTTCACAGAAATATCAAAGATTAAACAAAGCATTGCATTTTCCCTGAATACAATTCCCATTGTATAAGGGGAAAGAAAACCATTATTCTTTAGTAATTTTAAAAGTTTCAAACAGAAAAATATGTTAAAAAGAGATAAACATTTCACTTTGAACATGTCAATATGAAACCCTCAATTATTTTTTTCTGTTGATGAGTTGTTACATTTTCTCCAGATTTCATACTTTGAAAATAAATAGTTTACAGAAGAATGTATTATGAAGTCTTCATACTAAATTCCATTATCAAACATAAAGATTTGTTTACTTAGTGGAGACAACTTGATTTGAGGTGAGGATTTGTCCTTATTTCACTGCAGTGTCTTTCTTCACTTAGACATCCCTATTCTTATCACCAGCTGACTTCCAAAAATGTTACTGAATCATTGCACCTTTTTAAAAAGAAACATGCACAGACTTTTGTTTTAACTAATACCTCAGGCTGTTAACTGCAGGATCTCTCTCAGATAAGATGAATCAGTCTATGCATGAAACAAGATGGAAAAACCCAGGAGAAGAGAGGATAATTGGAGACACAGTGACTTGTACTCTCGCTGGATTTTC
Organism: Hippolais icterina; assembly: GCA_013400075.1. Taxonomy (NCBI): domain Eukaryota; kingdom Metazoa; phylum Chordata; class Aves; order Passeriformes; family Sylviidae; genus Hippolais; species Hippolais icterina. The sequence goes on from VWYN01026911.1 coordinate 52,518, forward strand.
AACAACACATTTTTTTGTGAGTCAAAGCCATTGAACAGACATTTCAAAGATGTTTAGTTAAATATTCCCATGGATTACAGTGGGATGTACCTTCAGGTATCCACAGTCTGGTCTTCGGACCACAGAAGTTTGCATAGCTTTGTAATTTAAATATCTTTAATATTGGTCACTGGTTAAACCAAGTATTTTTTTCTAGCTTAGAATTCTCTCATTCCCCCTATTCTTGTCTAGGAAAACATTAGGGCTTGTAACTGTTCAGTGGACTGGATGGGTTAATTTACAGGAGTAAAGGCTTTTTATGACTTAAAGTCACCTCTGCCACTTTTGTTTGGTAACTGCACTCATACATTACCCCTTCGAAAGATGTAAGAACAGAGAGTTGGTATCTGGTTGCCTAGGACCTTATCACAATCTCCTTGTAAAATTAAAATCAGTCAACTACAAAGTAAAAACTCTAAAAGAAGACAAAACACTGTCAATCATTTTTTATCCAGATTTAGGTTAGATATTTGACAAGACATTTCCCAAAGGATATAAAAAAGATACTGCCAAGTTTATGAACTGACTTGGAACATCCTTATAGACATTGTCTCTTTTCAAGCTAAGTCTCTGACAAATAGCCCTGATTTCAGAGTGGATCAGATGAAGAGATAAAGTGTTAAGGGACCTGTGGCATATTACTGGTTTTAGAAAATCTTTTATAATAACAAGCATAAAATACATTATTTAACTCCTTCCTATAACTAATTACAGAACAGTGTAAGAACAATTATCAAAAGAGAAAAAAATGCTATAATCTTCATATGAAATTTTAAAAAGTAAAAGACCACTTATTATGTATGGATTTCTACATAATAACAAATTAACTACTCACATAGTTAAGCAATCTGCTTCAAGTTCTCACTCTGATTTTTGAAGTGCTTATAAAACTAAATTGCTCAAACCCAGGAAAGAAATTGATCAATGTGAGATGTTAATTAGGTGAATACACAGAATTAAAGGAAAAACAATGGGACACAGGGATTGAAAAAGAATAAATAAATATTTCAGTTGAGAATTAAAAATAATAGAGAAATAACAATAAAAAGAGAAATCAAATAGCAATGAGCTAACAATATATTAATTTATTGTCCCCAAGTTACTTTAAATATAAGATCTCACCTACTTTAAGGTATGTTGCTGAGATAGCTCTATGGCTTGCAATTTACTATAAGATGTTGGAAATACTGGGGGTGTTCTGATCTGCTCGGTGGCTCCACATCATCATAGACATCAGGGATGAGACTGAGATCCAGGCCTTTGGAACATAAATTTACAGTTAAAATGGCTGTTGGGGAAGATGGAACAGGAAAGTCTTATAAATATGACTGCTTAGATTTTGACAATATGAAACCTATAAGTGAAATAGAATTGAAAGCAAGTTTTGATGTCTAAGATGCCAAGCTTTAGTTAGTGAACAACTGGAAAACAATAGTATGGCCAGCTGAAGGTAATCCCCTTTTGGTTAAACAATGCCCTTCTCCTTACCAAGAGTCCAAGGGTCAGAGCAGACCCTACTATCTTGGCAGGAGGGGTCCAAAGAGCAGTTTTTAAGGTTTAAAATATAACACAGTATGGTAATGTAATGATTCTTATAGGCTGTATGTAAATGTTATAGGATTTGTATCTTATACTAGATTGGTTGGTGTAAATTAGAATATTCAGTATAGAAGAAGACTTAATGTATTGTAACAGGAACTTCGCTCTCTTCCTCTTCGTCTTCTTCTTTGCTCTCTCTTTTGCTCTCTCTCTCTCTGTCTGACTTGCTCCCAGCTGCACCTGGCAGCTCTTAGCAGGGTCCCTTCACCCACGCCCTAAGCAATAAATCGTGTGCTCTAAAACCAGCTTTGACTCCAGAGATCTCTTGTCTCTGTCCATCCCATCACCATCCCAACCATCCTACCTCGTTCCTAAAAATGGCTCTGTAAATGTTATATTCAAAGGTGTATGCAATACTACCAGTGAAAGCTAAATATGCTCCTCAGGTGACCAGTGAGCTAGTTTAGGATGAATACACTGGTTCTGTAAATTCAGCTGACTCTGTCCTAGCCAACGGCCTAGATGTGCATTCTACAGTGTACTGTGGAGCCCAATATTACAAGTATCTACATTTAAGTGTCTGAATCTCAAGGAGAATTTCCCTCCCTTTTGCCATTTGTTCTCAAAGGATGTTTGCAGAACACACAACACTGTCAAAACTAGCCTTGCTTAGCAGATCACAGAAATACGCTATTGTATTCTACTTCCTGAATATTTCTGCTTAATGCCTCTTAATACTTAATATACCTCTGTGCTCAGGAGGCTGGAGTATGTAGGACAAGATATATTAGAAACCTTCGCACTTGCAGAATGAACATGCCACGTGGTTGGAAAATAGAGTGTCTTTTTCCTGAAATCCCTTTTAGTAAAAGAAAAGGAGGTACAGCTGTTTGCCTGCTCCAGACATGCACATAACAGCTTTCAAGGGCTCTTTACTGGGATACGGAAGAAGCACATTCTGCTCTAGTGATGATTTTCACCATGTTTGACTCCAAGACATTCCTGTCATGTTTAGCCAGCCCAGCTGATGCTGTCTCCTTTTTCTCTTCTAAAATTCAGTTTCCTTCCCTCATGAAGGCTTTAATTTTTTTTTCACCTTGTCCTTATTCCAACCAGGGGTTTATGATCCACAATAGTAACAAAGCAATCTAGAAGCTTAGCTTGGTTTCTGTGCAAAGAAATATAAATTAAGAGGAACATATTTGTGGAAATGGGGACATGAAGGAAAATAAATCAGTGTAAGACAAGCACAAAAAAGAAGTTAGTTTTCAAATAGTTTCTGTTTGGCAAAAATACATTCAAAAACTCACAGCTCCAACCATTCCAAGCCTCCATTACCCAAATTTATAAAAAGTGCTTTAAAACAGTTATCATCCTTGCCTAGAGTATATCTGAATGCTCATTTCAACCACAAAGTATGTCTATGCATGTTGGTTGGAAGTTTTATCAAAAACATGGGACATTGACTCTCAGATGATGAACTCATTCTACCACCTGTCTGCTGGGGGATAAACAATATTGCACAGAAATTAATGTTCCTGCAAGTATGACTAGCCAAATGGAGTGGGAAGGGCTTGCTGGACTGGAAACAGGTTGGAAAGATTGGCAATCCTTTCCGTAAAAAGCTCATTAAATGCCTGATCATCATGAAAGAATGTGCACGTATGAATCACGACAAAGTGGGTGGCCTGGTTTTGGACATATTTTGGAGATACATGACAGACTGGTCCGTAAAATAAATGACAGTATGAAAAAATCAATGTCTGCTAAATAGATTTTAAAATATTAATACATTAGAAGAAGTTGTATGTTTTCAACTGCTTATTTCCCAGTAATGTTTTTACACAAAGATTAGAAACAAGAATGACTCATAGCACGGTTTTTATTAAATTAAAAGCATGCTGCTGTTAAGAAATTTACTATGAAAATATATATTTAATGGGGGGAGAAAAGCAACTAAAAATATGGTATTGGGACGTTGCGTAAGTATGGTACATATCACTAAATCAATGCTGTATGAACATTTAATATTTTTTGGTTCTTCTACTAAAAAAAAAAAAAAAAAAAAAAAAATTTTTTACTTTTTCCCCCCCCCTAAAAAAANAAAAAAAAAAAATTATTTACCTAGGAATAGTAATAAAGCCCTATTGAATGCTCTTTCTAAAGAAGAAAGAGCGTAAATTACAAGATATCATATTTTTGATATTTATTAAATCTTTCTTTTTTTAATCAGAAATACTTTTATTTTCACAATTGCTACATGTTGATTTCAAAATAGCAAACCAAAAAATAAAACTATAAAATCCTGTACTTTGAAACAGATTTTTTTTAACTTCTTATCTTTCCATCACAACAACAACAACAACAAATCATTCAATCTGGAATGAGATGAGGAATAGAATGGGGGGTCAGATGTTTATTCATTTAATTCAGAACACTTCCAAAAATTTCTATTTTTTGCAGTCCCAAAGTTAATTTTTTTACAGAAAGCAATAGCTTGAGTTAGTTGTATTCAGCAGAAGGTACTTTATTTGTTTCAGTGACCTTTTTTCTGTTTTCTTTTCCCTGAGCAGCAGTAGTGGAGTTTATATTGTGTAATGTTAGAAGCTTGTAATGTAAACTAGTACAACTGTACTAGTAAACTAGTACAATTCCACAGCAGAAACCCAACACAAATTTGGATTACTTTTGCAGGAGCACATTAGTTCTTCAACACAGACATCTCCAGAAAGGTAGGTATTCATTGCCATGTAAGGACAAATTATGAGAAACTACAGTGACAAGTAAAATAGTAAATGTAATTATGTGCAAGGGAAATGACAAAGCAAGAAATCCTGCTGATAAGATGCATTGTTTATCTTTGAATTCCCAAGGGAATGAGACTACAGTCTCATTGATCAAGCCACATGATATTTAATTTGACAAAATGTTAGTAAATACAGTATGAGAAATAATGCAGGATGGATGTCCTAGGAAATCTAAGAAGATTACTTTTGGTTTTATATGTTATTGCTTCACAAATGGAACAGTCATTACAAATTATTTGTTTAACAGAATAATAGAACTTTTCTTATTACAATCTATGAGGCTTCCTTTCTTTTTAAAATTGTACTTCCTCATGCAAAAGACAGGAAGAGAAATTACAAGTTTGACAGTATCACTGAGAATGTAGTTTATCTTTGTGCTTCCTTTGCCTAACCAATTTTTTTAATATAAAAAACAGAGGAAGAAACAATCAGAATATTTTTATTTTCTTCAATAGCTGAAACATTTCAATTCCTTCCTTCATTTCTTTTGATTTGAAGAATACAATAGGAAGAAAGAGAGGAAAACCCTTCTAATTTTTTAAAAATTTATTCATAATTTTTAATAATATCCTGTATGGCAGGATAGCTAAAGGAAGATATCTGAATGTATATTAAAATTCTAGGGCTATTGCTATGTAGTTTCACAGAAGCAAGGTCCATGCCCAGTCATTTAAATTCAAACCTTTAATTCAGATTATATGGAGTGTCTTGTATTACTGTAAAACAAAGATAGAGATTGAATTTCCAAATCATGGAATCGATTAGTTTTAACGTTGGACAATATATCAGAGAACAACAATATCATGAAAAGAAAGGATTTCTGAGATAAATGCATAGATGAGTCTATAATGTTTCTAAAATTCATCAAATGTTTCAGTTACAGACCTGTAAAACCAGTATACTCCAAAAGTGCTGCTTGTTTTTTACATATTTTAAGTTTTCAGTAATACTAGCAAGTTGAAGATTAGAGGTCTGCTTGAGACTATTCAGACATTATTTTCAGCAAAGAAAATCAACATCACTTGCAGATATGTAAGTCCGATATAAAAAGGATGGTTTAAGATCACCTTTAGAGAAAGTAAGGAGCTGAGAGGCATGGAGATGAGAAAGAAAATAAGTTTCACATTATCTAAAATGAATGCTTCTCACCTATGGGTAAATGATTACATTAGGTTGTGAAGACTTTTTTTCTTGTTCAAATATGAGGAATGATGGGTTACAGGATTAAAAGCATTCATCAGTTGAAAAAATTAAGCTCTTGTTGCTGTTCTTATTTTACCATCACAACTGATCTGCCCAGCTGTTATTGTCAGGGCATTGCAACCATTTAGCAAATTGCAAAATGCAACACAACATGTGAGAAACTTGTAGGTGATGGTATGGCTAATTTGAATTATTTGAGGGGAGGAAAATAAACAGTATGCAGTAGATACAGAAATCCTTTTATTTGTTTCTTTCACAATTATCAAAACCTTATCTAAGTCCTTTAATAAGGACAATGAGCTCTTTGGGGATTAAAAAATTATGGAGTTTATTAACAAGGTGAGATTGCATGGCTTTGCTTCATTACTGACCTTATCTTAAGATACAAGTTTTAATGACCCAAGAAAACTCAATTCCTTGCAAGGAATTACATCTAATAGATGTCAGACTTGTAGGAGACTCACATAGTAACATAAGAAATAGTCACTGTAAATTTGTAAGGAAAAAGCACAGGACAAAATTTGAGAACAAGGCACTGCTTTCCCAAATTCTATCTGCCAATGAACCTGGCCTTAGTAAGAACTAGCAGCAGGGTGACATAGTGTAGAGTTTATTTGTTCAGGTAATTGAAAAACTCTGAGAGAAAAATGATCATCAGTTTCCTTTGGAGACTCTAAAACAAGCTTTGGAGAGGAAAGAGAGAGATCCTTTATAAGTAGTGGACCAAATCCTGAAATACCTTGTAGTACATGACTGAGAAAAGAGGTAGGTACAAACCAAGGGAAATACACTGCAATACAGGTTTTTTCACTCTTATTGCTATTTTGGTGGGTTTGGTGGTTATTTCGTTGTTTTTTGTGTGTTTTTTTGTTGGTTTTTTTTGTTGTTTTTTTTTCAGTCAGCAATCAGATGATGTCTGTCTCAAAGCAGTGTAGAAATGCCATTATTTAGCACCTACAAGCAGCTTGATCTCCTTCCTTCTGGGGAAGATGAGGTATAAGTCTGTGTGAAGGAAGCTGAAAGAGATTTTTACAGAAACAAACAAATTTTTCTACCTGCTTTTCATGCTTATGCTCCTCTGTATTCTACCACAAAGCATATGACCTTGAAGGCAAGCCAGGCAGATTTCTTTCTCCTTTTAATAGTTTAAGATATCCAGGAAAGCTGATATTTTCAAAAGAACTTGTAGGTCCCAAATGGGAATTATTTAATAATTAATGGAGATTTGTTTCCAAAGAAAAACTTCTCAGAAGGATGGAAAAGGGGAAATATGAACATGAATCTTTGCTTTTTCCTTAAAGAGTGAAGGTGCCAGGTTAACCAAGCCAGGATAACTTCAACCTTTCTATGATCCTGTGATTCTGTGAAGTCTGCAGGAGAAGCCTATAGCAAAGAGTCAAGTAGAATATACTTGTCCCTAAAAAGCAGAGTATGAGTATTTTACTAGGAAAGACTCCTCTGTTTTGAGGCAGGACTGTAAGAATTCAGGACTGTAAGATCAGAAGCTTAGGTGCAGAGAAAGACTGGAGACCAAACAGAGCAATTACTTCCACGGATACAAATATTTATCTCCTTCTACCCTCAAAGCATTTTGCATGGAGAATGGATGGTTATTTAGTAGATATCTATAGCTTGATATGATAGAAAACATGGGGGTTTTTTGTTTGTTTGTTTGTTTGTTTGTTTGTTTGTTTGTTTCCCGCTGTGAAATATTATATTTTGCTGGAAACTTAATTTGAAGTCAAATACCAAAGCAATTGAAGGGCTTGGAGAAGAGATGATGTGTTTTACTCCTGAAATAAACTGATTTTAAAGAGTGAGAAGTCATTAAAAAGTTGATAAAATAGCACTAAAATAACAACTTGGGAAATAGTTCCCTTAAGAAAGAAACCAAAACCAAAAGAGAACCTAACCAGATAAAAAGCCTCCATTACTTTATCATGCATGGTGCCCCCTACAATATAGCAGCATAGCCATGTAACAGTGAAAAAATACCCCACACCTGCTGCTAATTGAAGAGAAGAAATATATGGCAAAGTTCTTATATGTCTGGTTAGACTGACTTTGTACCATGGAAGAAGTGGAAGAAAAAAAGCTCCTTGTTAAAAGCTATGCATGTTGTCAATTGAGCTTCATGTTGTTTTATAGATTAATATGCATCAATGAGCTACACATTCCTCATTAAAATTCTCTCTCACTGGTGAGATTGAAGGAAAAACTCTTCAGAGAATTGCAGTACTATGGGAAGTTGGGAATTTTCTATTATTTGCTTATATTGTTTCAAAGCACAAAATATAAGCAATTCTATTTTTCATTAACAGTAAGTAGATAAACAAAAACCCAAGAAAAAATATATATAGTAAATACATGGAAAGAAGAATGACAAGTCTTCACCTGCCATAAATAGGCAAAGTCCCACTTATTTCAATGGAGTGATCCCTTCTATTTCAGTATCACAATTAGAAAAGTCCTGTTGCTCTTGCACAAACTCGTTGCTCCTTCTGTTCTACGTATATATTAACTGTTATTGTGGCATAAATGTCCATATCAAATCAAACTCATCTTTCAACCTCTTCTGTCATGTAATAGGCAAAAATGAAATTATTCTCTAGTAAATGAGGACTATTATTTTTTTAGATATGTCACTAGTATGAAAAAAACTAATTCTTATTTTGTCAACTGCGATTTATTGCAGTTTTAAATAACTTTTTAAAAATTGTTTTATTTACTTAAAAGACAACAAACATTTAGCCCTCAGATTAATACCATGTCATGTGTGATTTTTCTTCTTTTGTCCATTTATAAATTAATTTTTCAACTAAAATTTGATGAGATACATCAACTACTTTATGTATTTTTTTCTTTATTCTTTTTTGAGTTGTATTGAAGCTATTAAGAATGCACTTGCATATAAATAATGGTATAATGTGGGTTTGTTAATATCATGTTATGAGTGTGATTCTGTTTCCTTGGTACATCATTTTACTGTTTTATTACTGTTCCTTAATTCTTTGGGCCAAATTAGCATGATTTGCATATCATCCACAGGATAAATGGAGCAAATTTCTGGTTCATTTATTTTGGTCTTCTTTTACTTTATGTCTTTATGCTGTCTCATGTTTTAAAAAATAGAGCTCTGATTTTAAAAAGTATAAAAAAATCAAGGTCACGCTGAATTTATATTTTTCAAAGATAACCAAGTTTTATTGGTTTATTTCTGGAGGAAAAAATATACTGAAAATTTCAATATGAATACAATTCAATGGAAAATTTCTAGTGTATTAAAAGTTCAATCATTTTATCATTCCCCCTTCCCTCATAGGAAATTCTTACAAACAACTGTGTTATTTATATGTGAAAAGATCCTAAGTGGCAAAATATACACACTGACAGAAGCAGACTGATATTAAAATTTAAAGTTACATTCAATTTGCATTTTGTCTAATTTTGTGGGTTTTGTAACTGCCCTGACATGTTAGTCACCCCACTTTACTACAAATTAGAAAAGTGAGAATGAAAATGTACCCAACAAAGATATTTCTTTTATAAATAGGAACTCTTTCTTACAGAAATATGAAATCTTTGAAAAATTTGACAAAAAGAGAAGAAAAGAGAAGAGAAGAGAAGAGAAGAGAAGAGAAGAGAAGAGAAGAGAAGAGAAGAAAAGAAAAGAAAAGAAAAGAAAAGAAAAGAAAAGAAAGAAAAGAAAAAAACAAACCACCAACAAATAAAACCCAAATCAGACCAAAAACCTCAAACAGAAGTTTTATTAACATTGGACTATATTATTCTTTTGTGTCAGGGAAGAAGTTTAAAGAAGTCTAAAGAACTCTTTGAAAAATAAGATTTTACCTGAGGCTTAATTTCCTTTTCTGAATGTGGTATTTCTATAGAACTTTATCTAGCAAAGTGCTCTCCATACAGGGTGTTATTTTGTAATAATCAGCATTGTTCCCAATTGTCAGTGACAAATTATGGCTCCAACTATTACAGGACTAAAGTTTTTAGACTTCATAAATGAGTACCACTTCTAGTGAATTCTTATTATTCTTAGCAAATTTTCTTACCAGTTTTATTAAAAACTTGACTAACAGGTGTGTTTTAGACAGATGCAAGTATATCCTCCATATTAATGATAAAGATTTCTTAACTGTAAACTTCTTTCTAGGAATAAGCTAAAGTTTGGATGTATTATGAATAGGACACCAGCAATTTTTGTTTTTTTAGCTTCTAACAAAGAGGAAAAAACACAAAAAAACCCTCCATTAACAAATGCAAATGCAACTGCTACACATTTGTCTTGTTTTTGCTAAAACATGAGTAAAATTTTTGATTCTCATTATGGAATTCAGTGGAAATATTGCTATTGGTTCTAGAAGGAAGATATTTTTAGACCAATATACACATCTGTGATTAGAGAACTAGGAAAATTAGAGCTTTGCAGAAGAACACAATGTGCTTTTCAAAGTTACAAACAAGCACATAGATTTTTCAGGCTTTCTGTCTAAAAGTTTGACTCATTTGACTTTGTATGAGGAAACGTTGTAGTGATTGAGTAAAAAAAAGAAATGTTTTCCACAACAATTAATTGCCTTCAAGGGTTAATTTTGATGTGAACGCTTGCAGTATTTCCAAGTAAATTATATTTAATTATGAAGCACATATTTAAATGTAATATAAAAAGAAGGGGGTCATAAAGAAAGTTAGGTATTTTAAAAGCAGTTCAGTTTAAGGAATTATGGCTTTTATCCTCTTAGAGAGCAAATGGAAAAATTTTCTCAACTACAAACTGTGGCCAAGACAATCCTTGACAGACCAACACAGGCATGTGACGTGGCACTGGGCCAAGGAGCACCTTAGGACCCATTTAGTAGGCATCTCACAGTAGTGGTGGCAAGACAATGAACAAGCCAGGACATTCCAAGTCATGTATATTATGCCCAGACTGCCTCTGGATGTGTCCTTGGGTTTACATCCATGCTCGATCTGACTAACCCAAGGCTAGATTAAAAAGCATACCTGTATGTGTATGTAGAGAGGAAAAGGAAGAACAGGTGGGCAAATAAATACTAGGTACATAGCATAGCATAATGGGTGAAAAAATAATTTAAAAAGAAATGCTGATATTATTATTCACAAAGTGTGTGCTGGAATAGCTGACTTTCAGTCAGCTTGTACTTAATATAGAAAGTATTTTAATATTCTACAACTTAGAAAAAGAATGAGACTGTGATGATGACACATTAAAGTATTCTGTATGCTTAGAAGAATAACTCTGGGCAGAACACAGTACTATATTTTCTAGAAAAAACAAAATTTTGTTTTATATATTCTGGTTACAGTCACTCACCTTTTCAGTAGAAAACTCTGCATTTGTGGACTCACCAACCTCACCCATATGCCAATAAAGCCCTCATGTCACAGAAGAAATAAGAAGAATGTATCAAAACAGTGTGTCTGTGCAAGCATTTTCCACAATATTACTGCATTCGCACCTTCTCACAAAATTTGTGCTTCACCAGCCTCTGCTGACCATTAACATTATAGGTATTACATGCATATCATATAGATTTATTACACAGAGGTTGCACACTTCTATGTAACGTTTGTACAACATTTGTACCTAAATGTAAGAGAAAGAATGCAGGAACTTTTTTCAGCCCCACGGTTTATCTGCTGCTGTTCTATTTATTTCTAGTTCTCTGTTCTTTTTGTATGTACTATTTTCTACTAGCTATCTCCATCATGATGTCTCATAAGGTATTTCATTATTCTGATTTGTGATGCATGACTATTATTGTACCTCTGTAAATGTAAACCCTGCTTTCACCTATTCTGAGTTTTTATGTCATAGTTCTTTTCTATCTTTACCCCCTGTCCCAACAGCAGTTTCTTTTCCATTGTGGAGTCTCAGCACAAATACTGAGCTCACAGAATGCTGCTCCTGAAACACTTGATACATGCTATGCATGACCTTAGCTTCTATTTTCAATTTCTCTCCCAAAAGTTCTCATAGCCATTTAAATTACTCTTGGTGTAATGGGCTACCAGAAAATGGATTCGCTGAGTACGCAAATCATTGAGGAAGACTCCAGGCCCAGCTTGTTCTGCTGAAGACCACGCACACTCAGACTGGTCTTCTAGATGAAGTCTGTGCATTACTGATCACACTTTCTGCTTGGTGCCAGGGAAAACCACTATGGATATAAACTTAGTTAAAAATATCCAGACAGTGTGGTTATTGTTCCACTCTGCATGCACTTATATCTTAAAGCCTCTAGCCTTTAATGATTCAACTCCAATGTTCCAATCAGAGCTGGCCATGAATGTGATGTTTCACCTTCTGCAAGTACATAATTTTGATTGTTTACAGTTATCTGAAAAACATATTGGACATCTTCATGAGTCACTTGATTTCCATTACTGAAAAATAGTTCTTTGCCTAAACATCAAGTCAATCTTTCCCTCTGAGTTACTACATCAGCTGCATCTCTGAATTTACCAACTCTAGGCCACAGTCCTTCACATTTTCTGCATCTCTTTCTCTGAGCCTAGTGCCATATCTATTTTGCTTCTACCTCCTCCATAGGTGTCTCTTCTCCCTAAGAATTACTATCCTTACACATTCTTCTGTTCTTCCTTTTCTGCTAAGCAGCTGAATAACTCCAGAGTGACAGAACTTCCCTGACACTCTCCATTCTCTATCCCATTACTCTTTAATTTATGTTTGGTGTTAGTAGGGTACATCTGCTTAATTTTGTTGCTTGATTTAATTTTGCTTTTTTGCTTAATTTTCACCCCTTATATTCCTAAAATCTTGCATGTAAAGATAGATTTGTTAAAATGAAATATAAGACATTTCTCTTAATCAGGATAATTTGATGCTCTGCTTTCCTCATTCTCAACTGAATTAAAAACTCAATGCAGCTATGCTACTGCAGGTCAGTATTTTTTTTTTTTTTTAACCAAGTATCAGTGGAATTTATGTTTTAATTCATGCAATTTTAGTAAGAGTAAAGGAAACGGTAACTCTATGTACCCAGTTCTACTTTGATTTCTTAGACTGATGAGTGATTTTCTATAAATATTTTCTTCTGAAGCTTCACATGTATGGGAAGTTCTGAGAGCCTTTAATTATTCAGTAGATTATTCATGACCTTAAAAGTATTTTTCAGTACCTTAAAAAAATACCATAGTCAAACCCTCTTATTTTAATCAATATTTATCTCTATCTTAATCAACAAGAGGAGTCTAATTTAAAAATTATTCTGTTAATTTGTACTCCTGAAGTCCATAGAAAACCTGTCTTTAGACTGCTGGGTACTCAGTGTTAGGTGCAAATTCCATTTTCTCTGAGATTAGGGTGCCTTCTATAGATTTGTCCCCCATAAATATGTAAGCATTTTCAGTTAGGGTTTTTTGTTTGTTTTGTTTTTTTATTCAAAGAATCTTTTACTATTTAACTTACAGAATGAAAGAGATATGTTCCTACATGCCTTTGAATTGAGAAAATCTCAAAATTGAAACACTGCAGTACACGATGAGGTATGAGTTCTCTCACTTGATGTGATAACAGAACTATCATGGAAGTATGGAAAGGATGTTGTGTCTCTTTTCCAGTTAAAACAGGGTCCTTTAACTGTAATAGCCAAGACTAAAATAACAATAAGTCTAGCTTTGACACCAAAATCTTTACTATGTCTGGTAGAAAAAAGAAACCAGAAACATATCTGTCTGTTTTTTGCAGAGTGGATTAAAAAATCTGCTGGCTGTGGCTGCAATGTTTACTTAGAAGGCATAAGCAGGGAAGAACCATGAAATCACACTGAAATTCCTAATTCATCCCCCTGTATTTTTTCATGAAACTAATTGCCAAAGTGAGTATAGTAATATTTCCAAATAAAATATGTTATTCAGTGCCTAGATTTCACAGTGCAAAAGGATTAAAATCAAATGGAGTACTTAAAGGATAAAACCTCTTTAAAATTGTGAAGTTCTTTTGCTTGTTTTGGCTTCTTTGTTTTTTTAATATTGTTGGATATGTTCACTCTGAATATCTTCAAGTATTTGGCATTTTAGGTTAGTGTTAGGAACATATACCAGAATACCAGGGGTGCATATTCTTCCACTAAAACACTTAAATTATTTCAGGTTTTTAAGTGCACAAAAGTAAAATTCATTGTATTGCTGAATCCTTAAACCACCAGTAGCAGAATTAGTTTCAGTATCAAGTGCATGCTTGCTTTATTTAAAAGAGAAAAGAAATATCTTTTCATCAATACAATCTACAAAGTAAATAGTGGGACCTGCCCTTTCCGTTTTTCATAGTTGTGAGTCGAATTAAAAAATGAGCAAGTGTTTTTTAAATGGTTTTAGAACTTGGCAGTTTAGTATGCATTTTAGGACAGAAATCAAAGACAGTGCATCATAAACTGAACTTAGACAACAGGATCAATTAGCCTTGATGCAGTGGGAAAAGATTGTCATTTTTATGCCAGAGGCCATTGCTAAATTGTTATTCTGTTAAATAGAAGAGGGACCAGGGTTGATGCCAGGGCTGTGGGGAAGTGTCACACAATGGTTTGCATCCACAAGAGTCAGTGGTTTGCTTGGAGACATGGCATGCATTACTAGAGCATATCTTTCAGTATATTCCTGCAAAAGGAATCCATCTCACCTGCTCCAAGATCGCTTGCAATGCACAACAAAGTTTAGTTTGTGAGGAAAGTTTAATAAATGGGGATTGGCATATTTCCTTTACCAGTACATTCCTGAACCAAACAAAAATACTAATGTAAACACAGCTTGGCAGTTTAGCATTGTGTCTTTGTCTTGTGCACTATTTCCTGAACTTTTATTCTCAGTATTATGGATTTTCTGGTTATTTTCCAGTTTCTGGTTTACACTTTTTCCGAGTTCAGTTGATCTAACCTCAAACCACTTCTTGGCTCCTCCTTATGCGTCCTTGGTTAACAGCCACAATTCTTCTGTAGCTCCTGCCATCCTCTTCACTCACCTTTGTCCATTCTGCATAACTTGCTTTTACTCACATTTCTGTAACCTCATATTTTACAGACAAATGGGTTTGTTTTTTGTTGTTGTTTTGTTGTTTTTTCTTTTTTTTTTTTTTCTNCAACCAAGGTCTACATTCTGCAACAGAATTTTTGTAGGTGGGAAGTTATTTTCACCAAGTGAGTTTAAATAGACAAGTTATCTTCCCATCTTTCCCTCAGTTGCATTTCTGTGTGGATCTTCAAAGCAAAAGCCTATGTAAATCTATGAAAAGAAAGGTTTTAAAAGGACGAGATACAAAATACCTGTAAAATGCATTAATATTTTTCTGTATTGTATGAATTGTAAATAATTGAAAATAGCTTTTATAATCTGACACTGAAAACTGGCAGTCAGGAAGCATATAAGCATATATATATATGTCATAAATAGATCTTCATATATATATGGATGTAGAAATACATCCCAAATATCTAAATATGTAGACTTTTAAACTCAAATGTTAGCAGAAGTTCCTATAAAGGTTATATATTTTCACATCAATCATCATATAGCTTATTAAAAAAATTGAGATGGTATATCTACCAAAAACCTACTTTCCCCAAATTATGAAGCCTACAAAATTGTATTGCTATCATATTTTCTTAACATTTCAAGGCTTGCAATACAGAAACTGCTCTGAAAACAAGTACTAAATTTCTAATCACTTATAGTCAGAATTGCAGATTTGGACAGTTGTAAAAAGATGTATGCTCAAACATACAGTCTCTCAAATAACTTTACTGTCTCTTTCAGGCAATCATTGAGATAACTGAAAAGCATTAATTTTCCCATTGCTAATTGCTCTATTTTTAAGGAAAGCAAGATGACAGTAGAAGTCCCCAAGTTCAGAGTGCAAAAACTCCACAACTATCCAAAAGAACATAAAACCAAATAATTCCAGGAGACAAATAAAGCTGAGATCAGATCTTGAATTCAAAATGGAGAATTATTTAGTACAAATGCACACATCTGAGCAACAGTAAAAAGTGTTTACCTATTCCCTCCAGCATTACCTGCACTCTCTAAATTATTTGTTACATGCCAGATTCACAAGGGTTTTTGGAAATTGCTGAAGTGCTTCTATATCACAGCGACCTTACTGACAGGAATTACCTTCATTTCTGTTTTGGAGTTGGTGTAATTTCTCACATGGTACTTAATGAATAGACTTCTCTATTTCTGACCAGTCACCTATTAATAAACTACTGAGTGCCAAGGAAGTTTGTAAACCTGCTCTACAGAGGTGGGTGCAGCCACTGACATGTTATCACCAAACTGAGGAGATATGTTTGTTTTAAATCTATTTTAGTTCCTAGTTACACAGCAGCCTTCTAGAAGAAGAAGAAGTTATTCACAAGAAAACTGTTCATCACACTAAGATCTGGATGGAGGTTTGGCAGCAGGAACTGAAGAGGACCAGGTTCATAACAGAAGCCTGGTCTCAGCTGTCCAAAATTCCAACAATGTTGGAATTATGTTTTCATTTTTCTTTAGCTGTGTTCTGCAGATCTGAGAGTTCCTAGCAATTGTTACATGTGCCCTTGGTATACATTACCTCACATTCTAAAAACTCAGCAAGAAAAGGTAAGTAACTTCAAACTTACTGTTTATTGAGGCAGCAATTTATGAAGCTGTTGCAAATGGAATTCCACTTTCTACCTTTGTGCATATACACATGATGATTTATTCTCATGCCTCCACCAGAAATCTCTATTGTGTCTGATTTGGAGGCATAGTAAAACCTCTGCAGTCAGATGAGAGGATTAACGTAATGCTGGGTATTATTTCTCTCACACATACTAGAACTTTATTTTTGATAATTAAATTTTTATTTGATTAATTTTAATCACATCCTTACTGATTTTCTGCTATATTAATGGTGCAGAATTTACAGTCTTGGGCCCAGCATAGATATTTTTTAATGAACCCATTATAATGGGTGAAAAAGAGACTTTCAAGCCTCATGAATCAACTCGGCAGTTGATTGTTGCCCATCTCCAGCAGCTCCCTCATGGACCACTGCTCCTTGAATGCCTCCATTGCTTTTTCCCCAGTTAACTGAAAACTGAGTAAGGTGCTTGTCTGGCCCTTCCCTGAGTACTGGGTAAGTTAGTTACACATCACTCTTCATCACTCAACTGTTTCTTATTGCCCTTCATCAAGAAGAGAAAAAAAAAAAAAAAAGCTAATAATAAGTAAACTGTTCCTATTTCTTCTTTCTCAGTTGCAGTTCCAGCTTAGCAGGACCTCTAATGTATCAGTTGTTGGTGATTTTTGAGGGCTCAAGGGCCAGTGGTTAGCATGAAAATAATATATTCCAGGGACACTTTTCCATGGACTCCCACCCAGGAAAAAGATGAAAAAAGCAGATTTGAAACATAACCCCTCTGTTGGGCCTACGTGTAGGATGGTTATCTAGGTAGGATCTGCACCTGGCTTCTACTGTCACTCTTCCCTGTTTTTTGAGTCTGGCACTTTATCTTACGTCATTCCCTGAGAAATGTGCACATTTCACTTTGCTGTGTTATCTACAATGACAGCACTATCTTCTGGTTAAAGTAGGGCATCTTGGGATCTAATTTTATTCTTCTCAATACCCAGATGAGCACTGTAGATTATGTTCTGCATATCTAAATCCATATGGTATTCCATTATGACACAACATCTCTGTTCAAAATTCCATTATAGTCTCATTTTCTGCAATGATTTAATTTGACTAGTCCCTGTAAGAATGTATCCTTTGAGATAATTTTCATTTTTCTGTTGGCCTTTCACACAGAAGAAATCCATCACATTACTTTAAGGTCATTTCATATCACATAGTATCATATTTCTTCCTGTCAAATTCATTTAGAAACAATTTACATTTGACTCCTATATAATTTAAATCACTATTTCTGCAGTTTCTTTGCTGCTGCTGGTAGGCATTTTGAAAGTAGAAACCCCATTAAAAATACCTTTGCAATATCATCTTCCTTTCCTGAACTCCTCAAATTCCAGTCTAGTTTCTGAAGTGAGATATCCATTGACTAAAGTGTACAAAGCACTTATGCAGCTCTACCTGCAAATTGTTGCCTATGCAAAATAAGCACCAGTGCAGCATACTAGTGCATTTTCTCTGAATTTTACCTTGGGTCTTGTTCACTTTTAACATGATGTAATGAAATTTTGATGCATGAAATTGCTAATGTATGTGAAACAAGTCCCCACCAAGTGGAAGGCAGCATAGCATGAATTCTTGTCATACAAGGCCTGTTACTTTGCACTGACGGTAGAATCAGGAAATGTAATAGCTTAGAAAGGTTTTTATGTTTTGGTGGAACAATATAATTAGCTGCATCCAAACAAGAATTACAAACAACAAGATTTTGAGAAATCTTGCTGTGGAATACAATGACATACTAACTTAATTTACCTTTGATTAAAGATCAATGCAGAAAAGAAACAAATGCCAACAGTGAGTAATAACAATAATAAAAGCTGCAGAGTAACAGAAGAGCTGGCTGCAAGCTGGCACTTCCCACTAAGATATTCACCATGTCAAAACAAAGCTGTTAGGCTGGCGCAAAAATGCAGTCACGGAGATCGATGCATTTCAAGGATGAAGAATACTGTCATGTAAATACCCTTCCTGGAGAACTTCTTAAACACTAAAAGCAGCAAGGAAAATGCCAGATGAAAATGCTCTCTCACAGTCATACAGCACAGAATGGAGCAAGTCTGAAGCCAAACTTAAATGTTGTGACAGAAAAAAACCACACACAAAAACAATATCTGTATCCCTCGGAAAGTATCTCATGTAAAAAAAGAGATAAAAGATTTGATGGGACATGAAATGTGTGAGGGCTTTGAGTTAGGTACAGCAAAAAGCAAGATATCAAACATCAAAATCTTGAAAAAAAAGTGGTCTCTAAAAATTCAGTATTTTAAAAATAAAACATAGATAAATCTCTCTTCTGTTTTTGTACCACATCTTTGGCTCTTGGAGAGAAATACAACTGTGCTGTGTAGTCTAAGTCAAAGCCAATAGATGTCAGTCCTTTGTCTAGCTTTTACCTTTTTGTTTAAACATGGAGCCCTTGGAATGGGACTATTCTGAATCACCTAGATAGCCTAGAAGCCCTGATAAAAGGCACTAGAGGAAGAACATTTTATGCTTTCAGCACTTGAAGATTTTTATGTAGAAGAGAAAAAAAAAAAAAAAGAGGTTATCTATTTCATTCCTCATTTACATATGTGGATATTCCAGAAAGTACTGTCTGAAAAGGTTTTGTTATTTTATGTAGAGAAGGGGTGGAAAATGAAGTGAGGAAAATGTAGGAATTGCAAAAATTTGCAAACTATCCACTATGAACAATAGAACGCACCTTATTTATTAGATGTTTATTTTACATTTGAATTGTTTGGATATTACTGCATATTCCCTTTAATTACTACTGTGTCTTAGGAGAGTTGCAGTTCACTTGGTTTATGACAAAACTTATTCTCTAGTTTTGTGATTGGATTGTGTCTAAGTCATCCCTGAGTGATCTGACTTTCTTTACATGGATAAAAACTGGACAAAATAATTTGGGTAGGCTACAAAATACTCAGAGCATTTAGATTCCTTAAAACATTTCTTAATTTTTTAGAAGACACAGTGAGGACCTTAGTGCCCACTGTGGAACATCAAACAAAATGGCTTGAATTAGACCTTCATCTGAAAGTAAAATATTATTTATTATACTACAGCTCAAAGAAGATGTTTAGACATATCCAAACCCCTTCTTTATTTTTCATTTAATTTAATGGAAGGTTACTATCTTATTTTTCATGCTAATTTGATGTGTTGAGGAGCTTTTAGAATATTATGATAATACATTTATAATATCATAATTTCTAGTGGGATAAAAACCCCCAGTTTTTACCAGCTGCTAATGACCTCTGGAGAGATTCAGACTGATGAGGTTTGTGATGCCAAACAGCTGTAGATGAAAATATGAGAAGCAGTTGACAATAATTAAATAATACAAACATAAAACCACAAATCTGAGACAAGCACATAATTTTCATGGTATTATTTCTTATGATTTTTATGTGATATTAAATACCATTAAATTGTAATACTCTTAGCAAAGCCAAAGTAGGAACGTACTAATCTGCATATTTATATTCAGACAGTAAAGAAAATAACACAGTGTTAAGTTAGCATGAACAAAGTTCTGAAGATGTTATCTTTTTTCAACGTGAAACTGATTAGCAGAAAATAAGCTAATTTATTGAGTTCAGCCAGAAATTTAAGGGGAACAATTCACTGAAATGGCACAATTGTAACCCCTTTTTTGGTATATGAATTATCTCAGAGTAAGATGCGGAATTTTGAAGTGTACCTGTAATTAAACATATTTGCTGAAAACCTCTACATCTGAAGTTTGTTTGCAAAAGCTTTATATACATGTTCAATATTCAAAATTCAAGCTGCTTGATTAGGTCAGCAAGTGCATGTCTCTATCTCAGAAGCTCAATACTTCATATCAAAATTTTGATATAAATAATCCAGACTTTGATTTTTGCAAATAATCTTCACTAATATGGTCAAAATTCATCAAATATTATTGTTAGTACCTCTATTCAGCTGAATAGTTACAGAAAGAAAACAATACTCAGTTTAAATTGCTAAAGTGTCTACATACCTTTCCAGTGAAAGGAAACCTGGTTGATAAACAAAATCTGACATCATAAAAGAAAAAAACTATTTACTTACTCAGCCTTTGAAGGAAGAATGATATTTACATCCTTGCAATATATGTAAATACCTTAAATGCATATGGGTAACATATGTTGCTACTCTTACATATTTTTTTCTAGCAAAACTTATTGTTTATCAAAATTTAAAATATTAAAGTGAAGTATATTGGCTTGTGGAGGTTGACATAATAGATTTATCTGCATTATTTTGATCCCTAATTTGGAAGGTACATTTTTTGCATTTTTCAGCCGCTAAGCTATACACTAATATGGGAAACTGCTTATCCAAGTTTTTTTTTCTGTGCCTCAGAAAATAGTAACAAAATAATTAAACCATTACTTCAATGGGAATTGCAGCACATACAAGTAATAAATACATGGAGCTTATTTTCTTATATCTTCATTGTCCAAGTTGCTTTTCTTTTACTGGCAGGCTTATAGAACTACAAAAGCCATGAAAACTCAATGCTAACTTAAAAGTGCAACCTCTGTTACTTTAATATTTTATACTGAGTATCAAGGCATTGTTTACAGTAGGTAATGAAATGGAGATGGGGCAGAAAACACACCTCTGAAAGACTTTCTACACAAAAGGATGAACACGTAGTTATTTGCACAAAGCATTAGAAAATACCGTGATATTTTATTATTAAAAATGCTGCTGAAAATTTTATACATATGTGTCCAGCCATATATATCTTCTATCATTACTTAAGGCAAAAAAACCAAAAAAATTGCAAAACAATAACAGAAGAAACCATTGAACCCTGTGTGCCTCTTAAGGACAAGAATATAAGCCTGGGAAAGTACTTTTGTTTTTCTTTGACAGTTTCAAAGTATATTTTGATATAATTATTATAGAATTTTATGAAGACCCTATAAATCTGTTCCCTCTATAAATCATACATCAGTCCAGATGTATCAAATTATTAAATCAACTTGATTGTAATTACTTTTAAAAGCTAAAATCATTCACTTACAGGAACTTTTTTTACCCAAATGTCACAAGCCTGACACAGTACTGTACATATTGCTAGCAGAAGACAATTGGAAGTACTAAACAAATACTGTAATTCACATTACAAACATACCCAACTGATTATGATGCCGAGCATCATTACCTTTTTTTTTTTTACTTTTTTTTAAAACTTTTTTCTAAGAGTTATGAACTGCTGCATCTCAGCTGAGGCATTACATAGCTGGTGGAAATGGCCTGGTATAGAGTCAGCATCAATATATAACATGATGGATCAGTGAAACAAAAACAAAACAATTTTCCATTTTCTATTAGTTGTACTGTGGGGTTGCTGCTTCATCACATTCCAACCTGAGCTCTCAGGTCAGATTTATAGCACATTTGCTGCAGATAAAGATTATATCAGCCACATGTTGCATTTTTATCATGTCATTATCTTTTTATTTCTTTCCTTCAGAATTTGCTTTACTGCCTGCTACAACAAAGAGTTGTGCAGATGAATAGACCTCAGTGAATAAACTTGTCTTTGATTTCATTTGTAGGGGTGACTATTTCAAGGTATTTTATTAGAAAACAAAAACTGTAGAAAACAAGAAGAGGTACAAGGCATCTTGTGTTAATTGTTATGGGACATATGATATCAATGCAGTTTAGGTTTGAATTAATAATAGAAAATACATCTGGGATAGTCACGTTCATGTGCAGACCAATTTGTTCAAAGATCTTTGGTTACTATCTCTCAATGATGGAGTAACTTTCAAAGACAAAATATAAGCAATCTTCATCTGCAAAAACTATTTTCTAGCTTTTCACATTCAAATCAGTTGTTTGAATCAAACTGTTAAGTTACTTTGATAGCTCTGCTTGGCCCCTGTTTTTCTAGTGAAGGAAAGTCAGAAGGGAGTAACCAGCTAATAATTTTGTCTTTCCTGAGAGTGATGCTCTCTGGGATTTTCAGTTTTGTTCAAATGCAGGATTTCTCTGCTTCTCTCTCCATAATGCTCACTGACTGTGGGACTGTGCAATGAATCAGCAAATAATAATTTTCTGACAGGCACACTCTCAAGCACAAAACAAGCTACTGCGCTGAGAAGTTCTTTACACATTTGTCACTCTGAACAGTTTGAAAAACAGCCAGCCAACCAACCGTGCATTTCCCAACTTTCGAATTGCAGTTTTATTTTGTTTAACAATGCTGAGGAGGTGCTTTCTCAGCTGAGATTCCACTACAACTGCTGGTGAATATAGAGCTAGTTTTCCTTGAAGAAGGCTGACCAAATCACAGGCTTTCTTTGCTTTTGTCAGGGCACAAAACTCTTCCTAATGTATCACAATAACCAAGAACTACAAACTGGACTCCAAATATATATTTTTGGATGTTTCCTGGTTCAGTTCAACAAGCTTAAAATAGTAATACTTTTCTTTTGTATTTTTTTTTCTTTGTTTTCCAATCCATTGCTGTGTTGGAATTTAACAAAGACTAACACAAAATTAAATTATAGAAAAAATGTTTCTGAAAAGAACAACAATCGCCTATGAATACTTTAACATGCACTAGTGTAACCTGTAAGAGAAAATTTGCAGGTCACACAGACAACTGTATTCTCTGCATGACACCATGGCCTCATATAAATGAAACATGTTAGAAAAAACTCATGGTTTTTGTTAACCACTAGTAATTAAGAAGAAATTCCTCCTTTGGTCTTGGAGGAAACAGAGGTCATATGACTAATGTATATACACATAGGTCACAATTGAATGCACAATCTTTCTAAAAGCTCTTTTCAAACTGAAAACATCAATAAAAGCTGCTTCTTTTTTGTTTTTTTGTGGTTTTTTTTTTAAACTCACAGCTATGTACATTTTTACAAAGTTTCTTTAAATATAGTTCAGGCTGGCAAGTCATCTCTTTGCACAGAACTATACGTATTTTACTGCATAGTCAGTCCTCCTCTTTTTTTTTTTTCATTTTTGTTTTTAATAATAAAATTCTATTTTCCCCATCTGAATTACAGCTTCATATGCTGGGTAAAAGCCCATGGTGATGTCTTTGTTTTATCAATGGCCATTCATGGTATGGCACATAAAGAATCTTTTTTATAATTTTATTTATTTAAAAAAAAAAAAAACCCAAACCAAAACAAAACACCTGTACAGTCACTGGCTCTGTGTTCCAGAAGACTCTGCTTTTCTTGTTACACTTAAAACCCCATTTTAAATTACTTCTTCTGGCCTCAATTTTCAATCAAAGTGGCTGAGATCTTAAAGCAGTATCGTAACAGCAATGTACACTTTTCACATTTCACAGGGTTTGTAGCTGATCTTTAACATCTGTGAGTTTCTGTGGGAAGGATCAGTAAGAAAATAATGACTGTCCTTCTCTTTTACTTATTTTTACTTTAGATTTTGACAAGGTGTTCAATGGATAGTATATAACTTTTTCCTTCTTCTTTTTTTCTTTTTTTTTTTTTTCTTTTTTTTCTTTCTTCCAAGTGGCTTGTGAGGGTAGATGGGGAAGGGCTGAGCTATACCCTAGTGGTCGAATGTCCATGGGGCAAATTTGTACTGTTTTGTCCTCCACTGAAGGTGTTGAAAGTATGCAAAGGCTGCATTCCTGTTAATGTATTTGGAATCATGGTTATGGTGTTGGGTGTCATTAGCGGGATGTCATCTGGGGACCTTCTCAAAGTAAGCGTGTAGTCAGGTGGACAGGTGAGTCTCAGTGTGTCGTGGGCCTGCAGCGATTCACACTCGTGGTCATGTTCTAGCTGCTTCATCTGCAAGGACATGATCTCTTCATTTTGTATGTGTGCTATGTCATTGGTGGTGTTCCTCTGGGGGCTGGGGCGCCTGTGAGTCTCATGACGCCGCTTGTCCTTCTTGTAATATAATGCAGCAAAAGCTAAAATATTGAGGAACAGCAAGGAGGCCCCCACAGCAATGGTGACACTCAACTCTGTGGAGTAATCTCTCTTGTTTTCTATCAGGACTGTCGTATCCTCCGGAGCTGTTTTATGGGTGTCTTTTGAATGTTTGGGATTGTTGGCAGGTGTCATTGCTGGGCGTTTGGTGGCTGGCCATAATTTACCAGGAGAACGTCGGGTCACATACGGAAATGAGGTCATGTCAGGAGGGGGCACTTTAGTTGTTGTGGAAACGTACTGAAATATTTCATTCAGGTTGTGAAGGTGTGGTACGAGCTCCAACCAGAAAGCCACTTTTGTTGCTCGATAGTGATCACGAACTCGGGGTTTCAGGCCAATATGTAAATAAAGTTGGTCTTTAGGATTGTATTTGGACCAGGCCACTTCTTCAAAGCGGTTGGGTTTCGTGTGGATGAACTTCGTGTCCTGTGGAACAGGCTGGTTTGGATCTCTAAAAAAAAAAGAAAACAGAAAATATTACAGTCATTAACCTTCCCACAAAATACCCAAAACAAAACAAAAGCAAACAAACACCAAACCCTCTCAATCGTACAGTTAATAGTTTTCCCAATACCCTAAAAGCAGAAGCTAAAACCCATACCTACTGACAACCAAAGAACAGCTGTTAATAAATAATCAAAAGAAAATTACTTACTGTACAGAGCATCTCAGATACTACAATAGCTTTTTTATAGGAAAATGTGGAAATCATAGTGTTTAAGTTCCCAAAAGGTCATCTAAAGTTCTGTGATTCAGTATCATTCTCCAAGGAGAGTGTCTCAGAGACATAGCATCTTAAAGAAGTACTAAGTACTTCTTCCTGTAGTAAATGTGTAGGTTCAACCCTTTTCCAGGTTTCACACTAACATTCTCATTTAAGGTACCACTACTTCCACTGCTGTAAGTAGTAAATATGGGCATCTAAGCCCTATGGCAATATTGGAAGTCCTTGTGAACACACAAAATTATACTGGCTGTGTATATTACAAGAAAAAAAAAAACAACCTCTTCAAAACCTGAAGCAGCATGGCTAATATATATATACCTAGGAACCATTTCTGATTGTTTTCCTTTATTGAGCTATTAGTCTTCCTGCATTTAAATATCTACTTGGGAAAAAAAATCCCCAACACTTTGAAATACCTTTGTGTCACAAATCTTTCCATCATTTCCACTAGCAGATGACTATTTGAATGTTCCATGTGATCATTGCTACGAAGTACTGTGTTTGGTGGCCAAACCAAGATGAGAAATATTTTAGCTGAGATCAGCCAGTTCAACAGTACTCAAGTTGTAGTAAAGTAGTACACAAGTAAGAGATAATTTCAAAATTGGTAAGCTAATTTTTCTTTTCCTAATAAGTTCAGAATAAAGAAAAACCAATGCCACAAGGAGCATTAAGATATGGTTAATATGCATATACATAATATACATATCCCTATAATTTTAGTAAAATTTAAATAAATGGCATGAAAAAATACTGAAAGTAAAATTACTAAGTTTGATAGTAAGTTGCACATTAATTTGAATTATCATTTCTAGCAATGAGTACTTTCTGTGACTTTGTGATATATTGCAATGAGAGTACATTATTTATTTCCTGTGCATTACTCAGAACTTTCCATTCTTCTTTTTATTCATATGCATTGGTTTATTTCCTGTGAAAACGATTTTAATATTTTCTTTTTCTTCCAATATACACTTATGTATATTCTGGGAATACCAAACCCCACCACCACACATTTTAAACCATCTTTTTTCTTTTTCTATTTTCAAAAGCCCGTGAATCTAATAGCCTACTTTAGGATTCCTTTGCTATAAATAAAGAGCTATTTCTTAGCTCTTAAATGAGACAAGTAATTTGATTTTAATAATCTCATGATTACTATATTCTTTTTTTACCTTAAAGAATATATGTTACCTTTTATTTTTTCTACATAATTTTGGTATTTTGGCTTATTTATGTTTGTGGTTTTAGTGTTTGGGATTATGTTGGAGTGGTTTAGTATGCTGATTTTTTTTAAAATATTGAAACATATCTAATCCTTCCCATTTCAATAACATGTAAAAAATACCAACTAGGGGTTCTGAAATTGCTATCATTTTTTTCTCTTTTTCTTTTTCTTTTCTTTTTTCCCTTTCCTTTCCTTTTCCTTTTCCTTTTCCTTTTCCTTTTCCTTTTCCTTTTCCTTTTCCTTTTCCTTTTCCTCCCTTCCTTTCTCTCTTTTAACAGCCAAATTTTGTTAGTTCAGAAAAAAAAAGACAATTTATTCACAATTATTCATCCCAGTTCAAACTAGAAAAGTAATATTCCCTTCCAAGCAGTACAGAAGCACATGTATGCTGCTAATTTGAGGGATTCTAACATGCACTGAAGAAGGAAAACAAGCTATTTATTTTGTTATTAAAGAATAGACTGAAAGATCTGGAAAATCTAAACACAAAGATATTGGACCAATTCAATATATCTACTTTGAAAAAACTTTGGGGTTCAATATATAAATTCTAAAGCATATTCTAAATCAACAAAGTTATCAAAATGCAAATAATTTTTCTTCTCAGAAACTCAAAATACTGCAAGAGTTCTGGCACAAAATCTTGTGTCATCCCCCCTTGCTGTTCTGATTCACATCCCAAAAGACCCTGGGAATGGTCCTAGAGATAACTGATTCCTTAAGTTAGCTCTTGTAAAAGAGTTGCAGTTGCTACCGAGTATAGGAGATGAGGAAGCTGAGCACTCATTTTAAAAAGTAGCCAAGCTGGACATGCATTTTTAAGTTTTTATTGGTCCTATAAAAATGATTATTATCATCATGGTTATTTTAGCAAATTACATTTCTTTTTAAATTAGCGTTCTCACTGTGGTCCCTTCCAACCTTACCCATTTTGTATCCTGTGATTCCCTTCCCCTACAAAAAGCCTACAAAACAAGTAAACATCAGCCTCCTTTTCCCTCTCTTCCATCCTCTACTTCTATCTGTCATTTTTAATTATATTTATTGGGAGAAGCCAATTGTGCTGCCGCCTCCTCCAAACACAAGAGAGAAAATAACATTACATGAGTCTAAGCTTGTATTTGAATATTTGTTTACATGGCTTTGTGTGGGCATGAAGTTGTCCATTGAAAAAAGAAACAGAAAAAAATCAGCCATCCCTACAGACAAGTAATTTCATTGCTGAGGACATCATAGCTCTGCCATTGACATCAACTCTAGGGCTGATCACTTAACAAATTAATATAATGGTCTGAATAGTCTCTCTGAATTTGGAAGATAAATATCCAAATTACTTTGAGGCTGTTTTACAAAAAATGGGAATAACTAAGTCCAGTCCTAAATAAAGGATCTAATTATAGCCTTAGATCTTGGTTTTAAACACTAATGATCATTTGCCAAAAATATTCAGTAGATATAAACAAGAGAATGTTTACTTTCCTTGGCCATTCTGCTATGTACACTGTAGAAAATTCATGAAGTTACAACTTATGACTTGTTGCGTTTTTTCCTGGAGTAGTTGGGCAGCTTATCCTACTATGAACCATTTTCCAGTTTTATTGGTAGTGTGTAATTTCATAACAAAGGCTGCCAGGAAACCTTCCTTTTAAAATCCACTGCAATCATGATGGTAACAGTATAATCTGAACAATATATTTCCAGTTCAGTACTTCTTACAGTATTGGCTCACTTAGGGAGGAGATTTCTTGTTTCCCAATTTGTCAGTTGGTAAGGAGGATTTTTCTTTTTTTCATCTGACTACTATACCAAGATTGATGATAATTGTTATTTATCTTGCACTCTCATTACTTATTTTTACCACCTTTAGAATTCTAACAGCTTATCCATCAGAAAATGTCCCCATCATGAAATGCCTGAACTTTTTTCCTTTTGAGAGAAGACCATGTTATCCCTAAGGTATATTTTTGTTAATGTGCAGAATAATCCCATTTCACCTGTCACTTTTTTCCTCCCACTTTCAATCTGCTCTAATTTTGCACAACTTAAGATGTTTTTTGTATATTGTCATTAAATTCACACCTCATGAGATAGGGATGTAAAATCAAACATCAATTTTTTCTCAGGTGATATGAGAAATATGCCTGCAAAGGATGTTAACTGAAGAGCAACACACACTCCTATTCACAAGCTAGATTAGTACCTGACCTGGAAGGCAAATGAAGGAACTGGTATTTCATATCTGATGATATTTTCATGGGAGGAATGATGAATTAAGAAGTTTTCTTACATCCCAAATTGCTTATAAGATGGTGAAACATCATCTGTGTTTTAACTACTTCTTCTACTACTTTAACTGCTTCTGCCACAGTATTGACCCAGGACAATAGAACTGGCTCATTAATGTATTTGAAATGTTTTCATTTTTGTGTCCTTCTCTATCTTCACTGGAGAGAAAAATGTCTTCACAGTTACTTAATCTTTGTCTCTAACACTCTGAAAAGCCCCTAGATATTTTATTTACTTTCAGTAGTAGTCTTTTTACTGTAAGATAAAAAAAAAGAGAAGAGAGAGAAAAACTGGCTTTCTTCATCCTTCTGTTGATTCTTTTCATGCTGTCAAAAAATGGCACAGCCATTCCTCCTTGAAGGATGGGTACACAGGCATATTTTCCCTTACCTCTTTTCCTCAGTTATCATCAGGTCCCACTGTTGTCATGCTCCCTGTCAGCTAAGGACTAACAGCTAAGGGCTCCTTATAAGAACTAAGGAACACAAACCATAACTGCACTGTTTTGTTTGACTAACACAGATTTGCCATTGGAGACAGTTATTTCTTCAGACGAAAACATCAAAAAGAAATGCAGCAGCATAAAAGAGTTCACTGAGAATTGATTTGAAACCACATTTTAATAATTGCAAGTTTAATCATGTCTTCTATTAGAGAACCAAACTGCATACAAAACACAGACATTCTTAAAAACTCAGGTTTATTCTTCAGAATCAATGGTAGTAACATAATTCTGGAGTATTTATCTGAAATACAAAGAAAGCAAGGGTATATCCTCCAGACCGTTATCTTTCCCAATACCAATAAATGTAGAGCTAGATGAACGGGAGCAAGAGTACTGCAATTCCTCAAAAACAAGGAAATTTTTAGAAACCTCATAGATGCCTCTAATGAGAGCATGGCTTTGTATCTACTGTGTGAAACTTCAAATCTTTCTTCACAAGAGCGTAGCTGGCAGAGTATCTACGAAGGATTGGCACACATCCCCTCATGTTGTTCACTCTTCCCCTGCTGATGTGTCTACAAAGGAGGTAACACGACCCTAACAAACAGAACACTTGGCATATAAAATCACCATTGCAGTTAGGATAGCACTACTGGCAGAAGACTGAAGCTCCAAGCGCACTTCTTAATGAAGCTCTCTCATATAATTCTGTGCATTGAGGGATTCAAAACTGTATTTTCACGTCATTTTTGTATCCCAAATGTAGTATCTCAAATTTATTCTGTAATAAATTGTTTTCCTATTCCTAAGGCACAATGGAAACGTAATTTTGAAAAGGTCAAATGCAAAGCTCTTAATAATAATCATCACATAATAAAAAAAGAGTAATATCTAGGTAGAGAATGGGGAATTAGCAAAATGCAGCTTCCAGGCATTCATTTCAAGCACAAACTATTTGCCATTAAACACTTTAATTGTCACCTCCTATTTGCTAACTTCAGTAACCGAATTCCAAGTTAAACATAATAAAAGCAATGTGCCCTGTGTTGTGTCTTTCACCTACTGATTTTACAAGTTTGATCTGCCCTCCAAACCCAGCCTTGGCAATAGGCCCATTGAACAATGTGTCCTTTTTAGCAACGGATGGCCTGTCATTAAAAGCCTAGCAAAAAACATCTGAATGATGCATCACTTGAGCCATAATTATACAATAAGTACATGGATGCAGCCTCTGTGGGAGAGTGATAGAGATTGGAAAAGTCTCAAACACATTAAAAATAAATAAATATATCTGAAGTTTTAATGTTCAAAGCTTACCTACAGGCAAATGCGAAATAATAAAATCTTTCCGTTAAAAGATTCTTTATGTGTTGCCATGGGTACAAACACAAAGCAAGACAAGTTCTATCATAATAAGGATGGGAAATGATCAATAAAAAATAGGGAGGAGAAAAAAACCAAAGCAGAGCCCCCCAGCAATGCAGTCTTGAACTGTATCACTCATCTTGAGAGTTGAAGGACCTGAGTGGCTACAGAGATTCCAAATTACAAGTGAATGAGCAGTGGAGAATAGTTACCCCAGAGATCCCATCTAGATGCTACATCCATCCCATTTAGATGCTACAACCTTTGCCTTTCTGTTTGAGGAAACAGAGGTGAAGAACAAATGTAATCTTAAAATAATTTTTGCCTCCAAGTATTCTCTTCTACTATTCAGAGCAATTAATCATTGTTCACCCAAACAAATAAAAGACCCCATCAAGGTAATATGTATTGTGTTGCTCTTTTCCTTTCCTCTGAAAACTGAAATTTTACAGCTAGAGGTCATTTGTAATGACACATCTTTAAGACTGCCTATAAGGGAGTGAGTCTATAATAGAATATATATGCCTTTCCTGCCTCATCAGCAATGGGAAAGTTTCAGAAATTATTAATGGCTCTCACAAAGCAACTGTTTTTGCCTTTAAGTATAGTATGACAATGGCTTTATACCAGAGAACTGGATATAGCCTGCTGAAATTAGTTTTCAAGTAGCAACAGCTGGAAATTGGTTGAAATTATGAGTGATGGTGGCAGCTGGAACTGTGAGAAGCTCCTGTCAGCCTCAAAAAATTGCTTAAATACAACTTCTTAATCTACAGGGAATAGTCCTAAATTAATTGTAAACAATAGTGAGACCATGCAGATCTTGCATCTCCACAATAATTCCAATGAGGTGTATTAGTAAGGATCTGAAGTCCTATATGTATATGTGGCACTTCATCTATCAAAATAAAGACAAACTGATGGGTTCATGATCTCTGAGCATGTGGTACAGCCATGGTGCAGCATTGGTTTATGTCTGTCCATAAAACAAGAAGTGCTTCGTAAGTACTAAGGACTTCTTGTTGCCAAATACACCTAAATATTACAGTTCATTCACTTTTCTTGCTGAGCTCGAGTTTCTGCATGCTTTTGTACCTGTTTGTCCAATATGCAGTGCAAGAAAAGATTTTTTTTCCTTGTAAATTGACTTGAAACATATGATTAGTTTTTACTCAATTTATGCTTAAGGTTCTTATTAAGACTGTAAAATCTCCCTCCCTTGAACGTCATTTAGATTCATGGAAGGCTACAAGGGCTGCTAAAGCCTCTGAATATTTCACAATAGGCATCTGAGTTTTTCTTATATAGCTGCACACCGTTCACTGCAGTGCAGTAAAGCTGCAGTTTCCAGAGCCCAATCCTGCCATTAAACATTCAGTGGGAAGATTTACAGCCCCTTTGTGCCACAAGTATCTTTGTTTTAATTCAGTGCTGAAGACTCAAGGTTAACAAAAAAAGCCCTTGCCGCTGAAGTAAAACACTGCAATACCCTTTAAAGGAATGTTATAGGAAGAGAACAGAATTTATTAATATTACTCAAAGATTAAGCTGTTTTGAGGGTTGTTTCCTTGATGTTTACAACTCTATTTCAGAAAATATTGATGTCTTTATTTTGTTTCGTAAGCAGAATTAATTTAATTTTTTTAACTTTCTCAAAGCAAAATTTATATACGAGTCTCTTCTTCATTCCAGTCAAGTACTTATTATTGCCATTATAGCCCTCAGAGGGAAAAAAATTTCCAGTGTCTGCCTTTCTGTTCTAATTCCTCCCTGAGTCCTCATCCCTGTGAAGGTCGCTGAAAAACAAGAACTTCCTTTCTTTTGTAGCAGATAAGTGCTATCTGCCTGACAGTTCCTTCTTCAAGTAGCAGACATGTTGCCTCTGAATTTTCAGTATCTTAGTGAACCACCTTTTCTCTGAGACACGCTTTTTTGTCTTAGTAATTGTCCTATTTTTTGAACCAAAAATACAGTGTGTTATTATTCTCATTGAGCTACTGAAAGAAAATAGTTTGAGGGAACATACTAATTAAAAATCTATTAAATATGAATAAGCCTCATATACCTCCTATCTTAGCACAAATATTTCTATACTACTACTTCAAAATCAGATTTTGAGGCCACTGGAATGGGAAACTGACAATTTTAAAAGTATGCTATCAACAAAATGAATGCTAGGGGTCAGACTTACCCAGTTTTGGCAAAGTTAGTCCAGTATGTCATAACCACTGCACTGAGCATGACATCATTCTTGGAAAAGTTGCAGTTGAACAGTTCTGTGGGACCAATCATAGGAATCCCAAACACATAAGGGACTTCATCACCATGAGCTGAATCAGCCCAGCTGGGTTTCATTTCACTTTGGCAGTGGTGATAAAATGCATAGAAATATGTTGGAGATCCATATTGGGCATGCAAGTCAGCCGTGGCAACAGCTGGAGCAACCCACTGGTGGTCTGTAAAAAGAGCAACCAGGGTCTTCCGTCTTGTTTCAGGGTTTTCTTTGTCTGCCCAGTCAGTGTACATGAATTTAATGGTCTCTCGCAGTGTGTCCTTCCCTTCTGGATAACCATATAGATTGTCCACAAAATTGGAGACAGAAAAGTCAAAATCATTGGGAGAAACACCATCTTCATTGTCTACAATGCCATCCACAAATTTTAAACCTTCCCCTTGATTCACACCCAGCATTATATCATAGTTAAGGAATTCCCCTTGCTCCATTAGAATCTGAGGGTCATCTGGAATCACGTCTCCATCTATCACAGGCCCAAAGGCAATGTGGTACGTGGCTGGAGTGATAGTCTGTTGAATGAGTTCTTTGTAATTCTTATTCCGCAGACATTCAACCAAATCAGTGGTATCCAGCATGTCGCAGCCCACTTTATCTGCCAATATCCGAGTGTACTTGGCAGGCTGATAGTTCACTGCCCAGCTGGACAGGGCTGTTCCACTCTGTATGATTGCCTTTTGGAACAAACCTGCAGGTGCAAATTTTTTAAATACAGATCTGATTAGATATTTACTATACATATATATAGATACATATTAAAAAAATGAAAAGTATTTCTTAGTAAGGAAACAAAGCTTTGATAGAATACCTAAAGGATGCAAACATGAAATTTTGAACCAATTTCCATAGATCATACTCATTGCTCCCTTTTTATGCTATGTAGAATAGGCTACTAATTAAAATCTCTCATGTTCTTGATGCTCACACGCACAAAGCATGGTTTCAGGTTATTGTTTCAAGAACAAAGCTCATTCCTGTACTGCAGATTCCTTGTGTCTTTGATGGGACTACTCTGGCTTTACCACATTCGTAGTCTTGTGAAAATTTCTTTGAAGGACTGGCAGCTAAAAGCAATCATATGCTCTTTGCCATGTAAATGACACTCATAAATGCGTCTTTCAGTAGTTTAAAGGTCAAATGAAAATTACACGTTCTCATTTCCTTCAGAAAAGCTATGCATCATACTAACTTGAAAAAATCTGCTCTATTAAAAACAATTTCATACATTTGAATCTTCTACTCTGACATTATTTTATTTATCATTATTTTTAAATTATTATTCTGTCTATATGCTAGCACTGTCTATATGTTAAATTTTGTGTAACCCTATCTATATGTTGAATTAAAACATATTTAAAATTTAAATTATATTTAAATTGTTTAGCAAGAGAGTAAGATGGTATTCAATGGTTCTTTCTGGTTGTTTTATGTACACTAATATAATGAGAAATGAAAACCCAGTGTGAAGAGCTTCTTTGTTTGAAGCACTAAAAGGCAAGCGGAGCTTGTTGGTGAATCTGTCCCATCTGGTTTTTTTTCTGCTAAGACCACTAAAATGACCTATTTTATATTTAAACTGAAATACTTGGGTGTCTTCTCCCTATGGTTTCTGCCATCAAAATGTGAAAGACCGTAAAAGCTACAAAAGCACGTGGGGTTTTTGTTGATATACCTTTGAAGATGCTTACTGAATGCACACATTACAAAATTTCAATTATTTGATCAGTTCAGTTTTTCATGGTTCCATCTGCTTGATTTTGGCATGGCTTGCTCAGCAGTTATTCACTGAAATTTTATCTGTATCAATAGACTGAATTGTCAAGCACAGTTCTATATATTTCAAAATTATATGTGTTTTCAAGCCTCCCTGCTGTAACTTCTGGCAACTGCTTATCTGTCACAAATTTCTGTTTGTTTTAATGTGATAGAAATGGCATGGATTAATAAATACAATAGATATTTTGGTGCTGTCTTTTATCAAGTATTTATAGATCTGGTCTTATCACCAGGAATATTTATAGTTCAGTACTGGTGCTGTACATTCTTGGAGGTTGGGTTTTTTTGGAGGGTGAGGTGTTGAGGGTAGAAATCCCACACCTCACTTACCAAAATCTTAAGAACACTGTCTGGGATTATGTAGTACTTGTGGGGAGTTAAATACAGTTTTTAATAAGGCTTAGCTATGTTTTTACTAAATAAGGAAAGCATCTATATATATGTTGGAAGTGCAGCCAAGAGTGTACAAAAAATCAAAAAGGTCATTGCTCTTTTCCATTTTAAATAGGGCAAATTCTTTGATAGAAGAGCCAGTGGAATCTGTTAATAATGCTAGAAAAAGTATATTGCCCATGGCATTTGTTGCATGAGATTTATGCTGTAATAGCATTTAGTTTTCCTTATACATATATTTATGTTGACCAATACAAATCCAGAATTTTATCTAGTAGATATTTTACAAAAATTAGAGATCTCATGGAACTCTAATTCAGCCTATCTTGTTTGGCACTTTCACTACATTTTAACATTATTAAAAAAGGGAAAAAAAAAAAAAAAATGACTTTGCCTAGAGGATTGTTACCTTCTGAATAGTGGGAGAGTGTAAGGAGACTGACACAGGAAGCTCCTGCCCCAGATCCAAATATAGTAACTCTCTTCGGGTCTCCTCCAAAAGATCCAATATTTTCTTCAATCCAACGTAAAGCTTGAATTTGGTCAAGCAATCCATAATTGCCTTTTGCAGCTTGGTCCCCAGTACTTAAAAAACCTATAAGGCAAAACCCCGTAATTTTAGTTCACCAGATACAGACAGAGCTAGCTACAGGGTATCTACATATTCACAACACATCTTCCCATCTTTTCATCTTCTATGCTTTTTTTTTCCCTTCTTTTTAAAGGTCACAGTCCTAGTTAAATGTCTCCAGTGCAAGCAGAGAAATTCATTCTGTGTGCTGTTTATCTTGTTTTCCCCTACTTCAGAGGTTCCATTTATGAAGAATCATTATGTCCTTTTTGAAATATTTCTGTAACAATGCAACAATACAGAAAGAAAATTTTCACCATTTTATAACTGGATGTGAGTAGGGTATCAAATATTAGGAAACCATTTTTGGGCAAAGATGTGAGACAGCCAGTCTATGACTGAGAACAACACTCCCTAACACATTCATTTAAATGCTTCTTACCAAAATTTCCCTGAAGTACATAGCTCTTTAAATTTCTATACTTGTGATATGGGTAAATGTACTCAGAAAGAGAAAAAAGAAGGCTGAAGTAAATAGTAAAAGGAACATGAAAACACCTAGAAAAAAAATTACACTTCAATTTCACAGAGGATATTTATTAGGAAGATAGCAGGTAAATCCATGGCAATAATAGCCTTTGGTGGGGAGATTTTATCTGAACAAATCAGGTCTTGTCTTTCTCTTTGGAAATTGCAGGAAAACCTATGCTGCTGTTTTTTGTTCCTGCACTGTGGTTATCAGATTCTAGAAAAAAAAGCGTGACATGTTTGCTGCTTGTCTTGCAACTGAGAACAAAATGACCATAAGATTAGGACTGAGATTAATTTTGGTTTTTCGAAACCAGCTCAGGTGAAACACTGCAGTTATCCCTGCTGTTTATCATTCACAGTTAAGACCTTGTGCTATGTCCAAATTACCACATTGATCCACGCACTCACAGTCCTCTCTTTAACTCTCCCAGACCTTTTCCTGTTAGACAACTGCAAAGTTAGAAGTCTATTAGAAATAATCTACAGTATATGGAAGTTTTCAGATGGACATTTCTGATTTAGGCACCAGTGACAGCTGTCAAAAACAAAACAAGGACATTGTTTGGCAGGCTTTTCCAACTAATTATCAGTTCAGAAAAATTTGCTAGAAGGGGGACCCAGGACTCCGGAGATCTAAGGTCTTGTGCAGTTTGAAATGAAAGAGTCTGATGTCATAAACCACCTGAGCCTGCTGAAACAAGACCTCCATGCTCCTGACTGGAAGTCTTAAGTCACTGGGGGAAAAAAGATGTTGCAGTACATTTCCCAGGCTTTGGCAAAGGGGAACAGATCTCTTTTGTTGATAGGAAGAATGAAAATACACACAGTGGAAGGTATTCACAATACGAAGGAACAAGAATACAAATCATATCCATATTGCTAAAAAACATTTGATTAAGCTTTTTCATTAAAAAAGTCTCTACTAATGGAAAGAACAGTTGTAAGAATGCCAGTAACCTTTTTTTTTTCCTCCTCTATACATATGGAGAAAGAAACAAACTCTTAATCCATAATTGTCTCAATTTATTTTTTAACAGATGTGTTTTTCTCTATTTTTTCATTTCTTTATTATCTCTTTAAACCTGTCAAAGAAAGAATAACCCACTTGCTGGCTTTGTTGCTCCAGCTCACTGCAATATACTAAATATTCTATAATTAGGGCTTTGTTCAATCAGAACTATAATATCCATTGGATAAAGAGAGTGCTGTAACCTTTAAAGCAGGACGGTAATTAAAATTCAGAGCCTAAACCTGCTTTAGTTCTACTAGCAGCATCAAACTAAAGCTGTTTGAACTCTGTAATTTTGAATTCTTACCAAATGTACTAAAAGGTGAACTGGATAAAACTGCAGTCAATGACTATCTAATTTTCAACAGATGAATTTTGGTTTTTGGTTTTTTGGGGTTTCTTTTTTTGGTTTTGTTTTTTTTTTTTTTTTCCCACTGTTGTCTGCTGATTCTCATTAACTGGAAGAACAAATTTTCTTAATTTGAAAACTAATCACCATGGCAAAGAGTCAGTCCCATATTACACAAACTGAATTCACAAATCTGTCTTTTCTTGTTGAGGATGTATTTTCTTTAATGCTCTGAGTACCAGATCAAAATATTTCTTCAAAGCTATTTAAAGCAATTCAGGCAAATAGCAACTATTTGTCCAGAAATACACAACATTAACAGTTTTTTGGCTTTTTTTTTTTCCATATTACTTCTGTGAAGAAAAAAAAATGTTTCTTTAAACTGAAGTTCCTGAAATAACTGGTTTTATTTTTCTCTGACTCTATGAAGGAAAGCATTCAGGAAAAAGTCTTTAAACTACCAGATAGCAATAGTCAAGGAGAAAAAGATTACAAGTGGAAATTGCTGGGAATTTTCCAGGATATCTTCCAGCTGAGGCTCACCTGAAACGGCCTAAGCCATAGGAAGCTCTGCAATGCGAAACAATGTGCAAAGAGTGGTGACAGTACTGAGGTTTTTTGTGGAAATACACTCTTGATCTGAATTAAAACACTAGTGGGAACATGGTCAGGATCAAAATCATATTTTACCAACCACAGAACTTAAATTTAACATACACAGACTTAGGAAGAAATAAAGGTAATGGAGAAAACCTCCTAAACACCATTATGTTAAAGATCATAAATTATGATCTGAGAAATATGACTTCACCCTTAGAGATAAATAAAATCACCAAGATAACTGCAATCTTGTAGCCATGTTCATCTTTTAAATTTATGACCTACTTTCTCATTCTTTTTAAATTATTAAAAGAAAAAAAAATTACACAACTTTCCTTTGACATTTTGCACACAGTAATACCCAATATTCCATCACTGCAGGAGAAGTCCATTCTTTATCTCCATATTTTGGCCCCATGGGCCTAATGCATATCAAATCAATTTGATAGCTGGCTGAAAGCCTAAATTTCAACTGCGAATGTTCCTGCACTGCTTTGTGCCTTTTCCACTCTCTCCTTTCCAGTCCCTAAGCTGGGGGACGGTTTCCTGCTCCAGGTGGGATGAAAAAAGTAGGAAAATGTAAAAATGCAGAATTTAGCAAAAACTACTTGCCTACTAGGTTGCCAGACATGAACCAGTTAGAAAAGGAAATGTGATTTCAGGTAGCAGACTTCTGCAAGGACTGACCACAGGGAAAAGCGTGGTGCTTAACAAGTGATCATTAGCAGGGGTCTCACTTCTGTTCCATGGACAATTCTCACTCTCTTAAGCATCATTTTCTGTTGCAAGACATAATGACTTACTTCACTGTGTTGTTTTGCTTCCTCTTCTCAACTATGTA
Organism: Hippolais icterina; assembly: GCA_013400075.1. Classification (NCBI taxonomy): domain Eukaryota; kingdom Metazoa; phylum Chordata; class Aves; order Passeriformes; family Sylviidae; genus Hippolais; species Hippolais icterina. Next base: position 91,201 of record VWYN01026911.1, read on the forward strand.
TAACCCCCTTTTTATTGCTTTCATGGCCTCAGTGATCCAATTGTTTAAAGAGATCAGAATATTTTAAAGTATACTTTGACTATTTTAAGTTAAAGAAACTAGAGAAACACCAAGCAAAGCATCTATAACTATGATGTTCTCCAGAAGACTTTGATAAAGTGGAGTCCTAAATTAGACAGGCCTTTTTATTTTTTTATAATCTGAGAAAATCCTTCAACTTGGAAAAGCAATAGTGAAGATAATAATATGTTATGCTCCAATTAATGAAAACATGCAGTTGCTTGGTTGTTTTAGCACATTATATCATAAGTTTTCTCTAAAGCTCTATTTCTATTCTGGCCAAAATCTGATGATTTGAAAGATTTGACTTTGCAGTTCTTAGTCAATTGAAGATTTTGCAAGGCATCCAGTTAGGCTTATTCTCAACAATACTATATATATGCACAAATCATAAACATAAAAAAAACCCCATAAATAATAATATAACCATTAAAATAAATTAGCAGGTGGAAATGACTATTATTGTATAAAAGGTGGTCCTTATGGGAGACTGTCCTACTCATTGTTCACTTTTTATTATCTGGTAGTATTTTTCTCTTTGTATGTTATTATTCATGTCATTAGGGATGTAATTTGATTTTAAAAGTTGTAATAACATGGGAGTTAAAACTTGTCCTTTAAAATAAGATGAAAGAACCAACATTTAAATTTTGGACATTTTAATGAGTCACTTGTTGGTAGCTGAGTTTGTGGTACAGTAGCTATCATTTCATAGGCACCACACAAACTTCCTTAAGTGGTATATAATGGCTTCCTAATAGAATTACTTATGGGCCTTAGGGAGGAATTAGATTTTCAATTATTACATTCATAATTTAGAAAAGGAAATGTTGATTAGATTTGTTTAATTTAATGTTCCAGGTAATGTGGGACTTTCCTCACTAATATATTTATTCTTGAGTTTGGGTTTTGGTGCTTTCTTCTGTGCTTCTCTGATTTATAATTTATGCTTTATAGTACTAAATCATTACAAAGGTTAACAGTAATGAATTATTCTTCTCTTTTTTATTTGTTTGGGGTTTTTAAATGAACCTCAGGATACACTTACTTTGTCCAGGTTAAAGTGATGGTTTCAGTTATTACACTGTTTATGCTTACACATCCATGTAGTGATTGGCAGACCACATGAGAAAACTTGAATAAAGAATACTTGAATAGAGAAACTAAAATACATTTGTCTTTCAAACAGTTTTTGAGATTTCTAAGTATCTCCAAGTTATACTCTATTTTTTTTCTCCAGGATGGATTCAATTTTGATGATTTCTGAGAGACCACTGGAAATTATGAAGTGACAATTCCCAAATGTCAGATCTGATTTTTGGGGATACTTTCCACCTTGTCTCCCCAATGCTCGCTGCTGTCGTACTCAAAACAACTAATTTCAAAAGCAAAGTAAATCAGTATTTAATCAGTTGCTAGAACATATTCATGACATTATCAATAATTTGGCCTCTCAGACAGAGATATGAACTGTAGGAGGACCCTACTCACAGGGGCAAACTTACAAACTTTTGTAAAGGAAAATTAGTCTTCAGAAAATCTTCTATTATAGATGGTGGCAGGAGAGAAAGAAAAAAAACCCACCACATTTTCTAGAAGCCAGATTAAAACAATGAGTCACAGTCTTGCTCTGATTGGCCACCAAGTAATTACTCTTCACAAGACAAGAAAAGTTTAATAGGAATAATCTTTAAGGGCATGACAAGCACCACCTCATCTCATCCTGATATGTGCCACCAGGGGTGCAAGGGAGGCACCCACAGAAGGATGTCAGACAGGACTCCTCTTCCAATCCAGCAAGGTGGTGTTGAAAGAGCAGGGAACTCTTTACTATGCTCTAAAGAAAGTACAAGAAAGATGGAAATTACACTTGGGAGCAGTGCAGATCAGAGGGATGGATGGACAAACTGCTGCTGTCTGTCAGGGCTGAGCAAGGTTGTGACAGCAATTCACATGCTTCGCTTATTTGTGCTTAAGAAAATGCAACATGTTATCAAAATCTTCAACATGAATCTTATTCCTGTGGAATCAGTCCAGCTCTCCTGGCATTAGCTGACATGCATTAGAGCAGCAAACACTCTTCATTCACCTGCACTCAATATATCACTGCCAAAAATGGTGTGTCTTTGCTAATTTCTACTACAAATGATCTCCAATGTGTTTGAAGGCAACAGAGATCTATAAAACAAGCAAAGCTAAGAGGTTTCAGGGCTCAAATTCTAGCAAAGTAGTTGTAAGAATATGATAATTATCAACCAGCAGCAGGAGGCATAAATGTTGAAGAAAGAAATCAATCTGCAGCAGAAGAAAATATGAATGAATTTTATAAACTGGTAATATGACTGTATCCAGACTTTACTTTGGTTACTCCAGTGAGAAAAAGACAGATCTTCTGAAATGATTCTTCATAGCAGATGTATCTGAGAAGCCTGAAAAGCTTTGATTTAATTTGTTTATAAAGCAAAAAATATTTATTTCCTAGAACTATTTGGATGCTTTCAAATTTTTTAACATAGAAAAAGATTAAGAGAGATAGTTCTAAAAGATGTATTAAATATACAGAAAAGCCCAAATTGCTTCTGGATTTGCACACATGTATCTTATTTTATGAAATGTAAATGCTGAGTATATGGACTTTGTTTTTTTCATCCTGAATTCTTCTGGTTATGAAACAGATGTTATTTGTGGAGAAAAAAAAAAGTTAGACACTGCTAAATATTCATGTTTTGAATGTTTCAAAATAGTATTAGAAACCCAATAATTTTCTATTTGTTATTTTCAACAAGTGAATGTAATAGAAATAATCATTTCTTTAGAAACCAGTTCTGAGGGCTAGGAATTCACATTCTGCAGTTTTGGCTAAGCTCTTTAAGTTGGTTTCTATATCTTCATATATCTCTCTATTATTATGTATTCAAGAACATAATACTAAAATTAAGACTCTCAGTCCTCTAAGAGTTAACAAAACCCCCATTAACCACATTAAAAGCACTTCTGCTGCATTTTGTCTGTCCCTAGAATAATGTTCAGCAGAAGGAAGAATATCTAGGAATGACCAGACACAACATTATTTTTCTTTTTCATTCTATCCTGCTTCTAAAGAATATTGACAAGAAACACAATATCATGCTGTGAAGTATTAATGAACTGAGGGGAAAAAAAGGCACTAGGAATTCATTTTCATATTTGGATCCCCAGAAGTCACTGTTTCTCTTCTGTCTAGGTAAAGAATTGATAGGAATGAAATTATTCCTCCCAATGAAAAAAAGCAAAAGTGAGGGTGACTGTGTACAAAATTTTCTTCAAGTTACGTCATTAAAGACAAAACCAAAGGACTTTTTCATATTTAAGCTTGTACTTTGTTGAAAGTTTTTCTTAAATCTTGTTATTGTTGATCCTGTATTCAAAAAATGCAATTTTTACTTCTCTTTACCTTTTACAGAAGGGTAAACCAGTAATTTATTTCTTCTACAGTATGAGCCTGTTAAAATGATTATTTACTTTCATACTTTACTATTAAAATGCAGCAATTTTGTGTTGCCTAGATACAGATCAGAAGGCTACTTTATATAACTAATACACATGAACAAACAAAGCAATCACAGATGAAAATAATTCTTTATTCTAGTATTTTCTTTAACCTTCTTTGCCCTTTTTTGTTACCATTGTTTGTGATAATAAAAACATTCTCACTGAAGATACCTACAACTCCAGCAGGATTTTATAGTCTTACTTTTACATTCAAAGCATTTCCCTAGCTGTTTCTTAAATGGATTATTGTGCCCATTCACTAGACTGTTGGCACAAAGAAGACAATGAACTATGGTAATCAACATGCCTAGCTTTACTTACTGGTCTGGTTTTATTTGGATGTAAATATGATGCAAAGCATCTTGCATCTATGCAACCCATATGATTATCTAAAGTTGTATTTTCCTATTGAAAATTTATAATTTTAAAGAAATACTGTTTCTCCAAACCTGTTCTTATTTAAAATAACCATCATAAATTAAAATTTAATAGATTCATATATTATTTCACATATGTTTGCAGAGCTTCATAACATATGGTTATTACCCAGACATTGTAATTCCATCTCTTCTTATTAATTTGAACTATACTTTTTTTGACCTATGTTCACCTACATATTGGTCTCCAGGGGAATTTTTATACACATAAAATCACAACCACACATGTGTGTGCATGTGTGTGTATGTGCATGTTCATTAAGTACAAACTGAAAAATACCCACTAAGTGGTATTTATTGCTAGAAAAGAAAATGTAAGAAAAACAACTTGCTAAATGGGAGAAGGTAGCAGAATCTACTTTCTGGGCTGTCACACAGTTTTGCTTTGTTGTCTTTTTTCCCATGGGAATTTAAAGAATAATGCAAATGAAACCAAACTAAACTAAGCTAAACAAAATAAAAATAAAGTAAAATAAAGTAAAATAAAATAAAATAAAATAAAATAAAATAAAACAATTTGCTCTGTTCCAATTATTTTCTCTTCCCTAAAAATTTTCAATTATTCATGCATACAGCTTCCTTTTGCCTCTTTGACTCATGATCCCATGATTTTTCTAGCTTGTCTGAAGCCACTTCAGTTCACCAGAAAGATAAATTCTATCCTCAATTGGAGTATCTCTTTTGGGTCTGAGTAAGTTTATAAAATAGATTTCTACATCTTTTATGAATATTATCAAGGTAAGATGAGAAATACTGTTTCTTCACATTGCTTGCTCCTGAATGCAAGCCTTAGCAGTTCCTAAGGGGAAGGCTCCCAGCAGTGTCTGGTTCCTGTAGGATGGTTGCTTTGTCTTTATTAGGAAAAACTTGACTAAGGAAAAGACAGTTTTTCCCATGGTCTCCAAAGCTGCCTATCTTTCTCCACTGACTGCCTTACTAATAAGCACTTTATTTTTGTAGAATAGACCATAAATATCAATTCAGGCATCCTCAAGGACCACAGAGACAGTGTTTGAGTTGAACATCTAATCAAACACAGGTAACTAATAGGCAGTGCTACCAAATAACCATCCCAACATCTTTACAAACTTCCAAATTAAACTCTCCAGAAAGGATTTCCAGCATGGCTTACTACAGAATATTTTAAAAATTATTTTCAGAGTATTTCTAGAAAGATCATTTTAGATTCACACACTTTGTAACCCAAAGAGGGCTTTGCTTTTGAAATGAAAATATATACATAATATATGAATAGAGGTAAAACAGGTAGTGGCAATTGGTATTTTACCTAACAATAATGAAACTTTTAAAGTGGCTTGGTTAGTGTGTTCTTTTATGTAAGCTGGTGAGTTGTTCACCACCATTTGCTGAATTTGTTGCATTATGAACAGACACAATTTTCCTTGCGTGCTACTTTGGAATCAAAGCAATGACTCACAAGAACTATTTGTCTGTTTGTGACAACAAGTCTTTGTACCAAGACTCTTATTGAAGACTTCAGGGCTCCCAACAGGATGCAGAATTTTTTATGGTGCCTTTTTCATTCCCTAACTATTTCATGGCAGGTCACCAAATATGTTTCTAACTGGGTCATTCAGCCCATTCACAGTTTTTAATTCTTTTTCCTCTATTTTTATGCAAGATTTTTAATCATATCAATATCCTCCTGAGAAAGAGCTTTAAGGACACAACACCAGTGCAGAAACATTTTCTGTGTAGTTTGATACCAAGCATAGTGAGAATGAAGACTAGATATCAGGAAAATACCCAACCTCCTGGACAGAAGTTCAGCATATTTTTAATGTTTGCTCGTTCTGAAATATTTAACATACACATACACAAACACACAAACCCACACACATATTCAAAATACCTAAAAAACATAAAACTCAATATACATCATCTTCATTAAAATGAGAAGATAGATGGATACAAGGCTCCTCATTTCCATAGGATGATTTGAGAATTTTTACTTCCTTGTTAGTGCCTCATTATTATTGCTTCTAGGGTCTGATACTTTAGGTAATATCCATTTCATTTAACAGAATTTTTGAGCTACTCAGAGGGATAGGAATTTGAAAGTGTCAAGTTGCCTTGTACTTCCAGGCTCACAACTTTCTAACTTCATCATTTGGCTATAAAAAAAATCCTGTTTACACCAAATTTTAGGACCTAAGACTGATTTCATATTAAGCAAAATAGATTGCGTGAAATTGGATTAAAAAAAAACACCTACTTTTTTTTTTGACAGATTAATATCAAGGGATTTTATCTTAATTTACCAGAAGTCTGTGTCGTTGTTTCTTCCGTTATTGCTCAGATAATTAATGTTGCAATAAGTACAAGTGCATGAATCCCTACTGCTTTGCTCTACTGGAAAAGGAACTGATGGAAAAGGTGTGGCAGAGACCTACAGCTGTGTGTAAATGCTCTCTAGTCAAACTAGCCTCTGCTGACTGTAAGTCTACAGAGCAATTCCTGTGATAGGATTACTTTTATCTCCCCCCACCTTCTCTTCACCCTTTATTTCTCACCAATGTTTTTTATTATTATTTTTTGTTTGTGTGCTTATCTGTTTAATTTTCTTTTGTTTGGTTTTGTATGGTTTTGTTTTTGTTTCATGTCATGGTATTTTATTGGTGCCCTGCCTCTGAAAGAAAGAAAATATAATTATCCTTATTTTGCAAATGAAGAAACTAAAGTAGAGAAACTGAAAACCTAAGAAAAAGAGAAAACCACTTCTGGAATTAATAATAAAATAAAGTAGAACATGGCTTCCAGTTCTAATTCAGCATGTTGCAAAGCAAGTGTTTTCATCAATGAAAGTAAATAGAAAATCACAGATGATGAATCTCAAAGATGACTGATCTAAAGGGGATAAAACATCCAGGCAGCAAATACACTTAGTATTCTGCTCTTTTTCCTTTGTATAAAAATTCTTTATCCAGAGCAAAGTACAGACTTATACAGGAGCATGGAATGGAAGCCATAGCTTTGGAATGTATGTGAATGTGAGAGGAGCAATGGGCAGTAACCTACAAATCAATGACTAGAAAAGCCCTAAGGGTTTGGGTTTTTCTTTTTTTTTTTTTTAGAGCAACTGAAGAGAAGATTCCAGTGTGATACACTGATGATATCTTTGGATATTTAAGGAGGAATGATGTTTGTAAGAAAAGAGAGATGACTTCATCCCTATGAAGAACACTGTAATCCATTCTGAAGTTGTTTTTTTGTTTTGTTTTGTTTTTAAGAGAACAACAGTGTGAATGAAAGATGAGCCAAAAAATGCAGGATCTTAGTAGAATAGAAAAAAAAATAAGATGCATCTCTCTTAGTTTCAAATATTGTCAGTGTAGAAAGCTGAGTTAGATGTCCAGATGTCTGTTTAATCTTAAGGGTAACCAGTATCTACTACATTTAAGGCAAACACATATAATTCCATTCTTTAGATTTTGGTATCCAAGTCTGTTGAGGTTTTGAAATAAAAATTGAGATAGAACTTAAATGCAACTTACTGACTTGGCAAGGAAAAGTCTCAAAAACAACAACAAAAAGGCAGTAAGTTAAACTGAGACGAATTCAAATGACATATAAACATGGAAGATTTTTTTTCAAAAGAGCAAGTACTGTTTATACTTTAATTCAAATGTGAGCACATGATGTTGATACAACCCTTCTAAGAACAGATGTAGTAGCATAAAATTTAAGTGAGGAATTATTTTATTTCAAAAGCACACCTCTACCTACTGAAAGGCAACTTTGAAGATGTTATGAGTATACTGTAACACTTTCAACACACACAGATTATCTTTCAATCCACAAATAAAGAAGAAAAGTTTATATTCCAGTCTAGGATCAAGAGAGGATTCATTTTAAATTACTGCAAACCCATTGAAAATTACATATAAAACCCTATGTACAATTACTGATTGGTATAGCTAACTATGAACTCACCAGCATCAGTTACTGGGGAACATCCTTAGAGTGACATTTAGATTGGCAGAACTAAGCAAAGTTATAGCATAAGAAATACCTCATCAGATTTGACCTTTTCATTGAGTATTTCAATTTCATACATAGGTGGAAGCTTCTTTTCATTCCATTTTTCTATTAACATGCAACTATTTCATTTTTAAGCTATATTTTTTCTCACCAAATTTTCCTTCCCTTCTATTGATCATACCAGAGGCCAGCCACTGAAATATATTCAGTTTCATTTCCAGAAACAGAGGCAGATGATAACAATGTTGGGAATGGGTAGTACTGTTGGTCTATAATAAAACAGTGATTTTCATATGGCAACTTCTAATCACCTATACAATAAGATGGAATAGCTTATCCATTCATCTTCTCCTTTTTTAAGATGGCAGTTCAGCTGCCTTAAATTATGCCATTAAATCAACAGTTCTATGAGAAATTGTGCTTCTCTCAAAATCTTTGAGAATTTTTGCCTTTTCACTGCAGCAACAAAATCCCAGTAATTCCATCTAGAAGAAAAATTTTAGGTTTCATAACAAAGTGGATATTAGCTTTGCCTACGATTTCCTCTGAATGCCTACTACAACTAACCCAGTTTTCCTGGTGTCTTTTACAGGGACTCTGGGCTACCACAAGTGTAGCTGAGGATTACTTTCTCCTCATAATGACTTATTTTTAAAAAACATGAATCCTGTTCTGAGAAATAAAGAGAAAAATTCATAGACTAGGTTTTTAACACACTTCAGAATGATTGGGGGAGAGGAATAAAAGCCCATACTCCTTTTAAATCAGTAAATTTTATTAATAGAAATACTGTAACATATTCTATGTTACTATTGAGCCATGAATATACCAGAATTAATGAATATATTATTGATATGCTATGTGTATTCATATTTATATGTTCCTACTGGCACTGAGGCAAAAAAAAAAATTTACAGAGAAATTTACCATTTGCATGTAAATTTTTTTGAGAAACAGAACTTAAAATACAAAAATAATTTAATTTACACAAGGCACAATTATAAAGACAGCTAGACCACAAATGTAAATCATTGAAAAAAAATTGTTTGAATCTGTATGTAAAACTAGGTTTCGACTCTTTCAAAGAACCAAGGGATGTAGAGACATGTCATGGAATGAAGAACAGAGAAAAAAGAATTACTTATTTACCAGCATTATCAGTGTCTGGTTAATTAATTTCATGACAATAGCACAGATTAATCTATCACAACCTTTAAGATGAGAAGTTCATAGCAGAACTTACTTGACTTTGTCTACTTATTAATGTCTCACAATGTTTGTGAAAAGGACATTGTCACAAGAATGCAAAGCAATTAAATTAAAACAGAGCACAAAACAAATAACAGATTCATTATTGACTTAATAGGCCTCCTAAGCAAAACTAAATAAACTGATGAAGGATTACCTTCACCTTTTTAGCTTAAAAGAACTACAATAACTTGTTTGGTTTTTTGTTTATTTGTTTTTAAGGCAGAAAACCTGCTTTATTTCCAGTCTTAGAAATTCTTATGAAAAAAAACAGCTTTGCACATTGTCCTAAGTTACAATGTAAGTTGTGCCCAAAGTATGCATTCTATCCCCATCTTCATGAGCTGTTGAAACCAGGTGGGGCAGTGTTTCCCTTATCTTCTGTTAACGAGCTCAACAATGCCTTGCCACATGACTCATTGATAACTCCCTCTGGCAGTTATCTCTGTTTAATGGGTCATCAAGGACCCACTGCATGACTCATAGAATGAGATCATCCCATTGTGAGAGGCTCTGCCCAGGAGGAGGAGCCAAACATTCCCACCTGGATATAATCCGGGGTTTTGGGACAGCACAGGCAGCTTTTACCCACTGGACTCCCAGAGGAGACAAGAGCTACCAGACCTGTCTACAAGATCACTGCTTCGACAAGACCATTTCAGCTGGACTGCTACTACCACCTTACCAGGGTGTCAGGTTGTATTCTGACTCTGTCAGTGGTTTTTTGTACTATTGCATTTATTTTATTTTCCTTTATTTTAATTTCTTTTATTTCTTTTCTTTTCCTCTTCTTAAATTGTGTTTCTGACTTAGAGTCTCTCACTAGTTTTGCTTTCAAACCAGCACACACATATAATTAGGTCTTCTGAAATCAATGACTTCTCCTCATATTCTTAAACATTTCCAAAATCAGACTGCATGTCCTGTAGGAGCAGTTTCCCAAATGCAAAATCCAGTAGTGGCAAGTTTAATGTTTACTATCTGTGAGGAAAACAAGTTTTATCTGAAAATACCAGAGTGATGCACTTTTCTCTAGACAAGATTTTTTCTATTATTTACTTCCCTTATTAGTCTAAAGCTAAATGAAGTGAAACTGTCTTTGCCAGTTGCAATCACATGTATGTTACAGGAAGAATATCTCCCCCAAATGGCAGCCTGTTTATCAGACCAAAGGAGGGTTAAGATACAGCTCTTCTGGCAGTAAGCAAATCTGTCAGAACTCAGGAGAAGCACCACAGCACAATATTCCTTTCAGAGTAAACTTTGCCCATCTAAAAAGTTTCACAGGTAAGTAAATGAGATCATAGGAATTAAAGAATGAGGATTATTCCTGAGAAAATGATCCCAACTTGAAAGTTCATAAAAAGTTATGTTATTTGAAAACTCCAAAGCAATACTGCAATCATAATATACCAATGCAGAATACAGTAATATATGCTCTCTCTCTATATATGTATAATCTCTTACATAAGATGTATTTTACATTTGACATAAAGATATTTAATGATACTACTGATCATTCCTAAGCAGAAGGGAGTCAATGGGAAGGTCAGTATAAAATCAACAAATTTCCAAAACAAATTTGGAAGCAAACTCTGATAAGAGAAATAACTATAAATAAATCATGCAAAAGTATCATTAACAACACATTGAGGGTTTTGTACAGATCCCATTATAGATGAGAACTATATCCCTCAAAATTCCAAGGAATGATTCTTGCAAAACTACTATTCATGAGTGCTAAGCAACAATAAATTGTTTATATTCCAGATCTGAATCATGGGCAAAGGGGAGAACATGGAAGAACTTCCTCTGACCCACAGAAGTAGTAAAACATCACTTACATTACAAAATGTATAATTTTAACCATCATTTCATTTCCTTTTTCTCTCAGAAGGATGCAGAAGTAAAGAATAGATGGGGTACTATAAACTGGACTTTGTCCAGTTAGGACATAGGCTCTGTCATGAGACAGCTTTCAGTTGCCTTTCATGTGTGTTTTTTCACATCTATCTCTCTCCTTCCTAGTTATTCCCACAAAAGGATAGTTTCTGAGTATTACTAGAATGATCTAGAAAACCCTGTGAATAGCTTTTTATTGAGAACTGAAAGAGATCTTGCTTCTTAAAGGATTAGGCAGTACCTGAATAGGGATTTCAGAAATAGCAGTTAGCCGTTAATATTAATACTTACCTGCTTTAAATTACATTCCTAGACTTCAGACAGACAAGTTGAGCAATTTGTGAGAGAAACTGTAATCATCTCTCTACTACAGAAAAAGCAATGAGACATAACTGTCCAACACAACAAAACTGAACTTTGGATCCTTATAGCCTTTTGTGAATAAATCCAAGATCAAGCTTAAGTCTGCAAATCTTTGGAAGTGAGCCCCATTCTCTCAAGCTTCACTGAAAGGGCGCTCTTCAACGGCATAAATCCCACATCCATGCAAGTCCCTACAAAGGTGCCCATTGACTCAAGAAGACTTGGTTGGATAAAATAAACAAAATAACAGATGCAGTAGTTTTCATTCAGGATAAACTTCTTTAAAACAAATGAGAGTTTCATTTAAATTGTGAATAAAAAAATTAAAGACCAGAGGTACTAGTAATATGAACTATGCATTGGAACTACATAGAGTTATTTATCGATAAAGAGTTATATTATTAGCACAGGAGTATTCCATTAAAAGATGACATTAAGAGCTTTAACAGACTGTTCTCTGGAATTAATATTTTCAATGTCTTCTTGGCCATCAACAGAAGACACAAGAGTCAAAAAAGCTAAACATCATGCATCAAAATGTCAATGTCAGTTCAAAGCCCCATAAAGACCGGAAAAGTAATTTCTTGCCTTGAATGCTGAAAAATATGAGTCAGTTGAAACTTTGAATACAGTTTTGATGTGTTCCCAGTCATTTTGGAGAGTACTTTTTGTTTTATTTCCAGTATTTTTTAACATAGAAAGTGAAAATCAGATTGAAAATTTTATGTCTTCAATTGTTGTCTTTTTTCAGATTGTTACCATCCTCCTCTGCTTATGACGTTTCTTATGCATATTATCTGAATACACACAGATCAGCAAACAATGAAGACTCAGAGCTGAATACCTTTCTCTACAGAGGGCCTCAAAATGCTCAGAGTGATGAAAATGATGTGTCTACCTAAGCTCAAACAAAGGTATTAAGGTCTTATAAGAGCTTAACCAAACTTAGAGACTTCAGTAAAGATTTTAAGAATAGGATTCCTCTTGATCTAACTTTACTAAGGTTAAGAACCTTAGGGAGTCTTATCATTTATCTTTTTCTTGCAGTCAGTCAATGGAGACTGCCTAATGACAGCTTTGCCTATTTTTCTAGATGGGATAAGAGTTCTTAGCTTTTGTTTTAGTTCTTCTGTGCTGCAGTTAACAGCAAGGGATTACTACTAGATGCTCAAAAGTTCTGAAGTGGATGGTAGACTGAAAAAACATGAGTGCTATATGAGCACCTGCAGTTATAAATGTAGAATTTATACAATGAGTTTTATACAGGATCTTCAGAGCTCTCACAAACTCCTGCACTGGAAAGTACAGCTGAAGGATTGGCAGTTGTAATTCATATGTATATATATATTTATTTTTATACATATATATACACACACACACACACACACATTTTGAATGATGTACCCTTTCACATTCTTGCCTGCTACATAAGAAAACAAGTGAAAGAGTAGCATGCTATATAACTAGTGCTATAAAAAGATATTTTCTTATCATCATGACTATGTACGAAGGAGTTGCTGAGCATCCATATGATGTGTAGAAAAAGAAGAAAAGAACAAATGCAAACAAAAAGAAAAAAACTTGAGGAAAATGGAAGTTGTTTGTATAATCTAAATAGCTAAGAAGCAAGAAGCCAAATATCCCTGCACAAAGATTGACTGGATGTTGGTAATAAAGAACTCTTTCATATCGCTTTCAAGATAGTTCCCTCTGCAGATCAATTATCCTGTAATGAGAGTTGGGCTATTCCTTTACAATTCTTGGATTTTTTTACCTTCACTTTAGGTATTTGAGATATATTTGTTCTTATATCTACACAAGTTGTCTCACTTATGAAGACAAGAATACAAATTTGTCCAAAAAAACCCCCATTCATGCATTTCAAATCTGGAAATAAATTTTACTGTGAGAAATAGATGATATTCTGAGATTGTTGGTAAATCTGTTGTGCTCAATGCTAGAAAATTATTTATACTATATATACAAGTCATTATCAGCAACATTTCTCATTTGAGTCTGACACTAGAGAATAGTAATATACACACTTAACATTAATGATATTTAGATGTCTATTCCATATTCACTATTAGAGGTCTTTAAGCTTAGAAGTCATTTTGTTCTTGCTCTACTTCTTTTCTCTGGTAAAAATGTTTATTTCAATTCCCACTTTATTTGCTACCTAATCCCTCACAAATACTCATGGTCAGATTATTTCTATATTTGACTGACTTCCACAGAAAAAAAGCATTACCAATGCCCTCTGATCCATTGTAGTATTGTGCTCTCAGAGTGAAATTATTAAACAAGCCTAGATTACATCAAAGATGAAATGAATGTGAAATTTGCAGGTCTTTTGAAAAACGTATGGTGGGAGAGATATTTTTGTATTCTCATATTATCTTTCTAAAACTATTTTTCTACAAGAGGGTCTTGGAATCCTCCTAAAATTATTAATCATTATATATTTTTCGGAATAAATGGATACAAGTAGGAGAAAAGCAAAGCTTTCAGATTCTTTAATAGTGTACTTGATTTCTTATAAAAATTAATTATTAATAACTCTAAAAGAAAACAAAGAGACTCCTTAAAACAGAGAATAAAAATTATAACATGAGAAAGACTTAAATTTATTAAATCATTCATAAGTAAAAGAAAAATGTTCATGTCTTACTAAGAACAAAGAACTTGTATCTTTCCCTTTCTCAATAAACACATCATGCGATGGGTGAGCAACTGGCCCACAAGTCAGGCACAAAGGGTTACAGTGAATGGGGTGACATCAGACCAGTGACCTGTCCCTAGTGGGGTTCCACAGGACTCCATCCTCAGCCCTGTGTTCTTAATCTTCATGACTTGGATGCAGGACTGGAAGGGATACTAAGTTCACAGGCAATCCAATACTGCGAGGAGGTGTTGACTCCCTCAAAGGCAGGGAGGGAGGCCCTGCAGAGAGTCCTTAACAAATTAGAGAGTTGGGCAATCACCAACCATAAAAAGTTCAACAAGGGAAGTGCTGGGCTGTGCACTTGGGATGAGGCAACTCTGGATGTACAGACTGGAAAATGAGTTGTAGAGACCAGCACTGCAGAAAGGGTCCCTGGCAGCCAGGAGGGCCCAGCATGGCCAGCCAGGCAAGGGAGGAGATTGTCCCCTCTGCTCTGCACTGGGGCAGCCTCACCAACAGTGCTGGGGGCAGTTTTGGGCGCTACAATAAAAGGAAGACATTAAACTATTAGAGAGTGTCCAAAGCAGGACAATGAGGATGGTGAAAGGCCTCGAAGGGAAGGCATATGAGGGGCAGCTGAGGTCACTTGGTCTGTTCAGCCTGGAAAAGAGGAGACCGAGGGGAGACCTCATTCAGTTACAGCTTCCTCGTGAGGGCAAGCAGAGGGGCAGACACTGATCTCTGTGGTGACCAGTGACAGGACCTGAGGGAAAGGACTGAGGTTGTGTCAGGGAATGTTTAGGTTCGATATAAGAAAAAGATTTTTCACCCAGAGGGTTGTTGGGCACTGGAAAAGGCTCCTCAGGGAAGTAAGTAGTCACAGTACCAAGCCTGACAGAGTTCAAGAGATATTAGGCGACATTCTTGGGCACATGATGTGATTTTTGGGATGGCCCTGTGCAGGGCCAGGAATTGAACTCCATGATCCTTGCGGGTCCCTTCCAACTCAGCAAATTCTGTGTGATTCTGTGTGATTTATCTATCTTCACCTTTTGTTTTTTTGTAATGTGTTTACAAAATAGTACCTTTTTCCTTCTTCCTTTGTCAAGTATTGTTATATTCAAGGTCAGATATAAACTGGTCAGACCGCAAGCAACCAAACCAAAGGCTGCACTGCCTACAGACTCCCCTTCCACTGACATTCTCTTGAGGCAAGCTACTAAAGCTCTCCCTAGATATAAAGACATTAAATGACATTGTCCTTGGTCTTATGTTTGTTCCAGGAGAGCAAAGGCAATAAAGAAGTCAGACTAGTAGATGTAGGTATGCAGAAACCAAATTTGGGGATGTAAATTACAAGCGGTTCTTGAATGAGATTTCTTTGCCTGTATTTTTGTAAATTTTCTGCCCCATTTTCATTTTTCTTAGCTGTCCTTTCTTTAGCACATTCACTTCAGCTATCATCCTTTGTCTATTTCTTACTTCTTTCCACTAGAATATCCTCCTAAGAATGATTTCTCTTCCAATAAATTATCATCCATAACTCCTTTCACTGTGTACCTCTGCTATCCTCCTTTCACTAGCCTGTGACTGCCTGTCTAAAATAAAATTTTAGGAGAGAGAAGCCCTAATGCTCTATAGCTGTCCATTTACTAAAAGGGCCACTATTATTTCTGTAAAGTCCCACAAGAATAAAATTTTATTAATCCTAAAAGCAAGTGCTACCTAAAGGGACCACAAATATCTAACACCACCAAAGGTTAGCCTTTAGCATATATTCAGTCTACAT
>VWYN01026911.1:107379-127247 GCA_013400075.1 Hippolais icterina
CCCCCCCCACCCCCAACAAAAAAACCAACCCTCCAAAACCAAAGCCAACCAAAAATTCCTGTTTGGAGAAACTGAAGAAGAAAAAATTAGTCCCTCCACTTTTTCAAAAGATTCTCAATCAGTTCTGTAGTAACTATGAAACATGATATTGTCAGTCACTCCTAAGAATATGTTGAGTCAAAGTCTTATATAGAAGGATACAAAGCACAAAAAGAAAGTAGAATTTTGGTCTTGGAAAATAGGTCATCTAAAGGATGAATCTCCTGAATTCAGAGAGGAGTTCATGAGATTCATCCTTTAGATGACCTATTTTCATGTGCGAATTATTAGAGGAATGCACACAACAATGTTTATACAGCTTATACTCAAAAACGAAATGCATTTTCAAATCTCAAAAAAAAAAAAAAAATAGCATTTACAGCATTTACATGATCTCTGAAGATCAGTAGAATTTAATGATGCTTAGTGTTTATGAGAAATAGCAATATGCTTTCCTGCCAATAGCTAGAACGCGTTGTGCATGAAATCTTGCATCTTTAAGATATCAGTTTTCTGTGATAACGGAAATATGTGTACCTAGCACCAAAATACTACAGTATTTATACTGTATATACAGTATACAAAATACTACAGTACATATACTACTATGATAGTATTGGTAATAGTAGCAATAGCACTATTTCAGTAGATACTAAGTAAATCTAACTTCAGTAGATTTTAAGTAGGTTTTATTTAGTACACAGAAACATTTTGTTATTTTTTTCTGTCAGATCAGGATTTTACCCACAATATTTATACAAAATCATGCAACTTATTTGACGTAGACACTCAGAATATTTTGATATGTTTATGAAGGCAGTTTATGTATTAGGACAATCAGTGAAAGATCTCTTTATGTAAAATATTCTAGGGGGTGGGAGGGAAGTAATATCTATATATCCATTTTAGATGTTGCTCTAATCCTGCAATTTTTTCATGTCACAGCCCAAAGAACCATTTTCAGTTTCCAAGTAGTTTATTTGATCATTTTACTATATCGTGTAATTTTTTTTCTTCAATTATCATAACAGTAAATTACTAAAAACTGTTTTAAGTACGTATATTGTCCAAAATCTGAGATTAATAATAAATACTCATGAGTCAAATTTGAAAGCCACACTTAGAACTTCAACAGTTCTATGCAATAAAAATGGAAAATAGGTGTGAAAATGAGTGTGTAAACTGAAGATTTCTTCTTCATAGTGCTTAATATTTTATTTCAATGGAGAAACAACATTTTCTTAGAAATTAATACACATCCACTTTAAGCTTAAGGGAAATTTGAAGTTTAAATGCTGACTTATTTCAATGGGTATATTTAACTTGACTTTGTTTAGGAAAATTCTATAATTTTACTAAATAAAATAGAAATTCCTCATGATTCATGTTCACATATAAAGAACTTATAGATGGCACAAAGAGTTTATTGATATTTAGTGCTGTTTCTGAGTGGGGGAATCATGTAACATTTCCTTTTTTGTAAAAGATGGAGGCTGCAGAGTAGCTGACTGTACATAATGATGAACAGCTGCACTGACAAACTGCTCTGGTGGGAAATCTCTCTACTAAGAAACACCATTTTGCTGAATATTGCTAGCAGGTATTCCTCATGGATTCAAGGCCTCAGACCAACACCCTTTGTAGGTAAATTAGTGACTAATATAATTACCTAATGTAGTGGGGCTTTAGTGAAGGAGTCAATAACCTTGCATTCCTTAATAAAGCTTGTAACATAAATGGCTGAAAATTCGGCCAGATTTTCTGCTAATGTAAATAGGTAGTATTTCAGCTACACAAGCCTAGCTGTTTTATTTTACTTTGGCAGAAGAACGTTGTTCCTTTTGCATCATCATAAAGCAAAATCCAAAGAGAAGCCCTGTATGCCAGTACCAAAGTTAAGGAGCAACAAATTTAAAAAAAAAAAAAAAGGTCAACCAGACCAGGGTAAAGTTGATGGCAACAGTTGAGTCAAGGATCTTTTCAAAGCAACATAAATAATATGTGGATTATGAAACAACATAATGGGACTTTTATATTCACATAAGGTAGAGTTCAAAATAATCTTTATAAGACTCCCCACAAACCACCAAACAACAAGACCCAGGTAGATAGCAAGGGACATCTCTAGCATATCAAGTTAATGTATTTTAAGTATTGGATTTCTGTATTTTCCTGATATTTCCAATAAAATGCCAGTCATTTAATTAAATTCTCTTTCTAGGTCAAGCCATGGAATATATAATGGACCGAATACCTCTGTTGGATAGACTGAATTCCATCTTCATATTTCCATTGTCTGTAATTCATTAGACAAACCTCTATAGTCATCAAGGGAAGCTGAGATGGATGTCAGAAAATAAAAGACAAGCTCTCTTTCTCTGATTCTCAGTTCTGCTCAACCACATAGGAATTGAAATCCCATTTCCTACACTGCTGAAAAGTGTCCCAAACATTAGGCCAAAGAGCATTCTAGAAAAAATCCTTCTTAGGGAATTTGTTTTCCTACTGACACCAAGCTGAACAAACAGGAATGCAAGAGGCAGGAAGCCGTAAAGGAGACTCACTAGAGCAAGAGAATGGAATAAACAGAAAATGTTCTAAACAGCTCAGATGTCTAATCCATTGGATTATATTTCTATCTAGGAATTAAAGTACTTAAAATCCACCGATGCACATTTTTAGCTGTGAAACAGAAAGACTTGTGCACATCACTGTGGCTGGTATATTCTCCTATAAATAAAATTTGAAGTCTAAGAAGGCCAATCAATACAGTCTCAAAATTATTCCCTAAAAATAATCCTGTGTAAGAACAAAAAGAAAACAAAACCATCACCTCAAATATTATCAGTAGAGGCCAATTATGAGAATTTTTGAAATTTATTACAATATAATTTTGAAATCAAATATTTTTTATGATCTTGCTAATCTATGAATCTATGCTCATGAAGGAAAATATTCAGATATTTTATCTGAATCTTTGATCTATCTGAATATTTTTGCTGTCTAAACTGCATCTTTTCATTTTTGTGGGAAAATGGTTATTTAGCCAGAAATAAGAAACAGGCTCTGAACAGAATTTCTTTACCACACAGTGATCATATTTTTTTTTATTTTACTCAAATTGGTTATTTAAGCTGATTTTATAATAGGAATTATCTGTATCCTATCCTTGGGTATTGAAAATAACCTTATGAATTTATTTGTTTGATATTACTCCAGTAATATCACAGATATTATCTACATGCATTTTATTCATTTAATATAAAAAATTCCTAATTCAGTTCTCTTCACACCCAACCTTTATGAAGGACAGTATGATGTCCTGCTGGTTTCTGATGTGAAAAAAGAATATAAGGGGCATTGTCAGAGTATTGCTCCAAGCTGGGCAGACCACATAAATAGTCAGGTTTAAGATGTGAAGAAACACAATAATGATGCAAAGAGAATCTTGTTCATGAAGACATTGCTTTCAACATGCTCACAGCATTTATAAGCAGCTGCTGAGCTCCTGTAAATTACACTGGCTGCTTACGTTGTTGTCAAGTTATTCCTGCAGACTAGGACTGACAGTGTAGCTGTTTGGTACTGCCATATGTACTGTACTTTTAGACAAAGATGAGGACATCTTCAAAATCAGGAAAAATTCAGAACCCCGTTAATATGTCCCCTAACATTAGTATTTAATGGAGACACTGATGCTTTTTTTCCACTTCTTTCCCATTTGATGACCATCTTGAGACTATCTTAGTGTATTAAATACTTTGCATAGCAATGCTGTTTCTAGTTAGGGCAAAGTAAGTAGCAGTGAAGCTGTAAATGTCACCATTTGGAAATGCAGCATGTCACCCATTTTCTCCAAGAGTATAATGCACTTACTTTCCTCCAGAAATCTTTGGGGAAAAAAATAACTGTCTCATGATTGTGTACACATTTCAATAAATCAAGGTAACTATCTATCTTTTTACAAAAAAATACATACAGATTTATCAATCAAAATTCAATTTCAATCAAAACTATATGAGTTATTTAAAAGCAAATTGTCATGACTGAGATTCATAGCTTCCTTCCATTTTAAAGGCCAGTTGTCTTCGTCTGCATACTCATTAGAATTCAAAATATCTCCCCAAGTTGAAAAAAGGAGACAGAGTTTGAGTGCATCTATAGTAGATGAAGCCTATTAGAATAATCGAGGAGAAGGAATCAAATGCATATTAAATCTATCACAGTAGCTTTTCTGGAAGAAATTAATTTATATACATAGGTATTTTATAACTGAAATGATCACAATTTTGTGTGAAAACTAAAATTAGGTGTGTTAGAGAAAATTCAGACTATTTAAGTACTATTGTATCTCACAATATAGCCACAAGGTAAAGAAATGTGCTCCTGATCCCTTTTTAGTCCACTTTCCATTTTTCATTCTGATTTTTCATTCCCTTCTCTTTCCATGAGCTGCTCTAATGTCTTATGCATAAATTGAATGCAATAGTTAAACTACTTTTTATACAAAATTATTTTTGAGGTGGGTTACACTAAAATACTTAATGTCATCTGAAAGTCATGCATGTAACATCTCAGTGACAAACTAAAAATTGATGCACATTCATAACAAAATAGGAAAATTATGTCTTAGATACATAATTTTATTATTTTTTTCCTATTGCCTTTAGATATTTTTTCAGCATCCTTCAATAACAATGAAGATACTCTCCTCTGCTATACAAAGAGTTCTCTTGTTCTTCGGTGTTATTGCTATAAATCCAACTTCCTACAAGACCATTATGCAAATAAGACATAGCTGATAGTGTGGTCATGCAAAAAATAAACTCATTTTATTGTTTTAAAAGTATATGAAATTTTATCATATTTTTTAATACAGTGTTTTGCTTGTATAATGTTTATTTGACATGTAATAATATAAATTGCCACCTTTGGAAGGACAAAGAATGAAACCCTAGTATATGTACATATTTGTGTCCTATTCTACCCCGGATTTGGTCATGCTGAAGGAAACAGTGACTCAATCACCCCATTCTGACAAGTTCTTTTTATTCTTTGCGTTTAATAGCTAGGGAGATAGACCTATTTTTAAGGTCAGATAACATACACTGGAGCCACATATTCTGCTGCCAAGCTATTAGTGCTGTCAGGTCTTCTCCATGTTTCTGAATTGGTATGCAGTGTTTCCATTAAATATTGTGCACATTGCACCCTGTGGGAATTGTGATTATTTTATTCTATTTGGTGTTTCATGAGGTAATGTCATTTTTATCTTCAATAAATCTGCATTTCTTGTTAAAACTATTCCTTCAATTAACTCAGGGAATAATACAAAGCAGGCTGGTTAAAGATATTGGATGACTGTTGTAAAACAAGATTCCATATCCTTTGGAACCCCATTTAACTAGTGCTTACTAGATTATCAAGTATTAAAAGAACAACTTTACTCTAAAATAACTTACAAAGTTTTTTAGTATGTTTGCATATTTTGCTTGTTTAGTTTGTTTTCTGTTTGAAAATGATAAATTATTTCCCCGAAACAGAAACCACTTACTCTGATAATAAAAACCAGCTAATTCCGGAGACTGCATCAGAAGTAAATGTATCTTGATTCTACATTTGTCAACCCATATCTTTCTTTCCAGAGCTCCAAGAGTAAGAAAGTTAGTATTTAGAGTTTTTTTTATTCAAGCAAGTCAACAGTTTAACTTTGAAAAGAAACACACATTAGGAAGAATACAAAAGGTATTATTGGAGTTATATGGTCATCTCATAACAAAAAACAAAACAAAAAATTATATCTGTAACTATACTACAGCGCCAAGTAGTGACATTGCTCAGTTCACATCACAGACAAAACAAATATTCCATGAGGAAAATTAAACATTTTCTCCAAGTTTTCATATTTGATAATCCATCAAAACATGACTGTTACAGGATGGAAAAAAAATACCAGAACCAAAAAAAAAAAAAGCCTAAACCCCCAAAATAAGAGATAATCAGTCTGAAATACTATTTTAACAGTAGCAAGTAATAGCACCTCCTTCCTGTATCCCAAGAAACTCACCTGAGAAACTCATCTGCAATCCTTACTTACCACTGTCTTGGCCGTAATACCTACAAAGAAGCTGAGAAGAGCTATCATGTCCAGTGACAAGACTGTGCTTTGAATTCCAGTACAAACCAATTGTAATACCCTAAACATTTAAGGTCTTTTGGAGTTGTCTAGAGTAAGGTTTTTCCTAGCTCAAATAGTTCTACCATTATTTGAATGTTGAGTCAAATTGTTGGTTGCCGTTACTTGAAAGTCACAGTGCTAGAAAGAGATTTTTTACCTTTTTTACCAGCTTTTAACAAACTTGTTATTATATTTGAAGTCCATTAAGCATGATAAAAATATTCTCCTTCTTAATAAACAGTCTGATTACTCTTTAATATAATCAGTTTTATCTATTTTGAATTTATTAATTATCTATTTTATCTATTATGAATTTATTAATAAGTTTCTGTAAGAATTCTAAAAAGTCAGTTGGTATACCTTTAACTGTTTTCAAATCCTCCCAATTAAAAAGGTATGGGCATTTTCTAAATTTATTTTAATTTATTTTTAAAGTACTACTATTTTCACTTCTATTAATTTTTAAAACCTTTCAGGAAACAAAAATTCACTAGAACAGCGGTCATGTTTTTAAATCATGACAGACAAGCTTCAAACATGTTTTTCTTCTTAAGCTATTATCTGACTGTGAAAGATGACTTTTTAGATGACCAGCTCCTAGAAGATTTGAAGACTAGTTTTTTTGGTTTGTTTTTTCTTTCTTTGCTTCTTTTTTTTGTTGTTGTTTTTCCTCTTGCTTCCTGAAGATGGTAGAGTTATCCTACAAAGACATTTGTACTAGAGGCAGTGGTATAGAAGATATTGTTTTAGAAAGGTCATTGGTTCTTAAACATGCTAAATATTTTTTTCACAACTGACAGTAAAGGCATAACTCATTCACTAGAAATTTTATGTTGCTGTGCACACCTCACCTTCTACTACTGATTTCATATAAGCTACATATTCTTAAAAGTCTCATTAAAATAAAAAACAAAATGAAGCAACAAACAGTTCTATAAAGTGTATTTGACTGTATAAAAGCAAAATAATTACATTATTTTGAAATGACAGGACTGAAAAAGAATAAACAAACTTGTACAACACTATTACTACTAAAGTTTCAATTATTAAAAAGCATGCACAAAAGTTCATGAAAGTAACTTCAAAACACCACAAATGTAAATAGACACTAAATTAGACTCAGAACATTTTGTGAACTTAACTTTCCATGATACTACAACAACTTCAATAATTTTTCATGGCAAAAAACAGGAAAGAAAAAATTTGATTTTAAAGCACATCACAATATTTAAGTGGAATTTTATTTGTGAATACAAGGAAGGATGTGCCAAAAAAAATATCCTTTACATCACAGAATCACAGAATGGTAAGGATACAAGGGTATCTCTGGAGATCATCTAGGCCAACCCCTTTGCTTAAGTAGGTTCACCTGGAGCAGTCCTCAATCCACCTCACCGACCACTCATCTAACTCATGCTTCTTGACCTTACCTAAGAGGATGTTATGGGAGACAGTGTCAAAAGCCCTTCAGAAGTCAAGGTAGATGACATCTACTGCTCTCCCCAGGTATTTATCTCCTTCAGATATTTGAGCTGCCAAGACTTTATTTGCCATAAGCTCAGAGAAGAAAGCAGTTTCAAGACTTTTCCCACTTCTTAATTCATTGCTTAAAATTAATCAGATTAGTTTTACCTACCCTCTACTATGAGGAGAGGATACACCATATATAGATAGATATCCAAGTTGTTTAAATTCCCTGTCTACTTAATAAGATGAACTCCCAACTAGGCTTCACCTCCCAAGTCCTTAAGAGGTGACATTGTTGCCTCATGTAGAAAGTATTTCAGTGTCATCAATTCAAGCTTATAAATATAGTTAGCATCATTAAAATATAAATAAATATTTTTAAACAGGAACATTTATAAAAAAGTTTGAAAATTAGTCATTTTAAAAATTACATGTAGTATAAATGACCAAATGTTCTGTCAGAATTAAAAGGCTCTGTAAATTTATTTTCCATTTCATTCTCATGCTTTCTTATTTAAACTTTGTGCAGGTAGTTTGATACGTCCATTATTTAACAAATATTTAACAACCAATTTTTATTCATTCTGATTGAAAATCACTTTCAAAGACAGGAAATGTAATCTTCTTTCTTTAATTTAGTATCTTAAGCCATTCTCCTAGATTCTGAAAGGTGATCTAGTCTACCCATGCCAGATATGAGCCTTAACCACCAAGTATAGGAAATACCAAAGAATGTTGTTTACTTCAGTCTAAGGTAGAAGTAAATGAATAAAACAAAGCAGTGGTTTCAGACAATGCAAAGGTGACACCATGTTTCCAGAAGTATCCTATCCACCAAGACACATTAAATTCTTACACAGGACTCTATACTGTTTTTTTTATCAAGCTGAGAAAACATGCGGCTGAGAATATGAGAAAAGGAAAAGCAGGCTGAAATTTAGGATAGAAAAGATAAGAAATAGACCTCAGCAGAGAATTGCTGGTTACCTTTTCCCTAACGTTCAGCACAGGTGATGATGACCCCAGTTTCACTCTTCTGAAGTGAGTGAGTACTGTAACCATCACGCTTTTATCCACCACAATCACCAGGTCAAAAGAAGATAGTCATAGGCCTGACATTGTCTGGCTTCTGAGGTCCCCAAGAGATTTAGGTTCTCAGATCTTTATCCCAAACCTGCCTGTGTTGTATCTCAGTGCAGCAGGTAGGTAAGAAGGTGACATTCCACCCATCCCCTCAACCTCCAATTACTCTTAGGTTTTGTGGTAATTATTTCCTACTGTTCTTTCTGACTTCCTGTCTTGTTTGCAGAGAGGAAAGCACCTGCTGTGAGTTTAAGCATGCTCAGAGTGGAGGTGGTCAGTTATTATTCAGTGTTTTGCTTACTCAGTATATTTTTCAGCTTCTATTTTTCCTATAATCCTTCATGTTTCCAAGAACTGAAAATATAAAAATATTATTTTATTTAGCACTACTTGACCTTTAGAGACTTAGCCCTTCCTTTCTGACCCTTTCCTATTTAAAGTCTAGAAAGACTTGAACCAGACAAATATTCTAAATCAGAGAATCAAAGAATACATCATTAAAAGTTTTATGTTTCATGAGTACATATTTCAATAAAACAATGATAATACATAGGTGCTGTATATTCTTAATAGAGTGATCTTTCAAAAATATTAGGTAAGAGCAGGCACATTTCTGGTAACAACAACTCAAAAAAAGGGAGCATGCAAGGACAAAAATATCTTCCTAACTACATTAAAAAAAAAAAAAAAAAAAAAGTGATTTCAACTCAAACTTTCAGCAGCCCCTTGCAGATTTAAAAGAAAATTTTTACAAAACACTAAAATGGTTCTCTGGATAAATGAGTCTTCTATAATTGCATCTGTAGGTTTAGATGTTGTTTAGGTTTGGGGTTTTTTTCCCTTCTTCTTCTAACAATGAATTCCCAGCACATTTTTAATGGACAGAGGTCTTTTGACAGTGAAACTGAAGTATACAGGAGACATTTTGCTGAACCAGAGTCAACTGCTCACTACCTTAGAGAATCAAGTGTCAAATTAATTTATTTGGTTATTGAGCCTATCATTTTGAAAAGAAAAGCTTTATATTTTATGTGTAGATTATCTCCTCACCTTCTCTGACCCAGCTGACTATGAAACAGCCTTGGAGAGAATAAGAGAACAATTTTCCTTATGTATATATTTGTGTCTACAATATCAAACATTTCCTGGGCCCTGCCAAGCCCAATATTCAGTTCCAGCTTCTGTGTGGCACTGTGCTTTTCCTTTTGATTAACTTGTTATAGAGATGTTGAGATTTTTTAATATTTAAAAGAAATAAAACAATATAATACCATCTCAGAAGTTCACTGTATTTTAGACCAGGTCGTTATTGTTTGCACAGGACTTTTGCTTCCAGTTACTAATTTAAAATATTTTTTTGCAATTGTTTCACTATATTCTCTTTTGTCTCCCTTCTTTTGTGGTTTGTGCCCAGCATAGCTGCAAGAGAAATACACAAGCCTATATAAATGTTGTCATTATCTTTCACTGCATTTTTATATCCCATAATCATTCTCTCCCATTTTAACAATTCTTAGCTCTTATTAAAAAAACCAAACAAACACTAAAAAACCCAAACAAAAGTACCAAAAGAACCCCATAGAAATATTAGGTTTTCTTTTAAAGAAAATTTTAAAAGAAGATGTTTGATTTCTTTTAAAGTGAATCAACTAAATTTAAGCATTTCTGTAAGGAACATAGTTTTCCTAATACTGTCAGTGAGATTTGAGGACTCTCCTAGAGGGAATTTCACCTGAACTAGGCTCCTGCTCTGGAGCACTCTCTGAAGGAGTCTCTTTTCCTTGCTAAATGCTTACTGCTTACAGAGCCTGCTGAGAAAAGGCTTCTGCTTACTTTACAGCCTTCCTGTTTTCTAGTCAACCCCTGGCTATAAAGTTACTGAAAGCCATAAATGGGATTTCAAAATGAATCATGGTTCATGTTCATGGAAAAACCAACAGCTCTAATTTTATGGGACCACCATTGTTCATACTTCAAGCCTTTGGGAGACATAAAGCATAGAAAGACTTTCCAGTGGAATCTTAGTAAATCTACAGAGAAAGTAAAAATAAAAAATTGTGTTTCAGAGTTTTTCTATTTACTCAGCAGCCATTTAAGGGCTCAGGAATCCCCTACAATTCACATGTCCTCTGTCCTGTCAGCCTCTTCCATGTAGTCTTGTTTCTGACTTCAGTTGTGAGACCCAAGACCTCAGCCATAGTTCATTCACACACACTGTCTCCTTTATTTTAAAGAACAAGATGCCACTAAGTATCTTTAACGCGCACTTCTTGGATTCTGTTAGCCTTCTGGGTTAGTTTCACTCAGTGGGATATGACCAATCCTAAACTCCTCTTGGCTACCATGGAGAAAATCTCATGTGGTTCCCCAAGTGAATAAAGCATCTTGGATACACAACAGAGTACATTCTTCACAGCAAGGTAAAGGGATAAATTATATTTTCTTCTACATGAAGAAAAATCATAAGAAACATGTCATATTACTTCTTTATTTTTAAGCTATATTATTCTAACAGCATTCATGGCACTGAAGAAGAGTCAAATAATCAACTTTTCTCTTCTTGTTTATATAGCAGTGTTCTCACTGGTAACTATTTAGTGTAGTTTTTTCTGTTCTGTTTGAACGCTCAGATTAGATTTTAGGATATAATCTGCACTCAGTAAATAAGGATCAATAAACATTAGACAAGAATCTAATGTATCAATTCAACACATCAATTAAATATATATAGATTTTGAAAAGGGCATTTCTTCAATGTATTTAAATGCAATTCTCTTCAATTTGATCACAAAGACAATAATGAACTAACAAGCATGTATCAAGCTCTTATTCAAGTTTAACAAACCACTATGAATAGTCAGGGCTTGGTATAAACACAGCTGCAATAGTTTTTGTCTGTTCCATGACCATAAAAAAGTTCTGTCTTCTAAAGGCACTGCTGAAAACCCTACTTCTTCACTGAAAACTTAATGTGCAGAGTTTGATCCTTTAACTTTGTGTTAAGATTTACATGGGAGAAAAACCAAAAACCACCAAAAATTTAGAAGACAAGATTGTTTATGGCAAATAATGCAGAACTGTTCAGAATGTGCTTAGAATGCCTTTTAAAATGATTAAAATATGTTTATGCACTGATCTTTTGCACACCACACAGTATATAGAACTGGTTTTCATCAACAGCTCTATTTGTTAATAACAATTTGTTAGAATGAAGAAGGTAGTGATTCTCCCTGCACCAGAGACTGCCCCTTATAAACAGGCAATTGTTCTTCTTCTATTGTTTTTCAAGGGACTTTGACAAGATTTTCTTTTCTATGATGAAATAAATGTATGTTATTTCAGTCTATTCCACAATAATGATCATGGTATTTGTTAAAATTCACATACTTATCTGTGTACAGAAGGTAGGCCGAGGAGCCCAAAAAAATTGGTAGATAAGAATTAGAATCACTCAAGAAAAAATATTACTGCTAAGAAGTATACACAAAAATTCCCTTTTCCACATTCATGCAAAGCCTAGAACCTGCTTACACAAAACTTAGATTTACACTATCATGAATTAAGTTTGAATATTCTAATCTGAAAAATATTCAGGAGATTTCAAAGCAGGCGATTCAAAGAAAAAGGTAAGTACCATTTATAACAATGTAATTAGACTATGAAGAGTAAGGAAATTTCTCAAACATAACTAAACACTAGTACAGGCATGATTTTAGGTAAGTTAATAAAGAAGAAAATATATGCATGTATAATGTGTTGTTATTTATTTATTCTTTCTTTTTAGAAAGCTGCTTTGAAAGTAAATACTATTTATTTCTTTTTAATGAGTTCTTCATTCTTGGCACAAACCAAGTTTTCCAGATCAGACAATTTTCAAAACACATGAGCTTGTCTTTTACTGGGCAAGTTGGATGTCAGCTTAGTGATAGCTACGTGCACAATACCTCTGTCACAGATTGGGACAGAGGTTTCCCTTCAGTGTACACTTACAGCTTTCATTCAGATATTCTTGTTGCTCAGCCTCTGTCATATAAAAGCACTGAAGCTTTAAATAATTAATCAATTACAAAAAAAACCCCAAAATCAACAACAATAGGAGGCAATCTGCGTAGCAAATTTAAGGGTATGATATTAAAAAAAATAATTAAAATAATTTACTTAAATACTTAATAACTATTCTAACAATTTGAGGTCCTTGCATCTTAAGCCTTTTCACCAAATTCAGCCTCAATTCCACATGGTGATTATCTAGTTCAGATTTGGTTGTGTCTGCATTTTCTTTACCTGGCATCTGAGTATTTTATCTGCTCCTGGCATTCAATTTTACTCTTTCCCATTTTAGTTGTAATTCTCCTATTTTTAGAAGCCAATCACACCTTTGAACATAACAGTCCAGTCAGTCCATGTGCAAAATACACAGCAAGCTTCAGAAAACGATTATGGCACAATGTGCAATCAGACCTTGAAACTGTGTCAAAAGTAACCTTCAGCCCTTTTGTCCTTAGGCAGTATGCAAGAACGTCTGATGCTCATACATACAAAACAGTCAGTTCTGGCTAAGAGGATTTGAAGGTGATTCCTGGGTTACCAGGAAGAACAAAGATACATGGTGTAAATAGGAGAATACATGAAAGCAATCAACTTAAGGAAATATGACATTTCATGTGCCTGCATCAATGGGTCAAAGATTACTGTTTTATGTGGCATAGGAGATAGAATACACCAAGAAGAGCTAATGGATGAAAATATTGGTGAGTTTTTAGATTTTCTGTTTTGCACTGCAGCTGGCATATCTACTATTTAAATGGTCTGAGTATTACTTTGAAAATACTACACAGAATAAATATATGCAGTGACATAAATTAAAGTATTGTCAGGTCTACAGAAAAAAAAAAATTCAAACTATTTCACAGATGTCTTTTAATTTTTTACAAGCTTTACATTCATGATCATTTTGATTGCATTTGAGTAAGCAAGCATCTTTTCAGGGATGCACACAAACTACCTGGTACCACAAGAAGACATTATAAGAAATATGACGAAGTTACAGTACTATTTTTCAGAAAAAGTTATATAAGAAGCAGATGATCAAAGAATCTGATGACCACATAACATGGGTTGCACAGTTTCTGATGTTATCCTGTTTATTTTTAGAAATTTATATTTATTATAGTGCAAGCATCTAAGAATGGGACTGATCTATTCCTTTCATGTTATTTTTAAACTTCAGGCTGCAAAACACCATTCCTATTCTCTTGCATATGTCAGTTCTAATGCAGCCATAAGTAAAATGGATGAGTTTGCTGGAGCCTACAACCATGACCTGTAGAAACTGCTTTCAGTCTGATGAGTGAAATGCTTTTTCTCAGTCCAGAGTTGTATATTTGCTAGAATGGGTTAAAAGAAGGAACTTTACCTCTGATTTACTCATTGCACAGTTGAAGGCAAGTTCACCCAGTTCCCTATCCTGTGTCCTAATCTATCATTAAAAGGAGAATGGGAAAAGGAAAAATTCAGAGGTCAAAGATTTTGCAGAGGTTTCAAGTCAGTAAACACTTTACATGATCTGAAATTTCCAGATAAAGTCACGACCAAACTACAGCTTCTAAATAAAGCTGAATATAACAACAATAAAAAAGAATATGGAAAAACAGAGCAATTACTATTTGAAATTCCTGTTTTTGAAAGAATTGAGAATTAGGAGTTATGGTTTTACATAAGATCTCACACTTCAGGATGGAAAAACCATTTTGGTATTTTTTCCCCCCTGAGCTAAACAGTGACTAGTGTTAAATA
Source organism: Hippolais icterina (assembly GCA_013400075.1). Lineage (NCBI taxonomy): Eukaryota > Metazoa > Chordata > Aves > Passeriformes > Sylviidae > Hippolais > Hippolais icterina. The sequence goes on from VWYN01026911.1 coordinate 121,943, forward strand.
CGTTCCTTAAGTACTCATAAGTTTGGATGATTCCGAATACTTGTTGGCATTCAGTAATTTCTTGGTCTTACAGGATAGCAAATTATCTTTGTAGTAGTCTTAGATGCTTCAATATTAAGAGTGCTACTTTAATGAGGAAATCTTGGATTTTACAGGACAGAAGAGAGTCAGTGCCCAAGGGAAATGTCCATGCAAGAAGAAATTTCTTGTAACAGCTGCTCTTAGAAATGTTTGACCTTATTTCAACTGTAGAAAAAATTAGGAAACTGTGTAAAACATTTAAAAAAAGTGTAAAAGTAGCATAGGAAGAAATTAACATTCTACTCAATAGTTCTTCCTTTTTTCTCTGTTCCCTTGGTTATTAGGATCATCATTATTTTAAAGGCCAGTATTTTAATAATCACTGTATCTGCAAACCATACATTCTGCTTAGCAATATTATCTTATTCTGAAAGATAAAAATTTAAAAGATGTTACAATTTACGATCTCAAGAGATATAAAAAAAGTTGAGCTTCTTTTTTCAACTAGTCCATATTTTCCTAAAGTGGTTTGCTTTTGATATATATCAGAGGATGTTCACTGAGAAATGGCATAACTCACACCTGCAATTTCTCCAAAACTTGTATTTTCTTAATTTTAAAAATGTATTATTTTTTAAAGTAATAAAGGCTTATTATTTAAAAGGGACAACTTTTATCTATTTCTTACTAATTTTGTAAAAAGAAATTTCAGTTTCAGATAAGCATCTATTTTATACATACCAATTTGAAAAATAAACTGTGTAGGCTCCAGCAAATACTTAGTTTTCTATTTAGTAACTGAACAGAATGGGAGAAAGGCAGAGAAATATTAAAATATTTCCATTTGTATTAAGAATATGTTTTCTTTACTTGGCCAAAATTGGAAACTTCTTAAACTAATTTCCTGTTGAATTAAATAATCCCATATGGTATAAAATGCCACCTATGGAGACTTTAATTAGAAACAAAATAAATATATGTGTCCATTTTGACTGGGATAGAGTTAATTTTCTTCATAATGGCTGGTATGGGGCTATGTTTTGTATTTGTGCTGAACAAAGGTTAAGAGAGATGTTTTGGTTATTGCTGACTAATAGTTACACAAAGTCAAGGCCTTTTCTGCTTTTTCTGCTGCCACAGTGGGGAGGAAGCTGAGGCTGCAAGGGAGATTGGGAGGACACTCAGAAGGGACAGATGACCCCATCTGAACAAAGGAATATTCTAGACCATATGAAATCATGCTCAGCATATGAAGTGGAGGGAAGAAGAAGTAGGGAGAGGGACATTTGGACTGATGGTGTTTGTCTTCCCAAATAACTGTAACATGTGATGGCTCCTTGCTGTCCTGGAGATGGCTGAACCTCTGTCTGCCCATGGGAAGTACTGAATTAATGCTTTGTTTTGCTTTGCTTTTGTGTGTGTTTTTTGCTTTTGCTATTTAACTGTCTTTATCTCAACCCATGAGTTTTCTGGTCTTTATCCTTCCTATTTTCTCCCTAATCTTGGAGGTACAGAAGTCAGAGAGTGGCTGAGTGGGGCTTGATGAATCCATGACAACATGCTGAAATAATTTTTTTTTTTAAGGGAATTGACTGTCCATTTTTAATGGAATTTTCCACATCTTTTGTGCTGATCATGTAGGAGGTTTCTATAGCAGCTGTTTTCAAATAGTCATTACTTATTACAGAATGTACTAGCCCAGCATTCAAAGAATGACACTTGTATTCTTGAATTCACCATTGGTCTTCTGAATGCCTATGAAGTTATCACCTCTTTCTACTTCATTACTTCTGCTCATCTTCAACACGAGTATATACATTTCTCTGTGAGGAAGTTCACTAAATGACCTGCTTTATCTAAGATGACGTAGTCTGATTCCCAATCCCGAGTGATAAGCAAAGTTCACAGTTCTGCTTAAATAAATCTCTTTAAACAGTTTTTTGTCTTGAAGAGTAAATTCTACTTGAAGGCATTTAATAATATTCCACCTCACAACCACTATAACAAAAATAGAAGCAAATATGTGATAAATTTTGAGGTGTCTAATGTTCTAAATTCTGCATTCCCCCCTAAACTCTAGCTCACAATGTATTCAAGACTAAAAAAGTAATTTTTATCTATAAGCAGTGCTTCCTTGATTTTTTATTTTAAAAGCTGAAGTTCTGACAGTACTTCCAGTACATCTCCCATATATTTTATAAATAGTTCAGACTATTGTCTTGCATGCCTAGGCATGAGAGAACTGTGCAACTTCTCACACTTTGAAAAGATCTATGTAGTCAGGATTCAAGTTGCATGGACTGTTTACAGTCCTTAAACCAATGTTTTGGAATGTTTTGTAAATTCTGTAAAATGTCTCATTTGCTGAAGTACAGGTAGTTGCTTACAAGCAAGGTAATCAAATGTGTTTAACATCTGTCAGTCAGACTTGACACATGTAGGATGTCATAAATCATTTTGATTGATTTTGATTGATTAATCTATTTCAGGAAAATATCAAAAAAAATAAACCAGGAGAAATGGAAAAAAATTATTTAGAATATAAACTTACAGCACACCGAATTGTATGTAGTTTTTTTGAATACTGGTATAGTTCAAGATCATCCTGCAGGTGTCCTTACAAATTAAAAACAAGGAAAATCATAATTTGCTCAGACACGTGCTGACTCCAACTTTTGTCATTCTACTCTTCAGTACAGGAACTTTCTCTAAACCTGTCTGCTTAAATTACATTTTAAACCAATGCTATGTGGTAGTGATCAGTGAGACTAGTCAAAAACCCTGCTCAGAATTTTTTTATGCAGTTTTGCTTTTCCTATAATCAACAGTAAGCATGTTTCATTTTACCAGAAAAAGGAAGACACTCAGTTCTTTCCTAAGTAAAATATATTAAACTGTAAACATTTCAAACTATATTTTACAACATCACTAGTTCTTATTTTCTCAGCCCTGCCAAGAAGGGGTGCTGGAGTGTGAGAGACTGGACATGACTCTAAAAAGTGTGCTTGTCTTTCAGAGAGCCAATAATATCTTGGGCTGCATCAAAAGAAGCATGAGCAGCAAGCTGAGCGAGGTGGTTTTGTCCCTATACTCTGGTCCCTGAGTCCACCCTGGAATCCCCAGCACAGAAAACACATTGACCTTTTTGAGCGAATCCAGAGGAGAGCTGCTAAATTGATTAGAGGTATGGAGACCTCTCCTATCAGGAAAACTGAGATTATTCATCCTGGGAAAGGGAAGGCTTTGGAGTGACCTAATTGTGTCCCACAAGAAAGATATAGAGGGACTGTTACAAGAGCATAAAGTGGTAGAGCAGGTGGGAATGGTTTCAAACTGAGAGTAGGTTTAGATTAGATACTAGAAAAAAATTCTTTACTGGGGGTGATGAAGGGCTGGAACAGGTTGCCCAGAGAAGCTGTGGATGCCCCTTCCCTGGCAGTGTTCAAGGCCTGTTCAAGGCTCTGAGGATCCTGGTCTAGTGGAAGGTGTCCCTGCCTGAGGCATGGGGCATGGAATTAAATGACCTTTAAAGATCCTTCAGACCCAGGCTATTCTATGAATCTACGACCATATGATTTTTCTGTCCTTGTCTTCTATTTACCTCTTCTTATAAATAGAAAATTACATAGGTGATTCATTAGAATTTCTAAAGAAGTATCTCTCTATATATTATTTCCCTAAGACATCAATTTCATTTTCCCTAGGCAGGCTATATCAAAGTCATACATTCTGAGTACTGCCTTTGGAAAAAAAATTAAAATATGGAAAGGGTAAAATGTCACCAATTTAGAACTTCTGTGGTGACTGCTCTTTTTATGTTTCTAAATGAAATTTCTCTTCATTGAGATGACATAGAAGGTGTTTCCACATATGAGAATTTTAATACATTCTTCTTTTAGGTACCATCCTTTGGCAGATACCAAGATGCAGTCAATTTGTCCTTGATGATTCAGCTATATAGCTAACTGATTACCAGACTGAGATACTTCTTTGTTGGAGTGATTTGCTTCCTCTTATGATCCTTGTAAATTATTGCAGATTCAAGTTATTAAAATAAAAGGAAGACCTTCTCTGCAATAAGAGAAGATACTGCATTTTAAGGAAAAGAAACTGAAGGTGAAAACTGGATACCTTAAATTGAAAGGCAAAAGTCCTACTGATTTAAACAGCAGTAGGATTTCATCATGAGTGTTAGAAAAATTTGTACCACAGGTTATTGAATATCTTGCACGCAGTTATGAAGAAGAAATAGTAGATCAATGTCTGTGTTATTTTAGCAGGTAAGCGCAATGGATTTTTATCTTCCCCATAAAGTTTCTCTTTCAGAAGACTGTATTTGAAATAAATCTCTGGAATATTTTCTTGTAAGTGTTGTTCATGTATACAACCTGTATGAAGGTCATAAGGGAGGCAAAGTATTTTTAATAAAAACACAGCTTATGAAGATAGATTATTATTATATAACTTTTTTTTAGATTTTTAAATCTGTCTAAGAGATAAAACTTATTGAAAACTTACTGATACTTATTGAAAAGTAGAAGTCTAGATGGATTTTATTCTCTCTTATCAGCCACAGGAATGACTACCTGGTTTCAGTAGGCACTATAAAGGTCTCAGTAAAATTAACTTGCATTTCAGTTGAGCCTTGACTAGAATCACAGGAGTAAATACACTGGGAGACGAGCAGCTGGAGAGCAGCCCTGCAGAAAGGGATATGGGGATGCTGGTCAGCAGCAGGCTCAGCAGGAGTCAGCAGGGTGTCCAGGCTGCCAAGAGGGCAAACACCATCCTAGGGTACATCACCAGCTGCTCAAACCAGACAGTTTTCCCACCTTGTTCAGCCTCACCTTGAGTACAGTTCTGGGCCCCATGAATTAAGAATAATGTGAAGATTCTTGAACCCATCCAGAAAATGGCATCAAAGCTGGTTTTAGGGCTCAACATGAGAGAAAAGGTTTTTCACAAAGGCCTCCTTTTTCTTTCCTCATAAAATAACCAAATTATTTAAATTCTGCCATTCTGAAAAAGAGCAGAAACTTCCATGCACCAGGATAAGCGATTCAAATATTCTTTCTTTAAAAATGGATTTGCAGCATTTGAAAATGAAGATAAGACTCTTTCAAAAATAAACAATCTTGATTCTAGCATTGTAGAGATCGTGTGCATATATACATATATATGCAGATACAAAGTGCCATGAGCTCCTGGTTGTGGTTGCATAGAAAAAAACAGTTATTCTCCTGTCAGTCTACTGCTATGAAAAAAAAAGATTTTTTTTTTTTTT
>VWYN01026911.1:127269-200867 GCA_013400075.1 Hippolais icterina
TTTTGTAACTCTGTAATCCATAATAGCAGAAAAGAGAAATCTTTTGCTTTGAGAAGTCATCAATTGAAGCAATGTAATTTCTCCCAAGAGCAAGGGAAAAGTAAAGATGAAATTAGGACCTTATGAGTCATAGCTTTTTCTCTCTTCTATTTTGGGAGTACAACATCTGTAAGCTATCCTTTTTTTCAAGGATATTCAGAATTTAATTCCTTGTATTTTTATCAAGGGCTAATCCAAGTCCTTGATTAAAAACAATTAACAATCTAGGGCAGAATGTGTGTTTGATTCCTCCTACTTCCCACAGTAAAATAAAAATGACACTCAGAAACTGTGGGATTTTTTTGGTTGCTGGTTTCGTTTGTTTCCCCTCTGTCCAAGAAACAAGAACTGTCTTGATAGTTTCTGGTAGAAGGAAAACTATACAGAAGTTAGGCAGCTTTACAGTCAAATCTCCTAGAAGTTTACAGTAGCTAAGTCATCTGTATCAAAATCATAAAGTTTTAATGGCAGTATTTCTCTGTGAAAGATTCTCAGCAGAAGAAAATTGTCACTGATTATGTCTTGCTGGGGACTAATGCAATCCCTCTGAAAGTATAAAGGCATGAAATTTTTCTCATGATTAATTAGTCTCAATGTGGTACTTGGTTGTGGGCTACACAATCTCTGTAAATCAATGTTTTATTTGTTACCTTCTTATTTGCCTGAAATATCTTCTGATAGAAAGTCAGCTAGTAATTGCAGATGAGATTATAGCAGAGACATAATGCAGTTAGGTATCCACTTGCTATTAAAATGTGGAAATATTTTCAAGGAGCACAAATATTTGTAATCAGACAACTTGTTTTACATGGAACACAAGTGAAATGTGAAAAATCATTAAATTTTTGCAAAAAGTCACACACCTGAGTAAATGATAACACTGATTTAACAGTTCTAGCAGCAATGAAAACAAACTTATTCATTATACTTACAGAAGTTGGTTTTATTTCTTTACGTGTCTAAGATCTGACTTTATGTAAATTAAAATTGTATGAGTGATGAAACTTAGGTACCTTCTGGTTTTATTCTTGTCTCTTAAATTCTTCTGAAGTATTTGTTTATTTTACCTTTTCCCAGATCCCAAAGTGGGAGTACTTAGTTTTAGGAAACATATGTAATACAATCCACAGATGGTGTGAAAATGGGGAGCAGAAAAATGGAAAATTCTTAAATAACTGTTATCCTTCTCACTTTTTCAACATTAATTTTATTACATCCAGTACTGTTATGCTTTCTCCTAATCATTGTGAGCTTTAAATGAACAAGGGCTATCACAAGAGACTTGGCACTAATGAAAACCAAAAGGGCACATTATTTTGGTTTCCTAAATGGAAACCATAATTTTCAATTAGAAAGCAGAAGTGAAAAGATGAAAATGGATGGCCTTTCTCAGCTGTTAACCTTTACCTGCAGATATCTATTGAAGAATGCACTTAACATCCATCACCAGAAAGGCTTTATTCATTCAAAATTCTCAGATATTTTACAGAGGCTTTTGGAGATATTAAAGCAAAAAAATCCATCTGTTCTAAAATGGAAACTCCAAAACCATACTGGAAGCATGTTTTTAGCTCTCTATACTGTGTATTCATATATTATGTGAGCAGCTATTATAAAGCAGTAAAGGTGTTTTCATCCTTCAGTGTCTGAAAGACTCTCATTGCAAGGAATTATATGGGAGGTATAAAATGGTTCAGGAAAAAATGCATTTGTTTTGTGCTATCCTTCCAAAAGCTGCTGCAATCATGCAACTTTTAAACTCTTTTAACCTCTGCAAGGTGCTCCCTTGTCTCCTTGAGACTCCTGTCTTTAAGAGAGCAACGTAATGACATTTACCTCACACACACACTATTGGCATTCTGATTAACAGGCCCATTTCCAGGGGTAGTTAGATTAGGTTACACTTTTCTTTTTTTCTTTTTTCCTTCTAATATTCGTATAAAATATTATCTCCTACAAATTGATAGATTTAACACACATTTCTTTAAAGCCAGCCAGAATCTTCATAATATTATTAAAAACATGTCTCTCACAGTATCATTTGGGATAACATGTCCAGCACATAGCTGGGTAAACACATCATGCATTGGGCAAATAACTGGCTCAGCAGTCAGGCCCGAAGGGTCCTTTTACATTGTCTTGTAGCTTTTTGTTCTGTTTTTCTATATAGGCTATGATAAAAAACTTTCTGTAAGACTACGCTCTACTGTCTTAGTCAACTGGGTCAATCCATTGAGCCTGAAGAAAATGGATTTTGTTGCATTTAGTTAAAAGGAACTCTCTGTCAAAAGTTTCTGTCACTTTTGACAATTACATTTCACAATCAATATACCTAATTTTCAAAGTTCTATGAGTGTACACATAGCTTCTGATGACACTGTAACTTAAGTATTTGTTGTTTCTGATATTTGAAATGGAAGAGTCTGAATCAAATGGTATATGGATACAGCTTATGAGCTGCATTTGCACAAATCCAATTTCTAAGACTGTAATAATAGAATTAAAATGTAAGAAAAATGTAAGCTTGACCAAAAGGGAAAAAAAAAATTCAAGATCCTATTTGCAATGACTACAAAAATATGTCGATAGCCGTGGGATTAACAGGTGTCATTCTGGGAATTTAGGAATTACATTGAACAAGAAAATCAAATGTGAAAACTGACATGGGGTAACAAATTGTTAGCCAACTGAGAAGAAACATGAGGAACCAAACTGGCTAGGAAATCTACATGAAGCTTAATGAGGCGATGTGGAGAAGTTTGTATTGGCTTCAACAATAAAAACAGTCACAACAAGCTTAAATGAGTCTAAATAAACCTCCTTCATGATATTACTTTACTTAGCACACTCCAGCTCCTGGGTCATTTCCCATGTTTTATTATCTATGGCCTTTTCTACCAGGAGACTACCTTTAGGTTTGCTGTACTAGTGGAATCACACACGCTGGAGGTAGAGAAGGGCTGTCCAGAGGCACAAGGAAACAGGTATCTGTATACCAAAATTTAAAATAAGGAGTAATTCTGTACAGCAATTACACTATTGAAGATAAAGTTCAACGTCTTGTAAAGTGGTGTACACAAGAATCTGGCCCATAGGGTCATATTCTGCTTGCTTTCTTTGATTACTGCTGAATAGGATAGGATAGGATAGGATAGGATAGGATAGGATGGAATGGAATGGAATGGAATGGAATGGAATGGAATGGAATGGAATGGAATGGAATAGAATAGAATAGAATAGAATAGAATAGAATAGAATAGAATAGAATAGAATAGAATAGAATAGAATTCAATGTAGCTCAATTGGAAGGGACCTATAACAGTCAGTCAAATCCTAAGCAGCTCCTTAACAATGTACACTTTGTCAGTGTTGTAACTTGCACAATAGATACTGAAATAGAACATGCTAAGGTTCTCACTAACCTGAAGACATATGGAGCTTCCTTGTAAACTTGATTTATATTGCACTGGATATAATTTCAGTTAAAAGGAAGTCCAGCCTTTTCAGACAGAGTACTTAAAATGGATGCTTATTGCCAAAAAGGCAGATAGATAAGAGATAGTCTATTCTTATCTGCATGATTTAGAATTCTAAGAGGAAGAAAATGTTAAATTGCAAGGGGTCTCGGAAATGCTAAGTCAATTTTACAATTCTGAACTCTTATGTGTCTCATTTTACTGTAGTAGATGTTTCATTTAGCTCTGCCTTCTGAAATACCTAATTTATATTTCTAGAGTTCATCTCAGGTTTTGCATTTCTTGTTTTTCTCTAATAAGATTCTGGCTTTCAAATGCCTTATATGTCTAGGAATCATCTCTGGTTTTGTCTTTAATAGGTCACACAAGAACATTCCTCTTTGAATATGGCAACTTTTTGAAGATTTCTTAAGCTTTTTTTTCTTGCAAATGTGTAACACTGTGATTGAATTTAACTGCACAAAGAAATATTATAGGACTTTGATTTTATTGCTTTGAGGTTTTGTTTTGGTTTTGGATTTCTTTCTTTCTTTCTTTCTTTCTTTCTTTCTTTCTTTCTTTCTTTTTTTTTTTTTTTTAGGGAGGGTGAATTGTCAGGTTTACTTTCAGCTATTATACAATCTAAATAGAGATTTAGCATATTGATCTCACCATGAGACAGATTATTCAGGTAATGTCTCTGTGAAACTATACTAAACATAATTCCCTTTTTTGTATTTTTCCTGCCAACATAATCCTGAAAAAGACACTAAAGAGTGCTTATAGCTGTGTTGGAAAGATGTTGCTACTTCTAAAAAGCATATGCACAAAGAATAAGAATGTAGATAATAAAGACGAATTGAGAGGTATCTAGATTGAGTGAGTCAGGTTATTCAAACCATTCAATTTTTTGTACCACTAGAACATACTTTTAATTAGGGTATCTATTTTTCCTCCCACTCTCATAAATGTCTATTATTTTTGTTAAATAACTCTCTAAATAGATTCTGAATTTTGAAAATACAACTGAATTTTTGAAAAAATTATTCATATAATAAAAACATTGCACAATACTCAAAGCATGTAGTGAGGAGTAGGGACCACCATGGGATTTACTACTTCTGTGTTTTTCAGGATTGAATTTTTCAATATACAGGAGCATTGCCTCACACTGGGACAATTTAGCAGCTTCCTCTAGCTCAAGTAGCATCTTCAGTCATCACTGAATACAATAAATAGAAGGAAAAATGTAATTATTTTTATTTTATTGTCTAAAAAGTATCTTATCCATGGAATGCATTTTGATAAATGCATTTTTATAGTTGAAGGGGAAATATGGCCTTCTAAATAACAACAATCCATATTATTGGTGCATGCATTCTTGGGAATCTAGAAATTAGAGGAAAATCTAGAAACTCAGAGGAAAGAAAGAGATAATTAAAAAGTTGGAATGTCTTGGGCCCATCTGTCTGCTATTTTGTCATGGTGCTACTTAGAGAGAAGGAGAGAGATGAGGAAATTATCCCCAGAGCATCTCTTCAGTCCTCTAAGACGGGGAGTATTTTGGAGTTACAGATAAATATTGTTCAGTGCACAATCTAAAGATTTATTTTAGACACATGCAAGGAGAAAAGATAGAGATGAAAATATTTGTCTTTATGATTCAGTTAAAATGTTTTATAACCCTGAATGTCATGATGTTACAGCTACATTAATAAAGGGTTTTTTTCTGACTCAGATGTCTCTCTTTTCATTTACTGTAGACCAGAATTTTCCATTTCCCAGTTCAGCCATACTTTGGGGAAGTGGGACCAGGGTCCTATATCCTAGGAAGAAGATAAAGATTCTGTCCAGACGTGTAGGGACAGGATCCGAAAAGCTAAGGCACAACTGGAGTTGAATTTGGCAAGGAATATGAAGACTGACTAGAAGGGCTTTTACAGATATGTTGCTCAGAAAAGGAAGACATACTTCCCACAATAAATAAGATGAGAACTATTGCAAAATGCCATGGAGAAGTTTGAAGTAATAAAACTTTTTTTTTCTCCTCATTTGTCAATGGTAATCTCTCTTCCTACATCTGTCAAGTCCCCAAATTTTCAGGCAGAGATTGGGGGAATTAAGTCTCCACCATTGTAGTTGATCAGTTTTCAGATTACCTGAGGAACCTGAGGATATAGGAGTCCATGGGACCCAAAAAAATGGTCTTGAGGGAAATAAAAGATGTAGACACTATGCCAATTTCCACCATATTGGAAAAACCAGGGTATTAGAGGAAGGCCCCAGCAACTGAGGGGATATCACATCTGTTTTAAAAAGGATACTTAGGAGGACCATGGGAAAAATTGACCAGTCAACTTCCCCTCCACACCCAATAAGATCATATGGAAGTTATACTGAAGCATATGTAAGACAAAAATGTGACTAGAGACAGCATCATGGCTTCACCAAGGACAAATCATGCCTGGCTAATCTACAATAATAAGAGGCCATGTACAATAATGTGACTTTATCAACAGCAAGCAAAGAGCAATCCATGTTATCTTCCTGGAAGTTTTTAAGAAATTTGATAAGATCCCCCATAACATTCTTGATAATAAATTGAAGAAATATGAGTGCTATGGATGGACCATTACATGGATAAGGAACCGGCTGAATGGCTATGTACTCAAAAGTTGCAATCAACAGCTAAATACGCAAGTGGAAAGCAATAACTAGCAGTGTGCCTTAAAGGTTCATACCGGGACCAATACTATTTAATATCTTCATTAAGGGCATAGTGGGATTAAGTGCACCATCAGGAAGTGTGTAGACATCACAAAGATGAGTATTGCACTTGACGTACTAGAAGGAAGGGATACCATTCAGAAGGTCTTTGAAAGGCTTGAAAAGTGGACCAGTGGGAACCTCAAGAAGATCAACAAAGCCAAATGAAAGGTACCAGCACTGGAAGAAACCCCAGTATTTTACAGATTAGGGATGAATGAGAGGGCTTGGGGATAATGGTGGATGAAAATATGTGACAAGAGACAGCAATATGCATTGCAGCCCAGAAAACTGCACAATAACCACATCCTGGGCTGCATCAAAATCAGTGTGGCCAGCAGGTTGATGAAGGTGATCCTGTCCCTCTACTCTGGTCTTGTAGGACTCCACCTGGAGTGCTGCATCCAACTCTGGGTCCCCTAGTGCAAGAAAGCCACGGACCTGTTAAGACAGATCCAGAAGAGGGCTGCAAAAAAGGTCAGAAAAGCTGAACTGGGACTGTTCAACCTCGAGAAGAAAATGCTGCTAGGAGACCTTATTGGAGCCTTGCAATATACAAAGAGGGTGCTTACAAGAAAGATGGAGAAACTATTAAACAGGCCTACAGTGGCAGGATGGGGGCAAAAGAATTTTTTTATTATGAAGGTGTGGAGACACTGGAACAGGTTGCCTAGAGATGTTGTGGATGCCTCATCATTGTAAGTGTTCAAGGTCAGGTTGGATGGAGTTTTGAGCAACCTGATATAACTGCTGTCCCTTCCCATGGCATCAGGGTTGGACTGGACGTTCCTTTTCAAACCAAAGCATTTCTTGGTTCTATGATTTGCCTATCTAAGATCATCCAGTGGTCATCTGTGTGGTCTTAATACTTTTTCTATCTACTGCTATTAATGACACTCTATAGATTGAAAGAAAAATAATTTTATGTGCCTCAAGAACAGTACTAACATTTATGGAGAGTATAAAATCCAGTATTCATGTCCATTCAAGTGAATTTTCCAGAAGAATTTGCATTTCCAGCAATTCAGCACTCTGATCAATTCAATGTATATTCCTTCATTACAGGGTGAGATAATAATGATAGAATTACACATCTCTGTCATTAACAACAGGTTTGTATGTGACTTTGTGTATGCACTTACAAATCAAACGCCATTGAACATACCAGATTTATGGAAATATGACCTTCAGTAACCCAGACTAGAAGGAAATGGATACAAATATTGTTCATATTTAAACTGTATGTCATCATATTGACACTACTTTTTTAACTTTTATGAATAGTCATTTCTGCTTTCCACATGGTTGTTTTTCTGAAGAAACTTTTAAAGAGATGCATTAAATAACCTTTTATACAGATAAATAAATACTACCAAGATTCTAGGTATAAATATTGTTTGACAACAACCAAAGCAACAAATTGTTTTCTTGTGTTTTCAGTTCTTCCTTTTTTGTCTTTTTGTTTGGGTGATTGGTTGGGTTTTGTTTGTTTGTTTGTTTTCATTTTTGTTTTGTGTTTTGTTTTGTTTAATTTGGATGTTTCTGAGTACCAAGACTGCATGCATAAATATACTGAGATATCCTTTTTATACTTCTGGCTTTACATTTAAATCTGTTTCCATCATAGAAAAAGATAATCTTTTGTATTTAATGAATACTCAAAATCAGGGACAAGAAAAAAAATTCTCAGTACTCTGATGAACTATAAAGTTATTGAAACACACGAACAACATGAGCAGATAACTCAGCAAAAGAAGTCTTCTCTGTTCCAAAACAGTACACGACATGAATATAGATCAGCTTTGATATTAAGAAAAACAAGATCAAAAATCCTTGCAAAAAGACACACAAACAAATTACTGTGCCTTACTCTGTGTATCTAAAATGCCAGAAATATAAGCATTTGAGCATTCTGTGTGATATTCTATACAAAACATAAGCTTTTACACTAAGGTAACAAATATTTCTAATGTCTGCCATTACCTACCATTTTTTAGATTTTATTTTTCCATGCAAAAGCAGAACTCCAAAAAATAAATAAACCTTATTTTGGACATATGTTTGGTACATGCTATGCACCATGATTATGGAGTTTCTTATATTTTTGAAGATAATGTCACTGTACTCCTTAAAACCCCTTGATTGCTTATTACCCGCAATACAAATTCCGTCAGTGTATGTAGCCTATTTTTTATATATATCTCTAAAAGCCAATTTGAACACAAAAATAATAAATACAGATAAACAGCAATACTTTCCTTCTTCTTGCCATTACCAACTGTTTTAAAACTGTGAGGACTCATTCTTGATTGACTTTCTTCTTTGTCTTTTTTAAGCATGGAATAGAAATTACTTAAGTAAAAGATACTAGTTCTCAAAATATTATTCATTTCCAGTCATTTCTCTCTAAGGTGAAGGCAATTGTCAAAAATAATGTAGCTTATCCCAGTATCCATAAAAAATGGAAACGGACAGAATTCAAAATCCATCATTGAGATTGTTCTGTTTTAAAACCAAAAGTGAGCCAAATATCTATGATTGATCAGTGGAAAAATTCAGCCATCATATATTGCTGTGCAAATATTTCTATGAAGAAAAGAGTCACTTACCTAAAACGCCCAGCCTGTAATTGATAGTGACAACAATGACATTTCCGTAACTTGCGAGAATGCTGCCATCAATCATATTTCCAGTACCCTCCATGTAAGATCCACCATGGATGTAGACCATGACTGGTTTCTTGCTGTTCTGATCATGAATGTCTGAAAAAATTCAAGTAAGGAAAACACAATAAAGTAATAAAAACAAAGGAAAATGGCATTAGCAATTTTTAACAGTGCTAAAAATCTGAATTACTTCCTATATTTTCAATGTCACCACCACTATACCTGTTAGCTCACACAGTTTAGGATCATCCTACAAACCTAATATTTATAATTTAAAATTTCAAATACTATTTCTTCTAAAATGATCTCATTACACTTCAAATGCATTCAGTATTACAAGAAATTCAATTTTAATATAAATGTCTAAAAGCCTAAAAAAAATATTATTAAGTAATCCTGGTTTTTTTAGAATACTCGTATTCAAATATTCACAGTTTAGAAATATCTGTGCATCTAATAATAAAATTATAGTAATGATCCATACTTTCCTATTTCTCATGGGTCATAATTATTGAAATTATATTCCCAGTAGTTCAGTAAGAGATAACATCACAAAATCTAGCTGTTCTGGTAGAAAAAAACATAGCAGACTGTTCTTTCTTTTAAAGAGCCTAGGATTTAACAAACAAAGAGGATTTATGTGAATTCATGGCTCAATTTTTTTAATATTTAAATCAAGTTATGTCTTTTGTGTTGCACTTTTCCTGGTCCAGTAGCAGCTAAGCCTCAAAAAGCAGCCTTGAGTTAATAGTATTGCTGATCTTTTCTATATGTAGAAATTTCCTTACTACTTTTAAAAAGGTGAGCAGTTGGGTCTTTATCTCTAAAAGAAAGTTAAATTAAATGGACAAAATTTTAAAAATTCTAAAAGAAAGTTAAAATTAATTGATATTACATATTTAATAGTAAGTTATAAAGATGTGCTAATCAATGATTGGGGTATATTTGGGACCAGATTAATCTAAAAAGTTTGGCTCTTGATGCCAGTGATGATTCAGAATACCTAAATCTGGAACAAATGATGCCTTAAATTTTAGCTTTCATGTTTTACAGATTCTGTGCTTCCAAGGGGTGTAGTTCTGAGCCTCATATTAAGTGCCAGTAAGCTCTCTTCACAGAGTAGGTAGCCAAAACAAATCCTTTTCCTGCTGGAGACGAAGGACAACCACTACAAGTTTTCAGGCCCAAAAGCATAAACAACGGTGGATTGAAGAGAGAAAACAAGAAGGATGGGACTTCATAACCTGAAGCTGTTATTGGACAAGTAAACCCCAATATGCAAATGGACCAAAATTTATAAAAGTGTAAAACCTCGTGACCAGTGGTCCATTTTGTGACCATTTTGGGTCCACCTTGGATGTAGTCCTGGCCAGGCTCTTATACTGCCCAAGGTATATCCTTAAAGGCCTTTCAATAAATACCTTCTTTATTCCCTTAGCTCTGTCTAGTCTCTGTTTTAGGTCAGCTTCATCAAAGCATCACTTAGGTTCTCTACAAAATAGTGTCAAAAAAGGCTAAGCTCCTTTATAAAGTAGAGGGCAATTCAGCAAGCTCTCATTAGATATACAAATCTTTTACAAATAATTCAGTGTATCTGCATGGAATTAGATCACTTCTTTCAAGTATATAGAACAACACACAAGGAAAAGCAAAGTCTCTGATTATTCAACCAGGTTTTGAAAAAAATCTTTTGGTTAGGCATTTATTGAAGAGTGAAGAAGGGAGGCGGACACAGAAAAAGCTGAGCTAAATACCTACAGGTGAGGGATCTGGGTTTGAAAGCCTTCCAAACATCTTCTCTCCCCTCAGGCTTATTAGGAAATACTGAGACAAAAAATATGATCAGAAATGAGGTACCAGATAGTCAGTGTTTTATATATGTGGAACTAATTAGAGCATAATTCGGGGTAAATTTTGACTGACAAATTCCTATGTTTTACTTTTGCTTTACTCATGTGTATACACTACCTTAAATATTGCAAATTTCCAGCTGAGTTTAGGAATGTCCAGGCTGCAATGTACACCTGTTTACTTGTCAGAGTTTAAGTCTTGTCATTGATTCTGCCTCCCTTCCACAAAAAGATACATCCTTACATGTTGTATTTTAAGTATACTTGAGCAGCACAACAAGTTTTTGTGATAAGATCTTTTTAATTGTTGTGACTATAAGAGTAGTACAGCAATTAAAAGGATCATTTAAAGCAATGAGGTGCATTCTAGTGGACTTTTTTTTTTTTTAATTGACTGCATTTTTAGCAAAGTACATAAAAGTGCTTCTTCTCTGAAGGCACAGATAAGCCCTCAAAAAACCTGAAAGCAGCAATTATTTAATAGAATTATTTGTGTTGCCGAATTACATTTCCCTTTTCTCCTCAAAGTCTCATGGCGCAATATTTTGTATTTAATCTTTTTCTTATTTCCTAGTTCTACCTCAGGGTTGAATCCTTCACTGATGATGTCAATAGAAGGTTTACCCTTCAAAAAAAAAACCAAGATTATCTTCAATATAAAGGAAATTAGCTCAACGTTTTATATGATTAGATCTAAAGTGAATATCCTTGTTAATAACGAAATCCTAACATTTAAAAAATTTTTAAAAAGGCCTAATAATAATGTGTTCATAATCAAGTATTTATCTTTATTTTTAAAGCAATTTTAGTTTTGCTTGTTATTTTTCCTTTAAAATTAATTTCAGAATTTGGTATAGAAATGATAACACCATAATTTGAAAAAAGTATATGAAGCACAGAAATAGGAAGGTGATAATCAAAAATAACAGAGTAATTTTAGAGTACTCTGCACAGTATTTCTGTGTTGTAAGAAGAAGTGTAATACAGCAGTGAAAGTGGTGTAGTAGAGGGCATGTGTAAATCAAAGACCTGTGGTATTTATTATGGTATTTATATATAGACAGAGTAGCTACAATAGACCTGAATTCCCAGGAAAAGAGGTGACAGTATCCTCAGTGCAGTGTGTATGATTGTAAGGGAAATAGAGAGGACATATGTTCCAAAGTAATTTGAAATTTTGTCAGATGGGAGAAAACAGGAAAAATATACGTGGAATAACATT
The DNA here is from genome assembly GCA_013400075.1 of Hippolais icterina. NCBI lineage: Eukaryota > Metazoa > Chordata > Aves > Passeriformes > Sylviidae > Hippolais > Hippolais icterina. Next base: position 139,268 of record VWYN01026911.1, read on the forward strand.
TTGGATTGGTCAAGCATGAGAAGATTAATAAACATGTTGCTCTGAAGCCAGACCAATAACTTACCCAGGGTTTTTATCTTCTCATTTAATTTGAAAATGTTTTTTTCTTAATTTGGTAAATATATGTAAACTGACAATATAACTTTAATGAAAAGAAAGGGTGAGAATAGAGGAAGATTTCATTACTTCTTTCTATTTTGGTGCATCCTAAATAGATTTGTTGCATCAAGGCAAGAAAAAAAAAAGTGTTTCCATCCAAAACTTTTTTGAGGTACTTTACTGTGAACTTTCAGTGTTTCCTTTCAGAAAACCCAATCCAACTTTGAAAGAAGTCAATGAAAATGATTGTTACTGATTTCAGTGGGAATGTGGTCAGAGTCAGAATGAATGTGTCTCAGAGGCTAGTTGATTACAGGAAAAAAACAACAAAGTAACATCAACAGCTTCCTTTATTTTTCTATCCTGAAATAAACCACATCCTGTGAGGAAAAAAAAAAAGTAAATAAAAATAGCAAAGACAAAGCACAATTCAACTGCATCAATGTACAGCATGTGCACTGGGGAAACAGTGGAAGTGAAAGGAAGAATATGTGTGAATTTTTTCATGAGTTTCAAACAAGTGAATATACAAAATATGTACGAGGGAAAAGAATACATGCATGTTTTTAAATTCCATTTTCTCAACCTAAGAAAGAATAGAAGGGAAAAAATATATGGTTTCAAATAACATTTATGGTACTCACTTCACACATATTTAGGAATAAACTTTACACCTATGTCACGGAGGAACTGCAGTCATCTATATGCTAATTTAGATTTTAAAAAGAAAAAACAATCAAAGTAAATTCTAAAGAAGAAAATAAAGAAGCACACTGATGTGAGCTTCTGCAAATAAGAGACTAAAAATCATGTTGAAATAACAGTAATAATAATAACAATAATCATTCTTACTATAACAAAAATTGAAAAGTTTATGTTCATGCATCAGGGTCAGGCTTTGAAAAAACAAAAAATACCTTCATCTTCACCACGATCATTACTGGTTATATCATCTGCGCTTTTCTTTGTGTTGGCTCCTGGGATCATATTGAGGAGGAGAATAAAGGGAAAAAAGAGAATTCAAAACCAGCAGGTTCTCAAAAATAAAAAACCACTAGTACAAAAAATGTAACAAAAATGTCAAAATCTGTTACATTTGAAATTGAAAAACAAAAAAGATGCAAACTGCACATAAACATAAAATGTCAAGAAGAACAAATTGAAAATATCTGAAAAAATGTATCATATTCTGTGACAATGCAGTACTTTAGTTAAAAGTGATTTCTGCAAAAAAGCAAATTAATGCGCTATTAAAAAAGAATAATATAAACCAAAAAAAAGTTAAAAATCATCAAATTATCTTTTTCATAAGAAATGCAATTTTTTAAAATTCTGTTTTGTATCCTTGAGGAAATAGTACCTTCATTTACTTTCTTCAATGAGTTAACATTTTATTCATCCTCACTAGAATTTTTTAAGAAATAGCCACCACCTGAATTTTGGATGGAAGTAATGCAAATAAAATGATCACTTGAGTTTTACACAACTTGACTAGACCAATACAAACCATAAAGACCTCCTTAGAATTTAATCTTGCTTCCCATATGAACAAAAAAATATTTAAAACTAGACTGTAAACAAAAGTGAAACAGAGTTGATTCGATCTCAGACATGAAATTGCCCCAAAACCAGCCTTGGTTCAAAATATACCACATTTCATGCTCTTTAGAAAAACCTAGAAATTGATTGAAAACATTTACTTACCATGATAAAGAACATGAATTTCTTTCTTTATTAGAAGATTTAGGAAAGAATATATTTTAATTTGTATTCAATATGTTTTCTTAAAATACTTTTGAGGTGTATACATGCATACACACACAGAGGCACGCACACAGAGAAACATTGATGCTCATACATGTGGTAGCCTGTGCTTATCAGAGCAAGAGGAAATAAACATAGTTTTCACCATCCCCATCCTTGGGTAATACTCCTGTTTTGTGACTAAAAAAATAAAAAATGCACAAAGCTATCCTTGCACCCAGCATTCTATTACACTGTGCTTACTCCCATAGTAAGTAGCTCTCTATAATGTAAACAGTTACTTGATAAGGAGTGAAACACAATAGGAAACTCAGTTATAATTTAGCTTAGAAATTAACATAGCTACTAAAGAAATAAAATGGTCTAAGCATGCTAACCATTATTTTCTTGATTTTTATTTTGAAATGCCTTTTCAAGACATGCTGAAAAAGAACAGTATACTTTAGCTTGTTCAGGTATAAAGTCTAATTTTGTCACAGACACATCATATTAAATATAATTTGCTTCTTTTATTTGCCTATTTAAATTCTACTTTTTAACTATATTTATATCCCTCAAAATTCAAGGTTGCAATTAAATCTTAGTCCATGATTGTAAGACAAAATGTCTTTATTTTTACTTAAGTATTTATGATTCTTTTTTTTAATACATACAGTTTTGGGATCAATGCACTAATTTATTTGTTTTCCAGATACACATTTTCTATAAGCATTTTCTGGAAGCACTGCCACTATGTATGCAGTGATGATGATGAAGATTAGTGGGCAAAAATGTGAAAAGCAGTGACTGATACTCTATCTCCACATAAAGTCTCCATCTCTGAAGCTGTTGTAAAAAAGATATTGTTCATGCAGTACACCAGTGGATTCATTATATATATCCAGTACATAATTAACTAGATAGAATATGTCTGTCAATGAAGTATAGATGTTCTCCAATGTCTAATTTCTTTCAGAAGTAGTAGATGCAGGCTCATAATCTCAGTCACCATCTGTGTTTGTCCTTTTATTTAATATTGTTCCAAATTACCTCAATGAAGGTTGAATACTTTCTCAGGAAATACGCAAATAAAGTTAATTTTATATTAAAATAAACTAAGTACTGAACCTTGCCCTTAAACTATGTTTTATTCATATAAAAAAATTATGGGAAATAGTTATTTATTGGTAATGAATACATATGGACACAAGTTTGAATGCACATAACAAATTTCAATACTAGTTTCCCACAGGAGGTAGTTTTTCATTGTTTGTTAAAAATATATGATCATCATACGGCAAATATAAAAACTACCACATATTTTTTATACCTAAGAATTAAAAAATATCAAAACCAGTGTGACCCCATATACTCAGTACCTGTAGACCTGTGTGTACAATTATTAGGACTGTAATCCCTATTTCAAGTATTTTTGAGTGAAAGAAGTAGTTGTGTCCCAAAACATTTTAGTTTGGTTACTATCTCACCCCAAAATCTTCAATACACATAACAATAATATACGGCAAGGATTTGCTCTTTAATGTGTTTCCCAATGTTACTTTGGCTCAGTGTACTTCTGAAAAAACCAACACAAGAGAGAATTGTAATGAGAATTTAGAAAATGTGCTCAAACCATGCTATTAGATGTATCACCTAACAAGGTATGTGACGTAAGTTTATCTGTAATATTTGAAACATCCCGTATTCCTTTTTTATGTGCTTCAAAGATATAAAATATGAAGTTGTAATCCATTTTCAGAAGAAATTACTATAACTTAGTATGTATTTATTTATAATGTGAGTGGGAATGTTGTTTCTCCTACATGTTGTGAAACAATCATTTGCTTATTGGAAACTGGAATACACTTTCGTAACTAAGTTCTTGGGTTTTATATTCATTTTGAGATCTGGTAAAATGGATTACATCAATGAGTTCTCAAACCAGGTTTCTGTGTTCCTATCACATTGGATTTTTTTCATACTATGAATACCAGCCATAAAACCAAGTAATCATAAAGACTGAAAAAGATCACCAAGTCCAGCTGTGGCCCTAAGTGCCATATCTACGTCTTTTAAATACCTCCAGGGATTATGACTCAAGTACTTCCCTGGACAGACTGTTCTAATGCCTGACCATTCTTTCCATGAAGAAGTTTTTCCCAATATCCAATTTAAACCCCTGCTGGTAAAACTTAAGGCCATTTCCTCTCACTCTATGCCTTGTTACTTGGAAAAAGAGACCAACCCCCACCTGGCTACAAACTCCTTTCAGGTAGTTGTAGAGAGCGATAAAATATCCCCTTGAGCTTCATATTCTGCAAGTTAAACAACCTCAGCTCCCTCAGTTGCTCCTCAGACTTGTGTCCAGATGCTTCACCACCTCTGCTGTCCTTCAATAACAGAGCACTCCAATGACTCAGAGTTTTCCTTGAAGTGAAGGACCCAGAAATGAACATAGGATTTGAGGTGCAGCCTCACCAGAGCCAAGTACAGGGGGACCATCACTGCCCTGGTCCTGCTGGTACACTATTTCTGATACAAATATTTCTGATACAACGTGGGAAATACTGTTAGCGTGAAACTGTCTGAGGAGAACAGACTTTATCGTTGGAATTATTTCAGTAGCTCCAAAACCATCTAAAATATTCAGGAGCATTGCTTAGAAACATAATATGAATCTTTCAAAAATATAAGCTTCCAGAAACACACTCTCGCATGCAGAGAGCAAAAATTTGAATTTTCCAATCATGTTGTGTTTTTCCATTAAAAATGTCAATTCATTTGTCCTTAAACTTCTAAAAAAGGATGGTAATCCCTGTCAAAAAGTTAAAAAAGTCGCTATGCCTCTAAGGTTAGTTTAAGGTTGCATTAATATAGGAGGCTGAATAGAATTATAACTTAGAAACTCCCATTGCTCAGAAAAATTGCCTGCCTGCAACAGCTGATTGTCCCACAGATCAACACTTTCCTCTGCTTTGTGGCTTCTTGCGTGAGTGTTCACAGTTGGGTCAATTTTTTCCCGATATTCTCCTTATCCCAAATCACTGCAATTCTAACCTTCAGTTTCCATACTCCAAGTAAACACTATCACTGTATTATAGGATTTTGCCATTCTGCAGGCTAAGAACGTTTACTCATTCATCCCACATGAAACACGGATGGTAAATTTCAGCAGCAACCTAGAATCCAGCAGCAGCAGTAATGATCTAGTGCATTAAAGACTGAATTCCCTGAGTATCTCTACTGACTAACCTGGTGTTTCACCAGAGTTCTTGGTTTGTAAAGTGTGTGTTTCACTTTTCATGATATGAGAAGTTAACAGAGAAAAATGTATCAAAATGTAAATAAGATGGGATTCTTTTTTTTTCCTTAATGGTCAAGGCTAGGAACTATTTAATTACACATGTTAAATATGCTGTAGATAGCATAGTTCTACTGAAGAATACATTTGTATAAAGGTTCATGTTTTAGAAAAGTATCTTACTGTTAATGACAATTACTAGAAAAATACATGACTTTGTAGTGCATATATTCAAAGCCAGGTGACCTCTTTCTGTTTGTCCTAGAATTCCATTCACTGCTGAGAGAAAAGAGCACAGTGCAATATATTACCAACTTTGTCAAACTTCTTTTGTGAGGGATTTTTATCTGCCACAAACTGCTTCTTTTTCTTATACATATACATATATAAGCTGTTTTGAAAACAACTCCAGCCAATATGGTCATAACAAAGAAGGGCTTCATGTGGGTATCTTTTTCCTCTCTAAGAAGCACAGCAAGCCATGCAGTTGTAAACATTTAATCAGCAAACATCTCTAAAAGTTTTTGAATTTGAAACAATGATCAAGGTGTTAATAAACTATTAAAAAACAGTTCATTTCATTTATCCATGGACATACAGTCACCTTGTATTACCAGATTTGTTCTCAATGCCATGCCCAAATCTATCACAAATGAAGAAGTCACCCTGCTGTAAGCATGTCCTCTGGCTCACATTTCCTTTGCATAATGAATAAAAATCTCATTCAGAAACAGATTTTCTGGTTTTGTAAGTTGTCCCAGTTGTATTGACAATTTATGCTACATCTTCCTCCATTCGGATAATATGAATCACATATATGTAATATAGGCAGGTCCCAGGCATGCAGTTTACCAGGCTTGCATATTAGGTATTCACTCTGAAGCCTCTAATGGCAGCAAAAAATCATCCACAACTGCTTAAGCTGATGCCATTTCTTTGCATTTTATATGGAATTGCTCCATCTGTCACATAGTATACCTTTTGACCCCATTTAAATTTGGAAAAGGGCTCAGTTTTCAGAATTCACACAGTATATTATTAGTTGTATGACCTCCCAGTTTCACAGAGCACATGCTTAACCTTCTGGAAATTTCCAGCTCAAACCAGATTAATACAGGATTTAATAGTCATTCTCTCAGTGATATGTCTTATTTATACAGTCATTTTAAGAGAACTCTAAAGCTCTTGTTTTTCCATCCCAAGAAAACTATTTTAATTTTACAATCAGATCAAGTCAACAGTTCATTACAGTCTCAAAAAAGCATTAGAAAAGCAAAATTTCCTTTCAGCATTTCTCCTAAGACCGCTGGGATAACTTAGCCTTGAGTCTCATCTAGTGTGCAAGACTTGAGTCATTTCATGTCCAAAAAAAGGAGTCCACCAGTGGGGCAGTTTGGCTGTCATAACCCTCTACCTGGCTCATCCCTATGGCCAAGTCTCTGCAGCTACCTTTATAGTTGTAACAAGAAGTTCTAATCTGGCAGCTGAAGAAAGATCAAAAGAGGCATTTGACACTTCAAATAGAGTGGAGGAAAATGATTGCTTAGAATTTCAGCTTGTTAAAGTGATGTAGAAGCTGACTGTGGATCCCCTATGTTAGGAAAGATCACAAAGGTAGGCCATATATCTATATACCTGTTGTTTGGATGTCTGTTCATTTAATCAAAGAAAGAAAAATATATTCATATTGTCTAGATTTACATAACTATTATTCTTAACTCTTTACTGAATAATGGCAACATGTGTGTATAACTGTGTGTGGGTGTATACATGTAAGCAAATATGTACACATGAATGCACATGAAAAAGCTCCATACAGCTAATCAGCTTCCAGAAAGAAACCAGTTTTATTTTCTGGCACTCACTTCCCATAATCAGGTTAAAATTAAGTTATGATTTGTCAACAGTGTGCATAAATCCAGCAAACAGCCATTTTATAGATTTCAATGCAGTCCTTAGCCATAAATTAGACACCTTCTGTCATTTTCCTTAATAATATGAAGACTTAGACTCCTACTGTTCTAGGTAGTTTTCAATGTGAAACTCAATGAAAGCTTTGAAATTTCCTTAAATTTGCCTGAACAAAATGTGTTTAGTTTTATTTTAACTCCTATATTATCAGTGAATAGCAGAAAACCCACAATAAAGTAGCCATTTTTCTAATGCCCCTAATAACAACAAAACAAAACTTTTTGGGTTGGAAGTGCTCTGTAAAGCAGCAACATTTAACTGAGGAACATGTAACATAATTGAATTCTTAATGTTCGTAATCACCCCAGATGCAACACACACAAAAAATTATTTGGATTCTAGAGAAAACATATAGATGTTCTTGTATATCCAGGAAATGTTCCTTTTCAAGAAAAGATAATTGCTAAACAATTTTGTGTGATATCCACACACGTGTGATAATTAGATGGACTGTAAAAAAGATCAGCTGAAATCCCTACAGTTTTGTGTTCCATGCATTAACGAGGACTAAATCAAAAAGAAAATGCTGTTTCACAAGTTTTTAAAATAGTGTCAGAGAATCAATAAAAAAAATCTATTGAAAAAAAAAATTGAGGTTGAAAAAGAGGTTGCATTAAAAATATGGGATTATTATATTACCTCAACTCTATACTCTGTTGCCTATAGGTTTCAGTTATATGACTACACAAACCCTTTCTTTTCCGAAAAAAAAAAAAAAATTGTTTACTTCTTTCTGGACATTATCTGTTCCATGTACAATGAAAATGAGGATGATATTGTACAAATGGCAGTATGCTGAATACTGTTCTTACCAAATAAAGAGAGAAATAATGACTAGTCCAGGCTCTAAATTATGTGCTTCCCACAAGATGTTTTCCTGGGCAACAGTAAGTGCATTAAATCAGTCCATCACTCAGTTTCCCATGCTTTAAAGCAAGTTAATACAGGGCAATGGACTATATGAATTGTCAAACAGAGTGACTCTAGGGTCCCATATGGTTCTACAAAAGGCTACAAGCACTTTTCAGAAGCAGGGATATTGTGAATACAATTATTCACCATGATATAATAATATATTAGATCTGTGATTCATATGGGCGTTCCTTTCCTTGTAAGTTTATTCCACACCAGTACGCTAATATGGATTCAACTCAATGAAGAACTTATAATATCCCACAGATTCTGAGGCAGGGAAAATCTTTAGACTATCTTTATAAATGATATGTATTCTGATCACTAGTTAGGACCAAAAAGAGCTTACAAAAAATAGCAGCGATAGTTATTACTCAGGAGAGATGTTACATGAAGTTTTGGCAGGTCTACATGCTGATTATACTATTCTCTGTTAAGCAACTAACTGATAATAGATCTTATTCCATGTAAAGATATAAAAGAAAAAATGTTATGTAACTGGGAAAATCAGGTTTCTTTCCCTTTTTTCAAAGTTTTCACTATACTTTAAAGTTTCCCTATATACTTCATTTTTGGAAAGTAAGCAATGTATTTTAAGAAGACTGTTAAAAATAAGTCTATGACAAAGATAAACACTGACACTTATACTGTACACATGTTATGGTTACTGAAAGAAACACTTAAATTTTATTTCTTTTTCTGAAAATATTTGCATTTACTTAGTTTGTATTTATTCATCCTGGAATGATGAATAAATACAAACTAATGATTAATAACTAATTAATAGTTTGAATTTATTTCAACCTCTATTACTTAATTTTTGCACACTTTTTGCCTCCTAAAATTGCTTTGAATAAAAATTATCAAGAATAACAAATTTTAAAGCTATTGCATTAACATTTACCATATTGTTTTCATTCATCTTAGTATTAGTAAAAATATTATTATTTTAGAGGAATCATAAGTAAAATAGAAATGAAGTAGCCATATAAATTCACTCATAGTTTTTATAAGGGTTTTTGTCATGCAAGTTACACCATAACTAGAACTTACCGTCTTCTAAATATAGTACATTGCTTTTACAAAACAATCCATAATGGCTCAAAAGAAAGAGGGCTTTGTGAAGCCTATCCTTTCAGTGACCTCCAACAGATAAGAGGAGTGTTTCTTGCACTTCCAGTGTAACTGGATCTGCTTTATTTGAAAGCTGGACTAAGCCTGCAATGCTTACTGATTCAATAATGAAAGACTAATTAAAAACATAAAACTATCATATAGTTAAATTAATTCAGGAAGAAGCACATATTTTTCTGTAAAAGCATCAGCTGAAATACTGTCAGTATGAAAGCATAGCAGTGACCTCAAATACCTGACATTTCTCTGCTGAAGTGGTGCACTTGTGAAAGTGTGAATGTAGTAAAGCTGTGTCCTAGTTTCAGCTGGGATAGAATTAATTTTCTTCATAGTAACTTGTACAGTGTGGCATTTTGAATTTAGTATGAGAATTGATAACACACTGATGTTTTAGTTGTTACTGAGTAATGCTTGCACTAAGTCAAGGACTTCTCAGTTTCCCATGCTCTGGTGGTGCACAAGAAGCCAGAGGAGCATCGCCATATACTGGTAGGATCTGTAAGTTCCACAGCAAAGTTTGTTCAGAGTATATTAATACTACACTGTCAAGTCAGTGAGTGTAAGACAAAAGTTGAGTGCAATTAGCTGCAGTGTGGAAAAATGTTGTTTGAATGATGAGCATACTACAATTAAGTTTCCAATAATTAGAAGATAATTCAACATTTATTAATAGTCAAAATTTCCAAGCCTAGATGCAGCTACATTCTAGTTAATGTAGACAAGTGGAATTTACAGAAAGAATTCAGTAGTGTTGACTTAATACTACCTCTAAGTAAAGGGTGATTACTTTCAAATACACTTAAGAGAAGTAAGTACCTATGTGCCATTTAAAATGACTGCGAATGAACCCTCTCTGCAGACAACTGAACACTGCAAGTCCACGCTCTGCATTTAGCAAGTGCTGGTGGAGCTGTTTGTGCAAATTCTCCCTTTGGACATTTGTAGGCACCACTGGAAGCTGTGAACTGAATAATCAACTCTAAAGAATTCATCATCTAGTTATTTGATGCAGCTATTTAATTCTTCATTTTGAAGACTAGTTCAATTTGTGATTGCCTTTGGAGAATTCAGGAAGTAATTGTGTTTGTTATGTCAGTGAACTCTATGAAACTATAATTTTATTCCATTGTGATAGATAATAGTTTGGCACCATATTTTGATGTTTACTGAATCTTTGACCCCCTAGTTTTTATTTGGAATCTTGGGAATGTTAGTTACAGGTAAATAGATGGTCCATGTGAGACATCCAGTGGAGATAAAAACTTTTGTGGATTTGGGTTTTTTTTTTTTGTTTGGTTGGTTGGTTTGGTTTGGTTTTAGCATATAGCCATGTTTTCAGATTTTTTTTCTCTACTATATTTTAGTGACATCTTCATCTACACACAACAATGTATTAAATCTTACTGGAAGTAATTATACCAAAGCAACTAAACAATTAGACTGTCAAATAGCTAAGTTGCTAATAAAGGAGTATAAATTTAAAAGATAGAATAAAATATACTATAGCTATTTCTGGGAAAATCAGATCAAAGTTGAAGATGAAAAAGCATTACAATGTGAAATATGAATATTTAATTATTCTAATACTTCCAAAAATAGTACAGGAACATAAAATATTTTCCCTAGAATTGAATAACAGATGTGTAGGAAATGAGATAGAACCTTGAATATAAAGTTCATGTAAATATTTTGTTCATTATTACTCAGTACTGATAATGTATATGACTTTTCCAAACAGAAATTTGTGTCCTTATCCCAAACAACTTGCAATACCTTTTTTTAATCAACTTGGTAAGATTTTTTTGTTTTCACAGAAAAATATTAGGGAAGAGGGATGAGGAAGAGGAAATCACAGACAAAACCTGCAGCATTCTGTAGTCTAAACTGTTTCCAAGCATTAGTTTTGGGTATATTACGAGGCTGTGATATGTTATCTACAATATTAGAGCAGAACACAGACTATTTTGATTCATACAGGCTATACAATTATTAATTATATTATGCTATCCTCAAAACTGGTCAGAAACATGATTTAAACTCAAAATTCAGCAACCCAGCACTGAGCTCTCTAGTATTTGATCCATCTTAACTCCATTATTTGAAAATATCCGTTGAAAGTTTTGAATAATTAGTGGATTGTTTATCTGTGCTGTTGGAAAATTCTTTTGTCTAATGAGCAAACTGGATGAGAACTCGTATTTCATTTCGACTTTCTATTTTGCAATGTTACAAGCATAATTCACATTTTGTACTTTCAGTTTTGGGGCTCATGCTTTACTCAAAATTTAGAAAGGAATCAGTGGTTTATCAATTATAATTATCTGACAGAAGCAGGAGATTAGAAGTAAGTAATGAAAAGCCCTTTTTATTGTAAATACCACATGGCATGTGCTGTTTGATACAATACGATAGAAGGATATCGTATCAATATTGTATAATATGATTTACTATTCCATCTGAAGAAAGGCAAGTTAAATTTTGCATTTCATAGGAATTATATATGAACTACATGGAATTAGATGTGAAATGATATAGCTTATATATATGCAACTACTTCTGAGAAATTGAATTCCAGTCATCTTTAACTAAATATAAGTGGCTCTTGTGAAAAGGAACAGGTCAAGCTTTTCTTCTCTGGATTTATTTAAGCAATATTACTGTAGATGTGCTGATGTTATTTGTTGTTATATGCACCTTCAAGTCCTACAGAAAAAAAAAAAAATTAGTTCTGCATTTGTATTCAGCTGTAGAAGAGAGCTCAATGATTCCTTTTCTCAATCAGTGCAATTTACAATTTAAAACACCTACCATCTATTTGAGGAAATTAGCTATAATTGGCATTTTTGCCCAGGAAAAAAAGCCACAGAGCTTGAGTCTGTTGAAGGTCACTGACAAAGTGATTTAGCGAGGTTGTCTGAAGGTAAAATTGGCACAACATCAAAATTGCACCTGCCTCTATTCTGCTGTTACTCTGTCAGTCATAGCAGGACTGAAATACACGTACGCGAACAAACCAGAAACACTGGCACCACAGCCAATTTTCCTGCCATTAATGGCAACAAGAAAAGGGTATCAAAATTAAAAAACACAGCAAAACAAGATTGCTGTGATCAAATATGTCAGGGTTTCTTCCTGGGACCAACCAAACCTCCTGTCCCAGCTCAAAGTCTCCTGACAAAAAACATGTGGGTGTAGCAGATGAACTTACCCTGTGCCTTTAAACTCTCCCTTCCTCTCTAAAGAACACTCAGTTTCTGCCAACCGTTTTTCTCCTGAGGCATAATTTGAAAGGAACAAAAGCACCATGTGAAAGGTGATTTTTGTAGTAATTGTTCCTCAGCTGGGCAGCTTGCCAAAAGGCAAATTCCATTAGTTCTACTGTATGTGTACGTGGTTATACATGTGTGATATTTACCAAGTTCTCACATTTTTTTAGGCTTTCATGCCTGTGTCCTTCAGCAACAGGTGAAAAATCGGAGACTCTCCTTTACACTGTACTTTGCTTTTCAGGCACCACTATGGGTAATTTCATACTTCTTACAAGTAAACCTTGATAAAATTGGTCATAGAAAATGGAGAAAGGAAAACAAAATTATCAGTACATTATGCCTGACTAATCCAGTGGACTTCCATGACTATTAGGGGATAAGGGAAAAGCTGTGCATGTTATCTATTTCTGCTTCTGAAAGATCTTTGGTATGGTTCCCTACAACAATCTTGCTCATAAATTGGGGAGATAAACATTTGATGGAAGGGCTATTTAGATGGATTAGGAATTCACTCCATCACTGCTAACAAAAATAGTCAACAGCTCAATGTCCAAGTGGAAACCAGTAGCCAGTGGTGTCCCCCAAGGGTCTGTATTAGGATCAACACTATTTAGTATCTCTATCAACAACACAGTAGGATTGAGTGCACATCAGCAAGTTCACGGACAGCACCAAGCTGTTCGGTACAGTTGGCACAGAGAAGAGAAGGGCTGCCAGTCAGAGGGACCTTGGCAGGCTTGAACAGTCAGCCAGTGTGATCCTCATGAAATTCAACAAGGCCAAGTACAAGGTCCTGCACCTGGGTCTGGACATTCCAGTATCAGTAGAGACTGGCGATGAATGGATTGAGAGCAGCCCTGCAGAGAAGGATTTTGGAATACTGGTGGATGAAAAAATTGGACATGAAATGTCAGTTGGGCTTGCAGCCCAGAAAGCAAATCAAAATCTGGGATGCATAAAACCAACCATGTTCACCATTACTGAGGGTTGTGGTTTTATTTCACCTGGCAAATTAGGTTTGGAAAAAGTTTATTTAATTCTTGCACCATATCTATGATGGGACATTCTACAAAATTGCATATAGAGTTCTGTGCAAACAACTTTCTACATTTTAGCATTTCAAAATAAACCCCTGCTGTCATCCATATTTTACCTCTGGTGATATAATTTTCCTCATGATCAAAGTGCATTGCCCTTCTCTGTCCCATATTGACTTTAGCATATTTCATTTTAGTATCTCATTTCACAGGTCTCTAAATAAATTTCCCTTGGAAGCTTATTACAGATTTTTGTAAAAAGCAGCAATTCCAGTAACAACCCTTAATTTGTGATTTAGACTCTTGCCTTTGAAAATAGATTTCAAATTCATTAATATCAGCAGTATAGTACAAACAAGAGCATTAAAGTAATTGATAATGTTCCCTCTCTCAAGAGTAGCTCTCAGATTTTCACACCAAGAAAAAACCTCATCTGACAAATTATTATCTTCCAACTCTTCCTACTTTCCTTTGCATGTTTTTGCATCCTCTGACACCATACTTTTCCTTCATTGTGGTTAAGCTTTCTAAAGTGATGTTATCTTTTCCTAACAAGACTTTTGTTCTTCTTTTCCCTCATTGTTTTGGCATTATGTTTTAATTTGTCCATCAACTTTACCCTAGTATCATGCTTAACTATATGCAATATGTACTTTACTACCTCTGCTTGTTTTGGTTGGGGGAGAGATAATTTTCTTTCCAGTAGCTTGCATGGGTTATGTTTTGGATTTGTGCTGGAAATAGGGTTGGTAATGCAGGGATGTTTGTGCTATTGCTGAGTAGAGCTTCCACAGAGTCAAGATCTTTTCTACTTCTCACTCCACACAGCTCCACCAGCATGGGGGCCAGGGATGCACAAGGAGCTTTGAGGGGACACAGCCAGGGACAGAAGACCCTAACTGACCAAAGCAATATCCCACACCATATGGCTTCATGCTCAGCATACAAAGCAGGGCACGAAGGAGGAAGGTAGGGGGATGTTCACTGGTGACATTTGTCTTCCAAAGGCACTGTTAGATGTGATAGATCCCAGGTTTCCTGGAGGTGGCTGAACTGCCTGCACATAGGAAGCAGTGAGTGAATCCCTTGTTTTGTTTTGCCTGTGTGCACAGCTTTTGCTTTATCTATTAAACTGTCTTTATTTCAACCCATGAATTTTCTCATTTTTACCCTTTCAATACAATCTTCCATCCCACTAGAGGAGGCATGAGTGAGCATGTGAGTGCGCCAGCTGGAGTTTACCATGACAACACCTTAGAATATCAAAATTAATTCAATCTCTTGCTCTCTTCAGTTATTCTCCATCTTTCAGCATTCAGTAATAATTGAATGGTGTTTCAGTTTCTCTACTTAATTTTTGTTAATATCACCTTGTTCTACCCTCTTTTTCTTCTCTAGGTGTCTAGTTTTTCAAGAAGCACCAAGACAATACACATTTCTCTTAGAGTAGTCAGGAATTAAATATACATAAAAGAGAGTTAAAACAAGCCATATTTGGATAAACTGAACTGTCAGAAGAATAATTACTACCTCCTATATCCTTAGATGCATTAATTATAAGTCAGAATGTTTTTCCCAAAAAGGAGTTGAGAATAAAATTATTGATTTCCTAGGGAAATGCTTCAGTATCTAATTAAAATAAATTACTGTAAGAGATTAGTAGGAACATATATGTATTAAAATCAAGGCAAAAAGTTACTGTAGCCTAAAGAAAACAGTCATTAGAAGCATCACAGAGCATTTATATACATATACAAAAAATAAGCCATAGCTCTCTTTAAAGAACAAGCATCACTCTTTGATCTGTTAGAAATCTTGATTAAAAAAACGCTGATAAAATTTTTTGGGGTTTTCAAAAAAAAACCTTTCATAAACCATTTTCCATGAGATATTGAGAACATAATTATTCACAGAGAAAGAGATGAAGTAATGTCATGGATTAAAAACAAACTACACAGGGTATGTTATATTGTAGCAGAGGTCAATTTTTAATGGCAAAAGATTAATGGCCTGGTGAAATATTCTATTAATGTATATTAATCTGATGTTTAATATTCTGTTAATGATCTGAATATGAATTATCATATTGTACAATTTGCCAGGCACAGAAACTACATGAGCCAAGGCTAGAAAGAACACGAATATCTTCAAAGACAGTTTACAAAGCTAGGGAAATGAGGGAGCTATGTTTTTTAAAACTTAAGGAGCTATGGTTTTTAACTTAAATCACACAAACTTCTACATGCCTGTGAAATATAAGCTATTCACTCTGCAGTCCTTGGAGATAAGCAATGCCTGCCCCAGTTTGAGACAATTTAAAAAAAGGTGTATTTCTTTCTCAATAAGAAGTAAACAGCACAGAGCTGGATATACTTCTAAAGTAGTAGGTTTAGAAAATAATAGTTGTGCACTGTGGAAACAGTAACTGGAGCCAGATACATGATTGTTAGATTCCAAATTATCCATGATTTTCAAAGAGGTAGGCTTGGGCATTACTCAAGTCATAACAACAAGAAGCTTAAAAAAAATTACCAAATATAACACTCAGAATATCAAAGCACAGCATGAAATTATTCTGAAAATACAGAAATATTATACATTAATGTATAATAACCAGATATAGCAGGCTTTATCAGGAGTGATACATTCACATCTGTATTCTTTTTTACACAGCATATAGCAGAAAGTCTTCCATCTCTGTAATTCTGGAAGACAAAAATTATTTTGTATGTGAAGAGATTTAGTTAGAACCCTCAATTACACCCAGAGAACAGAAAAAATAACAAATTACAACATTGTTGAATTGGTCCTTTACAGACCTCATGTATGTAGTAAGCCAACTTTTCTGTGAAAACAGGGTATTGAATTCCTCTAAAGAATTGAATATGTTTAAAAGGTATAAATCTTTAACAACTCAAAACCAATAAATGCTTTTTAAAAGTGACAAAGACCTAATGCAATAAAATACCAAATATTTATTAGTATTTGGTAGTATTATTAGCATTTAAGGACGTTGCACCATATGGCTGGCACCAATAACAAAAAAAGGCAAACCACAGAGTTATGTCTAATTTAACTGAGATATGTGGGACTGATTTATGTTCAAAATGAAAGTTAAGGGGCAGAGATGGTGAACCGTGTGTTTCATGGCATAGATCAATCACCAAGCCCTCTGGGAAGGAATCACAGTGAAGTTTAGTTCATACGGGAGTCCCTTGCACCATTATGATTCCTTACTCTGATGCATGAGAGGACTCTCATGCAGGACAGTTTGAAAGAAAGGAGCAGGATAAAAATATTTTGTGCAGTCCTAAAACACTTTCAACCGCAGTTTTTAATGGTGCTGTGGAGAAAATTGATTTTTATAACAACATAATTATTTAAGATGTGGTAGCTGTGAAATCAAAAGAACATGCTAAATTGATATTAGGATCAAAGAAGGACTAGTTACAGTCCCTATTCTCACATGGGGTCAGAGAACCCTAGAATTAAGTTTCCAAATGTGTTGTTTTTGTTCTTGTTTTTATTTCAACCTTTAAAGTTTGCTGTATTATTTGATCACACTCTGTTCCATCTTTATGATCTTAAAAGGAATATCATTTTGTTAGGGGATAAAATGTGTGCCTCTGTTCAGTCTTAGAAAACTACGTGTTTAGCATTTTTCTTAAAACAGACTTTCTCAAAATATCAAATATCAATTGCACAATTACTTGTACACAAGTGCACAAAAGAATTGTATCTCAGTTTCTAAGGTTAATTAAAATTTGCAGTATATGTGCCTGCTAACTTAGTTTCAGAATGGACATAATAATAAAAGGAACATACAAAAGTCTGTCCCAAAAGCAGCAATAGGCAATAAGAAGCCATTGTCGTAAGACAAATCACCCTAACATTCACAGAGAAGATAGGCTGAACTGATTTAGAACTGCAGTGGTGTTGCAAAAAATGCACCAAGTTTTAATAGAAATTTTTTTTTAAAAAAAAGCCTGGCACAGCTTCCCACATGCAACTGGCAATACAAATCAAAGGTGTTTCAACCTCCAGTTTGGCTACACAATTTAGAATTAGAATAAATAATTTTTACCTTTCAGACCTGTGAAACATTTTTAAACACAGCATGACTAATTTTCTTTTAAATTTTCATCAGAAATCTATGATAACTGACAGAGAGCCACTGTACCTATATATACACATAGAATTAAAATAACACCTCTTTTAAGGATTGAGGCTGCATTGCCCATAATTAGAAGTGGAAATATTATTATAACTAAGGATGATATTAGAAATAGAAATAGAAGAGGAAGAAGAAGAAGAAGAAGAAGAAGAAGAAGAAGAAGAAGAAGAAGAAGAAGAAGAAGAAGAAGAAGAAGAAGAAGAAATGAGCATTCACAGACTCACAACAGGATTTGGTTTCCAACTACTAGACCATGAATGAAAGCACATTCCTGGAAATGGGCAGAAGGAGGGAAGAGAATGCTGATGTTTCTTTAAATCTCCAATGTATCACGACGCTTACATCATGCTGCGTTGGGTTACATCATGTTACGACTAGTGATGTAACCCGTCGCAATGCAATGCACACATCGCATTCAGTCAGCACTTTTTCAGCTTGTCCACATGATCACCGTGGCCAAGAGAGGTTTGCTTGAGTTAATTAAAATTGTTGTATTTCTGTGATATTTATGGTGGGTCATGAATAGAAACTTTCTTGGCTTAAGAAAATGCAGAAAGAAAAACAGAACTAAAAACCGTCCTAAATATAAGAAAGACAAATTGTATAGAACATGCATGAAAGCTTGGTCTGAGGATGATATGAAAAGCCAATCACAAGATTATATAGTAAATGTAGGAGCAGGTAAATAAGGGCAAAAATATAAGATGGATCACTCTCATTATAAGCATATTTCCTCTTTAAAGATAAAATTCATATATGTGTTCAGTCAGAGGGTTGTGTTTTTGTGGAGGGGAAAGGGGACTTAGTGGTTTGTTTCTTGGGTTTTTTTATGGGATGTGGTAAGTAGAACTTTAAGGCAGGACTTAAGAGTAAGCCTTTCCTACATGGTATGGATCTTGTGCTCTTGTGCTCCCGTGCTCCCAAACCAGGCTTCAGCTTAGGTGAAGCAACAATTTCTATGCTGAACCAGGCTGCTGAAGGTTTAGGAAGAGTGTCATTGCCAGTGTCTCCAATGCACGTGCTGGAGTCTGCAGCAGCTAAACTGTGGTTGGTGGTGGAGCTGGTGTCCAGCAGAGTATTCAAATAGCTGGAACAGTAGCAGCAAATGTGATTAGAGCCAAATATTGCACACCAACTGTAATAATTTGCCTAATTATTTAAGACTAAAGCCAAACAAGTCTAATCTTTGTCTCACCCTATTCTTTCCTTTCTTTTCTTAGTCTAGCCTTAATGCTAGTCCCTAAAGCTTGAACAGAAGCATCAGAATATAGGTATGGGAATTTTTTTATTTTATCTAGTATTGTAATTTTGAAAATATGACAGATATTTAAATACATGGTTGAAGATTTTCCTTATCGTAGACCACAGTAAGTTTGCTATTTCCCACTTGTTTTTTACACTGTCCCCTGGGAAGGACTCTTTTTTTGCTTATACATAGGAAAGATAAACAGCATACTCCCAGCATACTCAGAAAACCACAAATTTTTTTTTATTAATTCTATACTCCTTAATATTTATGTTTAGATGGAGAAATAGCCATGAGGGTAGGATGCAAAAACTGGCAAAGAGATATGTCATATGTTAGTACACTCTTGCTTTTTCTCCTGTAAGATTTGATCATAAATTATGTCAAATTATGTCTTCTGAAAACTTTGCATTTTCACTGTTGTTTTTACATTCAATTAATATTTCTTCCTTTCTGTCTATCTTTGCAATAGGCATATACAGAGGATGCAGAGCCCTGGTGATTTTCTGCTCCAGTCTCCACACACACAGCTTGCTCAAACACACATGTACACAAATACAGATAATATCTATTTCTGCCAAAGAACTGAATGTAAATGAAATAATTTTTTAAGGTTGGTCTTCAGTTTAGACGTGAAGATGCATTCTTTTCCATTTTCAGTTACAGTCATGGAAGCATTTACCATTTCTTGACTAAATCCTACCCTTTCTGTCATCTGCTTATAACTCTCTTCTTGCTAGAAGCTAATTCAACTGCACATGTGATTTCTTCAGAGCTCGTCTCAGACAAAAATGTGTCAAGTTAACAAAGAACGACTCTTTAAACTGATAAAGCTAAACCACTCTGACTGAAATAGGTTAGGAGACAATCATTTGACTAGCTTCACAAGCAGAGGCAGAAATTGCTATATTTTAGGCTGGCAAACTGACTTTCTGTGCTGGCACAGCTGCAGCATGAAGAAGATACATCCACTTCTCTGAAATATTTTAGCAGGTGAGAAGTGATTGGCAGAGAGGGAAGGATTAAGAATTTACTGTAGGAAGATAAACACTAATTCAATCTCTAAGGGCGAAGTTAGAAAGCAGAGTGGTATTATGCCATCAAAAACCAGAAACCACAATTGATAAAGCAGCAGTTTCCAATGAAGGCACTCAATACAACTGTTTCTCAGAAAATATGTGACTCTAAATTTCAAAAGAAGCATTTCATCTCATTTATCTTCATATTCTTCCTAGTCCTTCACCTTTAATGACAAGACAAATCAAATTCCCCTATAATACTAATGAAGTGCTTGGAATCGGATCACAATACAGTCAAAGTGATTAACTATAACTGACAGAAGAAAGAGAAAGATATTTCTGGAATGGAATCTTGATCTTGGTACTTCAGAAAAGTCTATATATGTATCAGACATATGGCCTCTCTGAAATCAGGTCAAACTAGAGGCAGTTTTACTGCAAGTGGAATAAGAGTAAAGCATTACAATCTTAAATGACCCATCCTAAAGGAAAACAAAAACAAAACCTATGTAAATACAGTGGTTAGGCAGAGTGATTGTATTAATATGGGTAGGTTTACATGGAGAATATAATCTTTGGGTGCCATTGTTTGAACAGCAATCAATTTTTAATGCTGCTGTGTTAAAATAACTGAGTCCCTGAAGCAGGAAGTGAAAAGGGAGACTGAGCTTGAAGGTTATTCCTAAGGCAGTATACCTTCCTGGGCTCCTTCTGGGACAATGCTTATTATGAATCGGCTTTCACTCCAGGTTTTGCCTAAAGGCACAATCTAGCCATAAATAAATATTCATATCATTGAATCCAGCAAAGACTCATTTTTTCTAAAGCAAGAATGTTTCTAAGCAACTCTGAATCAGGTCAGAATCCCACAAACATTAAGTACACTGAAAAAGCTTCCTTTGTAGATTATGTAAAGCCTTTAAGGGAAAAGTTTAGATTTATGGATGAACTTGCTCTAAGGTTTATGCTAAAACATCTACATTTCCTTATAATCAGTAAGACAATTTATTCTGCAATTTTATACTATCTTAGTGAAAAGCACTATGTTCTTTCTGCACCCAAGGAGCAAGGATTCACAATATGACAAGCTAAGTTAAAATAACCAGGCTTCTGCTATTAAGGAATAAGTGGAGTGTTTTACCAGAATGAAAACTGCAGCAGTTTTGTCATACACAAGAGAAGTCTTTGGCAAAACTATGTGCCCTGGCATAAAA
Organism: Hippolais icterina; assembly: GCA_013400075.1. Lineage (NCBI taxonomy): Eukaryota > Metazoa > Chordata > Aves > Passeriformes > Sylviidae > Hippolais > Hippolais icterina. Next base: position 160,387 of record VWYN01026911.1, read on the forward strand.
AACTAATTTATGAGTAGATAAGTATGATTGGTTTTTTTTTTACTGATACATAGTTTTACAGGCATTTGTTTATAGTCACATTCATATATTTGCAAACTAACCTCAAAGTCAAATTTAATTTAAATTGAAGTACCTAAATAGTTGAGCAGGTCCATGTGGAATCTAATAATGCCTTTAAAAGTTCTAGTCTCATGTAGTTTTGAACTCATTACATATTTTTTGTGTAACATGATTTACTGTCTTGAGCGCTGTAGATATACGCTTTTCACCATGATTCATCCTAAATCATTACATTGCCATTATTTTCACTGCTGTATACTGAAGTCCCAACCCCTATTTAAAACATGACAATCTTACTGTTTATTGCACTTGTAGAAATGCATCTTCATATAAGCAGCAAAAGCAACCACTGACTTTAGCATAGGCAGGGATTACATTCAATTGCATTATGGAACAGTATGTCTTGTTTCCACACAAAATACTATTAATATTTTGTATAGATGAACTGAGATGATGACTACTTTGTTGATCCATCTGGAGAAACAAGGCAGTATTAGGGAAAAAGTAAGCCTCTGGTAGCTTAGGAAAAATGAACTAGAAAAGGAAAAAAATTATCACATTAACAACTTGCCTTCTCAACCTTCATTAAATTTAGTATCTTCTCTTTTCTGGAATGGATTCTATTGTATGTGCACATAACTGTGTACTTGTGGATCCTAAAAGTTCTAAAAGGGCCAACAGGTAGTAGAGAGGCAAACAGGTTATTTAATCTTTAATCTTTGCTTTATTCTCAGTACAACAAAACATAATGTGAGCTTTGCTGTAAGACCCGCTAGGGTGACTGCTGTATGTACTCTAAAAACATTGCTAGAATGACAGACCATGCTGCAAATGTAAACCTGGAAATGATATGAAGGAAAGCATGAGTTTAATGGAGATCTATTATCTCAAGTGCATTATCAAGGTATAAGCTACAGTATTTGAATTTTCCTCACCTGTAGCACTCCATTCTTATCGTTCAGAGTAAACATACTCATTATTTATCTATCTCTATTACTTTCAGACAGGTTCAGATCAGTGAAGTCCCAAAATGCACGCTCTTTTGCCATTCCTCAGTGACAACTATAGTGGCCTTAGAATCTCCCACTGTAATTACACCCTCCCACGCCCTTGGAACAATTCCAGTGGAAGGTACCTGCAGGGAGCTCAGTGGTGAAAGGCTCACAGGGCCGGGGGTGCACATCCCTGGCTCCTGCTCTGAGCTACACCCACGAGCTGCTGCCCTGAGGCTTTCCACCACAGCCAGCTCTATCTCGGATGGATGTCATGTGCAGGCTTCATGTGGGCAATTGTTTCTAATGTTGAGACTTTCTAAAATATATTCTTGGGTAACAACAAAAAGTCAAATTGTACAGATGGTTAGATACAATTAAACAGCAGGGAAGGCTGCCACAGATGCATGAAGGACACAGAGTCAATATACACTAATAAATCCACAGTGTCCTGCTTCATCCAGGTTTGACTAGTATTCAATTCTGTGTAAATACCTGTAACGTTAGGGTTGAGTATTTATATAAAGTTACCATACTAAGCCTTGAAGCTGGTATCCCCAAAATGGTTTGTTTGTTTGCTAGTTTGTTTTCATACTGGGTACTTGCTACAAAAAGAACTATCTTTTTTAAAAAAATCCTGTCAAATAATTGTATCATTGGAATTACTGTTGTGTAACCAACATAATAATAATAAAACACTATTTGTACCATATCTTTTACTGAAGTAGGTAATAGTAAGTGAAGTTCAATGCTTAACAAGAATTTATCCTTAGATCACAGTAAATATTCCATACAGGAACTCAAGAAATATTTTCTTTCTCTAATTTTACCATTAAAATTATTTTCCATGCAAAAGCTTTAACTTTTCTGCTTTAATTAAAGTCATAAATGAGAAAATAAAAGTCCTTTCAGTATTATTCTGTATCTAATGTTGTTATTCACATGATAGTTTTGTTCTTACATCACAGACAGAGAGTAAATTTAGTCCACGAGAGTTCTGCTGCTCTCAGTTATTAGTGGTAATCAATACTGCCTTGTGTTACATGCATAATTGACAATTTCCTGGTGCTCTTTTGTACTAGATTACATATGTTATTCTTTACAAATAACACCTCTTTCATCAAGCAACTAATGTTTCCTCTGAGGAAAGCCAGGATTGACTCAGGAACTTTGCCTCCTCTACTGCAACAATTGGCAGCCTTACCAGCACGACTATATTAACCAGTGTAGGTCAGCTGGTGTTTAAGCCAGGACTACCCAAAATTAAACCACCTCTTGCTGCCCTGAATTGTCATGAAGGACACAGAAAGATCTGGGAACATTGTGAAAGGCAGGGAGTCAGAGAGATTGAGTAGGAGACCAAATATACAAATGTCTAAGAAACTTAGGTGGTTTGGTTTTTTGGTATTCAAATGATCAGTATTTATGCAAGAGCTCTCATATTGTTAAATAGCTGCGAGGGCCAGTGTAGGGGCACAGAGAAGTTCTGTTCTCATTAGTTTTATCTCTTAATATATACAAATTAAGATATGGTGATTCCACAGAACCAAGTCAAAAGCAAGTTTTAACGTGTATTATGAAAATCTGCTCACAGAATTTAGGCCTTGTGGTCCACACAACAACTGTTGGGAGTAAATAAATTATACTGTTCACACAGCCTGACTTCCTCTTTTTTGGATGCACTGCTCTTGTTCAATAGAAAAAGAAAAAAAATGCTTTAAAATGCAATAGATTCCAAGTATATAAAACTGGAACATAAATCTGCCAAGTCACATGGCTACTAATATAATTATTGCAGTACACTAATTATTGGCAATGTACATCCTTAATACAAGGACTTTTTACTGAAGTTGATCCTGCTAGTTCTGAAGATAATTTAGACATATTGTTGTCAACAAAAAAGATTATTACCAGCATTATATGCTGTGCAGAAAATATAACAGAAATAAACAGAAAATAATTGGGGGGAAGGAATATATATATATATATAGAGAAGAGGTCATTAAGAAACGACAAGAATAAAATATAATTATAGAAAGGCCTTCATAAAAAAATGGCTAAGACTGTCATACAACTTGAATGCTGCTCTGCAGGCTCTGAGTATGTTGGTCTGCTAATTTAAAAGCTTTAAACCTATTGTTCATGAATATGCTGCGCTAACTCTAATGACAGAAAGAATCTATTTATCTACAGGATGGGTACAGAAAAAGAAGATAAGTTTGATTTTACTGAGTCAGATCAAGAAATGGAGTTTCTCCCTTACAGTGAAGAAATTCACAGCAGTTAAATGACAATTGCAGTTTATTACTCAGTAGTTATTTCCAGTTACTTGCATGCCTGTGTTTGAAGAAATGGAGGTAAAAGAAAGAAATAAACAAATACTTATTAAGTTGATTAATATTAACAAAGATGCCTATTTAACAAAGGCATAAGTGTTCTTTAGCAGTCTAGTGGAATCTCAAAGGCACAGGCTGATGGTGAAACCTCCTGTAAATGCAGTGTTATAATTGTGCAACTGGTAAGTAGGCAATCAAAAGGGATAATGAAAAACCTTGATAAGTCTTTTTTTTCCTTTCTTTTTTACAGAAACATTCATTCTGGATTGTTAGTAAAGAAAAGGATGAATAGGCGGCTACTGATGTTCAACAGACAGACAGGCAGTCACTGTGCTCAAGAAAGTCCAGCGGTATTATTTTCAAATGGTTCAATTATGAAATTATGGAAAAAAGGGCAATGAATTGAGGAAAAAAAATGTCCAATAGCAAATATGAAAGACAAAGCTTCTCAAAACTCCAGGAGCTACTAATGTTTCAATAATTAAGTTCATATGAGAAATCAATGAATGTAGATCATTTAAAAAGAATAAATTAATCTGGTATATCCTGAATAATACCACAACAGGAGAAGAAAAAGAATGAAAAATTCATGAGAGAATATGCAAGATGCTTAAAACTGCAGAACACAAGAAGTTTCTAACCAGCTTGGCAATAAACGGTCATTAATAACTTCAAAATTCATACATTCAAGTGCAAATGGAAGTAGGCTCCCTTGAATCTATTCTTTACTGTGAGGGTGATGGAACACTGGAACAGGACTCCCAGAAGGTGTAGTATCTTCTTCTCTGGAGATACTCAAAACCCACCTGGACTCAGTCCTGTGCAACCTGTTCCAGGTAAGCCTGCTTAAGCAGCGGAGTTAGACTAGAAGATTTTCAGAGGTCCTTTCCAATCTCAAACAGTCTTTGATTCTGTGAACTACTTAGATTTCATGAATCAAAGGAGTTATGATCTACTCTCAGACAGAAATTCTGCTCTAACACTGGATCAGGTTGCAATTTCCTTTAATGTTTTTATTCTCAGATTACTAAAGAATACACTAGATAAGAAGGAATTTAACAAATAGGTATTATTTATTTGTATGTATTTATGTGTGTATGTGTGTGTGTGGGTGGGTGTGCGAGTGTGTTTATACACTCGGGATACAGCAAATATTGTTTCCTTATGCAAAAGCCCATTTCAACTGCTCGTGAAACAAATACATTGGACCTAAGACAAAAACATATTTCTACTGATATCAGTCTATTTAAACTTTCTAAGCATGACAAAATTCTTTAAAATTCAACATTTTCCTTCATACAGCTCGCTTCTAAACTAACCACAGTGCACACAAAACCCTTAGAAAATATCTCAATCTCATCATAGTATAAATTATGTTTTTTTAAGTAAAATTAATATACTTATGGCTAAACAAAGGATTGGTTTTGGCTTACTCTAAAAGATGAAATAAAAAACTACCAAATATGCCTACTGAGACCTGTGAATATAAGTGCAAAAAAGGGAAAATAAAAAGCTAAGGGTTAATTCAGAAACATACCTTATTTGTAGAGAAACAAAACAGATAGATACTGTAAAGGGAGCATAGCTTAATAGTGAAGATGCTGTGCTACTTAGGAAAAAAAAGTGGGAAAGGTCATAATGAAATGTATGTATCCTACCACAACTGTCTTTATGCACTTGTCTTCCAGTATCTGTACTGTTATTTCTGGGAAATGTAGGCTTTCTTTAGCAGCTTAGATCTACTTTGCTACGGTTCAGTCTCACCAGAGAGGATTAATGATGCTCTCTGTGTATGCTTTGTTCTGGTAGGAATTCAGGCCAGGCTTCCCTGTGATGGTGAAAATTGCTTTTTTTGCTGTCACTGCTGCTTCGTGCTTTAGCAACCTTGTCCAGCAAATCAGTCCTGCTCAGTGAGGTCCAAACTAGAGAAATGTATTGTCATGACCATTTGCTAACTGTTAGCATTTCCCCACTATGCTAGAGCTTTGGATTGCTCCCCAAAGCAGCTTTCTGCATCATTAAGCCCAAGTATTTAACTTGGGCACAATGCATGACTTGGCTGCCATCAGATATTCCTTTATTGGATGTTCTGACAGCAGACTGCGGAAGATTCCACTTACTGTCTGCTGGCCTTAACAAAACAAATACAGTGCCTATATATCTAACAGAGTTTACAACTCCTCCCATGAGGGCTGCTGCGCTCATCAGAAGCTTTCCTTTAGGTGGAGGCTTGTGAAGTCTACCAGCTTCCTTAAAATACTTTCCTCCAAGCTGAAGCACTGACAGCCCTTGTAAGAGAATAAAGGAACATTTCATTCTTCTCTACTCATTTCTTTAGTCTGTGACTTTATCTACTTTTCAGCAAAAATGTAGAATTTGTCCTTATCGCTCTTACCTGAGAGCTTATCTATGCTACCCTATTATGCAGTAGGGAGTACTGAAGTGTAATACAAATTAACAGTGTATACAGGCGATTTTGCAGGAAATGTCAATCAAATATGAATGCAATTTTCAAAGCAATTATCAGGCAAAGAGGTTAGTGCATTTTAACTGCTCATGAAAAATGCCCAAGGGTGAATATAATTTCTGGGCTACAGGCAAGCCAACATAGTTTTGGAAAACAATATGTAAGGCTCTTAAAACGATCTGTTCATAAAATTCAGGAATTATCATAGGCTATATTTTAAGTGTCATTGAGCCTGCAGGAGTATGTCATGCTTTGTGTTGCTAAAAAAGAAAGGGTTAATAAATGCAGGTCTAAAATTTCCACAAAGAACATAGCAAATCACAGGTACAATCTACCCCTGATTTCTAAATTACTAAAATTATATTATTGATTAAAAATAATGCCAGAAAGTCATCTCATTTGCCTATCAATGCGTCACATGGGGGTGTTGCACAACATGACCAACATGTCATTTTATGGTCATGAACATACAAGGGTGCTAGCCCTCACTGTTTTGTTCTGTTTCAGCCGTAGTTCATGTTGTCTTCAGATATGGCTAACATAAAATTACCAATTACATATTTATATGTTACCTTGATTACTAAAGCTGACACATGCTTAAATTTTCAGGGTGTGAATCATTACCATTACAACACATTAGATAAACTGGCTGTTCATAGTGTGTGTGCCTTAGACTCACAGATTGGATAAAATCCATTAGTTTAAGCATCCTCCATTAATGTTTTTTACACCTAGGTTAAAAGCCAGGGCATTTATAATGGACTAAGAAAGTGCATAGTCAACTCATGCAGCTATCTTTTCTCCTGCAATCACCCAGTTGTGTTTGAAATTTTTTCAATCCCTCTAATTTGTGGGGAAGATGCAGCAATGCTCTTGCCAGTAGCAAGAGGACACATCCTCCACGGAACCATTTAGACTGTGGAATTATGTCAAGGTTACAGACAAGGTTACAGCTAACTGATCAGAGGAATAAAAGCTAGGGAATACACAACCGAACATTTTGTTAAGGTAATGGGAACTGGAGAAAAGTGGGATATTTTTAATAACCACCTTCTGGGTTATGTACAAACCAAACATACTCTAGTTCAATACAAAGTAAGTGTGCTGCATGCAAAATACAATGTCTTTGAAGAATTAAACTCCAAAAACAAAGATAGTTGGTTGCTCCTTCAAGGATGGTTTAGCAGCCACAAGAAAGTAAAAAAAGTCCATATGGGTTAGGGTCTTTTATCTACACAATCTTAGCTGATTGAAAATGGCACTAAACAACTTCTGTGCATAAAGAATGCATCTGGTGTTCTCAGCATTCTGGACCCAGTGTAAAAGTACGTATCCCACTAGGTCCGTTCTCAGGAGGGGGCTTATAGGTCATGCAACGTTTTCATTTCAGAATGGTCTACAAGGATTATTCCAGATAGATCACAGCCATCTGGCAGATTTGTTGGAGCAAACACTTAATGTTGTACTGAAGAGTAACTTCTTTTTTAGTTGAGAGAAAATGAAGAAAATTAAAGGACTCACAGAAACATTCTGAGCCATTTTTTGCATCTGCAATAAGCATACTTTTTTCCAAAATCCAGTTCTGACTTCTTGCTTTCAGTAAACTGTGTTAGAAACCTATTAACTCTGCATCATGTATTAGTAACAACCTTTTTTCATTCCTCAGAAACTTAGCTGATCCCTTCTGAGTTTAAACAGATTACACTGAGAGCTTATACGCCTTACCCAGTCACAAAGTTTCCCCTTCTTTCAGTTTTAAATGCCTTGGGATCTTCTTCTGGCATAAGTCTTATTTCCTTGTTTCCTTATTTACTTTTCCTTCTAACTTGAAAAAATTCTGTCTGCTGTCTCATTTCTGATTACTTTATAAATATTGAGAGTAAAGAATTAAATGTAAACTTTGATAACAAGGCTTCAATATTCTATCAGTACATGACACACAGTAATTTCTAGATGCCTTAGTTTTAAATCTCTTACCTAATTATTTAAATTCATCATGCTACAATGGCTCCTAAATCTATTGCCTTTCAGAGTTTTGCTTGGAGGTTACAATACACTGCAATAATATGCAAAGTTCTGCCAGTAAATGGGTCACCAAAGGGAGTAAGACAGATCCTAAAAAAAGCTATGCACACAAGAAATAAAAAAAGAAATTCAGTCTTTTAGGTTATAAGTATATGGAAAGTAACTTGAGCCTTTTGTCACCCAGAGGCATTTTATTCTTGCAGTTGTTTCTAATCCTAATCAGAGAAAAAACCTCTGATATTCATTTTTTAAATGGAAAACCAAGGCACAAAGGCAACAGATGATTGATCTTAGATCTCTCTCTCTTAGACCTCAGAATGCCTCAGTGCCAGTGTATCTAAGCAATACAGTGGTTTTGGTAATTTATTTAAAAAACAAAACAAAGTAAACAAACAAACAAACAAAAAACCCACACACCAAATCACCAGGCAATTTTACGTCACATCTCTGTGTTAAACAAGAAGTCTTGTAATAAATCTGTACAAGAAATGGAGAAATTGGTAAGTAAAGTGGTAGGTGTTTGTAGTTCCAATTTAGGCTTACAAAAGAAACAGAAAGTCACAAAACAGAAAAAAAAAATTAAAGTTACTTGTACTAAAATAATACTTTCGCTTAGTACATCATGAAGGAAAAAATGCTTAAGCTAGGTCCACTTATAATGCAGAAATAACTGTTTTATAACTGGCTTTAAGAACTAATGGTGTCTATCTTCTCATTTGTGTTGAGACAAAATAGGAAAAAGATCCCAATAAGAAAAAGAACATTAATATAGACAATCAAATCCAAAAGCTATACATTAGAATTTGAAAGAATCAAGTTAATAATCCCAACACTAAGCTATTTTGATTTATTATATTACATATGCAAAACAAGCATGGTAAAGTAGCCTGCATTTAGAAGTTTGATACAGTATTATGAAGCAACAAATCCGGAAGTAGCACTCAAAAGTGGAATAAACTATTAATTTCATAATATTTTTTAAAATATTTTTTAAATGCTGATACTTTCTAAACTTATAATTACTTACTAAATTCTTTATTTATTTAAGAATAATAGAAATTAACTTAAGCATGACAGGAAACACTTTCAAAGGTGCTAAAACCTGAAAATTACTGCTTAAACTAAAGCAAGGTAAGTTTTACATGACGGAAATCTTTCATGGTCTTCCTAGATGCTCAGGAAATTTTATACAAAACTGTATGCATTTAAAGAACAGACACTTAAGAAAACTCTCAAAAGTCAGTATCTGAACGTCATACTTCCCCTTGATTTTTACAATATCTTAAATACTTTCTGGGCATATTTATACGTGAGGTGTAGGGTGAGCACTTCACGATGAAAACTAAAATTCAAGGAAGAACATTTTTCAGCTAAAAATGAAAAACGGAAACAACAGCAAGCAACAATATTAGGATCCCCATTTACTGTCCTATAGGCCAAATGCAGCTTGGCAAGCATAGCTGAGCAGCCCACTGAAGGAGTCTGGTACAGAAGGACTAATACATGAAAGAGAATCAGGCTTTCTCTCTTTGCCTGATCCTTTTACATCCACTGCATATCTAATATATACATAGCTACCCTTCCTCAAATTATTTAAGAATCATAGCTGCTGTTTTCTCACCTACTGCTGCTTCTTGTGCGTGACTTTGATTAAAAAATAGATAAGGAAAATTAGCCAAATAACACAATTTTTGGAAATGAAAATCGAGTTTACACTTACTTTATAGTATTACTTTGTACAGTGAGCAAAGGGATTCATTTATAAAATGACAGTGGCCAAAGTAGGTAAGAAGAAGTAATTACAAGGGATAGTGAAATTGGATAGAGAAGAAATAAAGCTTGAGTATGTCTCAGCAGTTTATTGTGAAAATGGACACAGTCAAGAATAAAATTTTACCTATTTAATCCATCTACTACAGTTTACTTCTGGGAATAACACTGAAGACCTTATGGATAACCCTGTGAGAGTGAAAATAAAGAATAAACTGTACAGTATGACTTTAAGAAACTTATCCCTCTCATTAAGTTTACATTTCTGCATCTATTTGTATTCAGTTATCTCTTCAATTTGTTTTCACTAAAGAATTCCCACTGAGAGACTGTCATATGGAGCTACTCCTTTTGTGCAATATCTGTGTCACTTTCTTTGACTTAGGTATAACGTCAGGGAATTATTAGTGACAAGGCATAGCAGTTAATCCATAGGGATGGTTTTATGCATCATTACAGTAAAAATCTGATTTGATCTAACTCCCAAGGACCCACCCTAGACATCAATTTCAAGTCAGCCTATTGCATCTAATCCCTGAAGACAGAACACGGTCTGTGGTTTAGATAGATGAGGAAAACACCTCAAATCCTTAACACCATAAAAATAACAGTCTTTTTGAGTCAGGTACATTGTGAATCTGAAAGCAAGGTATTTTGAAGGGGAAGCCTCCAGCATTTGTGTAATTTGGCACTTTGTATGACATTATATAGTTTATTGTTAATTCCAACAAAGTGGCAGCAAAAACTTGAAAGATGCTTGAAATTAGAATGGAACTCCAGCATGCTTAATATTTTTGTCTCAGTGAAATATGAGGCAAAACACATTTGGCACTTTACATAATTGAGCTGCATAATTATAAAACAGAAGATGGAAAGACAATGGTATTTATTGAAAAAAACTATTCTTTCTTTATATTTTGGTTTTGAAATGGAAGGACCAAATCAATACTTTCTCAAGGAGAGATTTTTTGTACTAACTCAACACAGCCAAACAGATCAAATGCTCTACTTTGGAATCTGCTCTGCCATTGAATGCCTTGCAAGCATAATTCAATCAAAAACTGTGCACTTCCAGTATGCTTATCACTCAAAAATTTATTATTTTACAATAAAAATAATAGATTTGTGTAAATTTGTCAGTGTGAGTTCATGTTTTACTTGGAAGAATTCTATACCTTGTATAAATTCATCAGTCCACAACACCAGAAGCATCACTGTCAACTTTATTAACTTTCAGCTTGGGAAATGTGGAATCAGATCTCTTCCTATCTGTTTAAACAGTAAAAACCAGCACCTGTTTTCATGTTTTACTACTGCATTGATCATCATGATTTGTGTCTCTTTCAGTGATTCCCAGGGACAGAAAAAAATGATTTTGCTGGAAACTTGTGCTCCCTCTGGTGTCTGAAACAAGCATGAAAAGCCAGCAAAAGCACTACCATGGGGGCAGTATTACAAACGCAGAATGATTTTTTGAATTTCCTGGCCACCCTAAAAATACTACATAAAAGATAATTTGATGCTAATTTATTTGAAAGAGGATGAAGCGTATATATTTAGATTGAGTTTTCATTTGCCCTACTGCATATTTAATAAAACAGACAATGTATCCATGATTTCCAGCTATGATGCCTTGTAAACATTACCAGTGACTAATTGAATAGTCACTTGAATCTGCACAAAGCAATTTCTCTCCATTAGATTAAACATGTCACACCCTGTCAAAGAAAAATCTATTTAACATCAACCCAGCAATTATAAGCATTTTGGAATGAGGCACCAGAAATCTATTTGTAACTAAAATTCCCAATATATATAGTGTAGGAATTTGGCTTAGCATCGCAAGTAAATTTATTCTTCATTAAAAGTTTGCCTACAGCAAAAACTGTAAAAGAAAAATTTTCCTTCTATTGTAATGGATTTTTAACACATCAGTACCAGACAGCTATAACAATAATTTTCACAGTTTCATAATAATTATTTCTTATTGTTTGTCTCTTTGGGTACCAAGAGCAAGGTCTAAATTAAAAAAAAGCCTTAAACCCTAAGAACATAAATTCATCCATATTCCTTCAGATGATAATATCACAAACACAAATGAAATTCGTTATCACTAACTTTCTTTTTTTCCTTTTTTTCCTTTTGTTCTATTTGGATTACAACTAATACATTTAACTAATACTACCCTAAAATGTAAGCATACATAATTGATTATATGCCATTCTGAGAATTTTATCTGGAATTGTAAGCAAGAGGCACTGAATAAAGGCCAGAAATATTCTTTCCCTCTGAAAATGATGGCAAACCAAAGTACTGTGCAAAAAGCTGTCACGTTCAGGAGAAATTTTTGCCTTTGTTTCATTTACCCCAATTTTTTTTCAGGAATCCTGAGGAGGAAATAATGGACATTTGCTTTATTTCAAACTTGTGTTAATTTATTTTGCAGATACCTAAGCATTTGTAGAGGGGAATTGTAAATTTTCCCAGTTGACAAACTACCTATGATTATCACATTGATGTGGGTACAATTCCTTGAAATATTTTCACAGATGTGACTGATTTATGAGCCTTGTTATTTAGTTGAGCTATTCAGCATGTGTCAGTTTTGTTAGAATCTGAAATTAACAGGCAAATTAAAGGAAACTGAACCAAATTTGAGTGAGAGGACACAAATAGCTTCCAAAACTTTCAGACCAAAGCAAAAAATACCTGAAGGAAGACCAATGAGATCACAAAGCCTTAACAGGAAATCAAAGCTAATACAAATGGTATGGCCAAGCCACAGATCAGATCCAACTGCACATATTCTGCACTACTCACGGCTCAAAGGCTGCCAAGGACCCACTGCACTGCTCTAGGACAGAGGTGCTGCCTCAGTGTTAGCAGGTATCACACTGATTTGTGTTTTGACAGAAAGCAAAAAGACACACAGAACAGCAGCAGCATACAAAGACATGTTTTGCTGGAGTGAAGAGAAAAGCTATATTTGAAAACAAAACCAAGTAACAAAACCTCTAAACAAAACAGAAGAGAAACCCCAAGCAAACACATAGGAAAAAATCCACACCAAAACAAAAAGCACCCTGAATAGACAAGTGGGAGTCAATGGACAAAGTGAAGTAAAATCTTATCTGTCTCATGACCCAGGTGACTAAAGCTCTTTTCTTCTGTGTCACTGAGCCAAATGGCAGAGCCTCTACAATTCCAAACAAGCTGTTCTTTAACTAAAAGGATAACATTAATTTGCCTTTGTACAAGAAATGTTAATTCATTGTGTTTTAAAGAACATTCCCCCCATTCTAGCAGGTTTTTCAATATGAAGTAATGATGAGAGTCTAAGAAATGGTGCTAAAAATCCTGTTGGGATTAAGTAAAGTCATATTGAATGCAGAGTCTTCTTGCTAGGCTTCACTGCATATCAGTTCCTGAGAAGGCCATTTGGGTGCAATCCTGTAAAGTGCCTGTGGAATGGGCAGCTCCTGGGGGAAGGGACAGCATTTTGAAATTAGCAACTAAATCTGAATTTATCTCTAAGGATTTAAGAACTTTATTTCATCTAGATTAGAGTCCTGTTCTTTGGTGTCAGAAGGTATTTGCGACTGTTAAAAGCAAGAATGTAAAATAAGGGCCTGGATTACCCACAGCTTTATCCTGGTAGGCAGAGAACAGCCAGACATATGCCTCCTTCTTTCTCACAGATGCCACAATATTTCTGGATTAGGAGGAGGGGATATATTGGACCCTAACAGTGAAAGAATTGGCTTGAGGCAGTCTGACACAACAGGGAGTTTATCTTTCACAATGGAGAGCAATTTTCTCTCTGATGCTAAAAAGTATATGTTTATGTTCAATTGGTACTATATGTAATAATTCCCACATTGTCGTTTTGTATTGTAATTATTATCTATTGTAAATCCTTCTCACTCAGGAAAGCAATACAATCATTTTACAAAAGGATGTGTCTTATTTTGTGTAATTTTTATATGTGTTTTTAAAAGCTAAAATGCATTTACATAATAAAATTTAAACAATTAATTTTTAGTTTTCCAAAGTAAACAAAAAACTGACTGAATGGGTGGGGGTTAAAAATAAACCAGTCACTGAAAAAACCTATGACAATACTGAAACTGAAAATAAAGTTTTGTTATATTCCTTGGGGTTTTTTTCAGAACATTATTTGCAATATTGAACTATTTAAACGTTATTATCTACAGAAGTCCAAAGTATGATTTAAAAAAGATTTAAAATATTTTTAGAAGTAAATAAAGGTATTTGATTTGCTTTTAAAAATACTTCAGAAAACATAAATAAAACTCTATGTTCCTATGCCAATTACAGAAATATAATTGACTTTTAAAAATATGTAGTAAAGATTTTGAGGAACAATAGAAACTGTAAATATATAGACAAGAGATATTGGATTCTTAATTCCTTAAAGCTATATACATAAATCCTTGCTTTGATTTCTTAAGTAGCTACTTACATTTACAAAAATAGCGAAGAGATAATAGGACAATTAAAATTTTAAGATTATCTGAAAAATGTCTGATATAAATCTACTGAAACCTAAAACTACATACAGTTTAGAAGAATCTATTGTACAGAAAATTGAGTTTATTTGGAAATGACAAGTTACTACTATTATCAGCATCACCTCCTAATAATAACAAAATAATCTTGTACTTATTGCACCTATCTTGGTCACTATGACACTAATTTTTCATAGTAACAAAAAGGCTATTGATTAGCTTACTTTTTTATTCCATACCATCAAAATGAAGAGACTAATATTTACACTACCTTTTTCTTTGCCTCAAAGAAAAAGGAAAAAGCCCCATTTTTTATCAATTACATTTTATTAGGATAATTTTAATAAAAAGATTTTTTTCCAAGTTAAAGACATTGCAATTGAACAGCAATGGAAAGAAGAAAGCTGTAAACACTCAATTATATATTAAGCAGACATTTGACATTTCATAATATGCAAAAGGGACAGTCTGAGGTTCGTCTTCTCAATCAGCTTTGCTCAAATTTTTCATTTTATTATTTCTTAGTTAAATATACACTTAGTCAAGAGCTGCAGGTGTATTTTGTCAAACACCACCCACAAAAGGAACACTGCTGATATCTTTGCTTTTGCACAACACTGACTTCTTCCTGGTAGTCCACAGTTAAATACACCACTAATCCTGGGCAAGTCTCAGTTCCCATAATCTAATGAAAAATTATCACCTATTCAGCCTTAATAAGTGTCATGGTCTCGCACCTTTTGTTGTCCCTTCAGCTGCATATATTTAGAAGTAAATGAAACGAGCTTGTAATCAAGAAACAAGAGCAAACCTCTGTAGATGCTAAATACTTCATGAGTTAATCTGTAATAGATACATAGTGGATAAGGAGCTCCACCCCTGTGTAAAATGTACAGTCTATACATATGCCAAAATAAGTAAAAAGTATCTATGTTTACAATTGATCAAGCAAAGATGACAGAAAGTAATCTTTATTATTTTCTTTTTTGATCTGAACATAGTAGGTTTTAAACAAACATAAAAAGATTTGTTCCTGTTCCTTTTTTTTTCATTTTGTTGTGTTGATATTTTTTTTAATCTTGCTTTGCTAATTATAAAATTTTGAAGTTTATCATGAAAGCAATACAAATTCAGTGTCCTTTCTGTATTTTTTTTCTTATTTTACATTTTTCCCTGGTTATGATAAGAGTTAGCAATCTCCTTCAGAATCCACAGATTCACATGATAAAGGCCAAGGATTAAGCACAGCCGATTAACAGTCTGTGTCCTCTTCAATCTAGCATTTCCACTGTAGATAAACCCATATTCTGACTGAAGTTATAATAAACACACTGTCCTCAATATCATTTCCCTAGATGACCTCCTCAAAACTGACATTCAAGTATTCTTGTGGAAAATTACAGTTCATGGTAACTGAAAAAGTAGCCTAGACAATATAGCCTAGACAAGCCAAATGTTTAGAAAGCCACTGGATAAAATTATAGTTTCACTATAAATATTTTATTTGCTTCAGTTCTGAGTAATTTATTATTACTGTAGGTTTGACACATAAAATAAAATAATTTTATTAGACTTTATCTATACTCCTTGTGTTGTGTATCTCTAAAATAACTGCATTATTTTTATACTTATGATCGAAAACTAAAAAAGTAAAAAATCTCAGTGGATCACAGTGGTTGCAATTTTTTCCTTCCAAAGGCAAAAAAAAACCCCAACCAAACAGTGAAATTCTACAGCTACCTTAGATACTCTGAAATACAAGTATTATTGTAAGGAAAGGGACACCAAAAAAACACTTGTCCAGTGAAAAACAGCAAAATAATAAACATCTACATGGACATAATTGCAGTAATATTCTGCTAGGTATGTGTATTGACTTCTATGATAATTAATATTTTCACCTAAAATGAAAAAAGACAGCCCCTAAAAAAGAACATAGTTTTTGCTTTGTAAGGACATTTTAATATGGGAAATTCTGACAGGATTCTCCTGCTATCTCACATTTGAAATCTAGAATCTTATGGGTCTAAAGAAAGGCTAGGATTAATACAGACACAGACTGTGTAACAGGTTATTTTAATTTCTTAACCTAGAAGCTCAAACTATTTTAAGGAACTATAGATTTATATGTCATTTAATTTCACGGTATTTCTTCCGACAAAAGCAGTAGCATTTCCAACTATTTTATTGTAATTAACTAAACTTATCTACCTCCTTAAAATGACTGCATTCTACTCTTACTTCCATTAGTTTATTGTGCAAGGATTCCAGTGAAGCAATTCTGAAATCAGATGGAGGGATATGTGCATTTATTTGTCAACTGTTTACTGAAAGTACATGATCAAAATTTGTTTTCCTTTGGCTAAACCACAAAAATAATAAGAAACAGGTCATGCTGTATATTGAAAAAGAACTGCAACAAAACAAAACAAAACAAATCCCCCAACTTGAGCTTCATTTTGATTAGTTACTCACTAGAATTCATTTGAAGTAAGCACCGCAAATGACTGCAGGTAATTCATTAGTAGTTGATCTATTCTTTTCATCAGAGTTAAAAAAAGTGCAAAAAATTATTCAGAGTAAGTTTCATAATCAGAGCATTTATTAGGTTTGGATAATTCCAGCCACCTTTTCTTCTAGAAAGCAGTTTCAAAACTCTTTTAAATCAATCTGTACTGAAGAAAGAATTGAAAATATGAATGTAACCCAAAGTCACTCACTTTGAAATCTTGCTTCAAAAACTAATTTCATGGTCTGTTTCCATAACAACGTAGATTATTTTTGCCAACTAGGACTCATATAATGAAGCATAACATCTTTAATCAGATTGTATGGACTACTATTTAAGACTGTTTAAAGTGATTTGGAGACACACTAACTTAGAACATCTGATTTGTAGGTCAGTTCCCCTTAAACATCTTTATGGTCAGAAGATCACTTATATTCCTCACCAAAAAAGCCACTGTGATTTATTAATTAGTGATAAGATATAAAGCATACAATTAAAACATCATGTACTTAATTTATTCATTCTTAAGCTTCTTGTTTCCCAGTGGAATTTGTCAAAAATGCTTGCCATATTGTATAGGAGCAACCTTACTTTCAGCTTATCACTAATACAAACCTTGTCTTCTCATTATTCAGCTACATATTTTTATGCATGTGTTTATATTTTTATGTTATATGGGATATAAAACAAATAGATGCCATTTATATGCTATTTAGAGTAAAGAAAATCTTAAACCAGGAAGAGTAAATCACACCTTTTGCAAAAGTAAGTGGACAAAAGGTCTACAGAACATAAAATTAAATTTATCAGTCCTTATTTACTTTAAATCCAACAGCAAATGCCACTAGCTATTATAGCAAGATGAGTGTTTTAGGTTGCTAGTCATTCAGCCCACAATATTTTATTATTTTTCATTTGATATCAAATATTCTTTTCCTAGACATTCACATATATTTTTCTATGTCTAATTTCCTGTATTCTTTAATTAATGAAGCTTCTTATTATTAGATTGAAGGAATGTATTACTTATTAAAACTAGATTCTAAAATAAGACTGAGTTAGCAAAGCTGACGTTCCTTCAGTGAGAACAAATAAAATCTTAACCCAGAATGCTTTCTAAGGGCAAGCTTACCCCAGTGACTAATTAAAAGATGAAGGGTAAAATCCAGAACATAAACAAATTTGGGAAAAAATGATCTGTGTCATTATCCAAGGAGTAAGAAGGAGTCCAATGAGACTGGAAGAGGGAAAGAACTGAGTTGTTAAGACCTGCTCCTTTGTCTACACACAGGGCCACAAACACACACAGACCCATTCACACACATTCATGCACACACAGTCACCATAAACACAATTTTCCTTTCACAGCACTTTTCCTTTAAGTTGTATTTACGTTTGCAAAGCTCCCAGTATTCCCAAACCTTACCCCTTTATTTTTAGCTTTCAAGTTTTTGCTTCAGCTGAGTAGAACAGGAACAGGAAAAGAAGGTGGTATGTTTATTGCTGGCAGACAGTTTTGAAATTCTGAGTAAAAAAGCCAATCAAGGCAGAAGGATTACAAGAATCAAAGTAGAAAATTTGCATATTTAGAGTATGGTTGCTGAGAAATAACAATGCCTTAACTATGTAAATCAAACCCCCAGCAAAAGTGAAGGGATTTGCATATCTGGGAGAAATCTGTCATGTTATACAACTATAACTGCATTCTAATTAGCAGAAAGCGCTAGCTTTTAGTGGAATATTAAATATAAGTACTAGTAGTATTTTTATTTCCTTGTGAAATAATAGACTTAGCTGGTTTAGCACCTAATAAAAACAAGTTTTCTTGCCTGTAGGAAGCAATATTATTCAAAACAACCAAAGATACATTCATCATGACATACAGCTACAATTTTTAAGATTGAGATTATGAAAATGTTCAAAGAGTTCTGTATTACCAATTGCATTCATCCTTTTTGTCTATAGAAAGTGGCTTAAAGTAGCCCTCTTGAGAAAGTATTGCACAAAACAGATGAAAGTTTAAAGCCATCTGATCAAATCTGCATAATAAATCACCTTGACTTCATTTTAAATTTAGTGAATGAAGAAAAATAAGCTGGACTGAAAAGTTTCACAGATAAAAAATCCTAAAAAAGCCCCTGCTGACTGAATTACTATAACAATTTTCTGTTATCTATTAAAATCAAGCAAAGTTAACAGTAGGCTCAGAAATTTTATAATAAAATAAAGAAAAAAATTAAATAAATTCTCCTTTAAAAATAAGCATGTAACTATATTCGTACCATTCATGCATGAGAAAATAACTATATTACTTCAGGTTATGTTTATTTCCCCTTTCCTCTCTTGTGAATGATTCTCAGCAATATTTTAGATGTAAACTTAGGGCTGGCTGACATACCCTGGCCACCACTTGCAATCAAATTGCAGGTTGGTGCTGCACTGAAACGTAAGAGAGAATCCATGCAAGCATATTCAATCTACAAAATATTACTAGCAATGCATGTTCAGAGGCATTATCCATTTCCACAGATAAAACATGGACAAAACTCAGTAAGATGCTTTGAAGACCTGGACATTCCTCATGTGTAGAACTGGTGAGCACACTGCAGCACGGGTCTCAGGGTACTTACCATCCTCTGTGGGCACATAGATATTCAAATACAGACAGTCTTCATTTTGATCTTGAACATATGTCACCACAGTATCCAGATTGGCTGTAAACCAGACTGGCAGCATATCGTTGAGCAGTGACCTCTCATCCAGGTACTGTGGGCAGACAGCGGCAAACTGTGTGGCGTTGCGGACACCCGTCCAAGACGATGGCGGCTCCGGGGGCTGAAATCGCCTTTCTCCAGTTGGAGGAGAAGCATAAGGAACACCCAAGTACTGCTCCACTGGACCAAGGATCTCATTAGGCAAAGGTGTTCTTAAACCACGTATTTTGCCATAATTCGTAGTAACAACTGGGTATTGTGCTTGGCCATCAATAAGAGTAAATCTTATAGCCAGTGCAGTTATCCACAGGAGGAAGTTAGAATTCAACATGACATACACTGGAGTGAAGATCAAAGGCAGCCATAGGAGTCCCATTGGTTTCGACATTATTTAAATCAACATCAGCAGGGCTATTTTTTCCACAGCTAGGAGAAATTAATCAGTCAAGGAAAATGAAAACTAATAAAAAAGTAGTCAAAAGGAGATGAAGTGAGGGAAAATGTATCTTTGTTCAGGCAACAAAAAACAAAAGCTGATGTGTTGTAGGTGCCTCAGCTGACTGGCTGTAGACAAATCCCAATGTCAGAAGAAACAAGGGAGTGTTTGCCCCTAAGGCCCATCCCAGACTTTAGTGTAGAATTAATCCTGGCAATGCACAGCACTTCCTGGCAAGAAGACTGGTGAGAGATCTGCAGTTATTCCACTACCCCAGTGAAATGGTTCCTTCCATTGAAGTCCAGCCCACTCCGTCAGCCTGCGGTCAAGAGAAAACAAGCAATTCAAATCAACTGACAAATTTATGTTGGCATAAACCTAAAATAAAAAACCAAATAAATAAACCAAAAATTATATTCACACAGTACTCCCATGCCAAGTCCCACAAATGTTTTACGAACTTTAGACATCATGGTTAGCTATGTGTTTCCAAAGAATTTTAAGTTAAGAGAGCTAAACCTGAAGCCATAATCTTGTCAGAGGTTATACCACAAAACAAATGTTTCTGCTTCTCTGTATGCTTCCAAACCAAACCACAGCCCAAAAACTTCTGATTTCAGGAAGAGTATCACATTTAAGTGCTAGCTTGAGGATATTTTCTGCCCTAAATAAACAGAATCTTCTTTTTAAACCTGTTTGCACTCCCACAGGAACGATTCATTACTTTTATTTCCTGTATTGGGTAATTGTTTTGCTATGAGATGACGACTACAGAGTATTCTTCACAGACATGACATTTTTCTGTATGACAACCTAATTTACTTCCATCTAATTCAGAATTCCAGTGAATGTAATAAATAATTAGTTCGAATCAAGTGTGAGAACAGTCAAAATGAGATACAAATTTATTGGTTTTTATATTTTTTTCTATGTCTGACAAACAGAACAATGGAAAACGAAAAGAAAAAAAAAAAAAAACATGACACAATCTCTTAAGTCAGCTTTTGGCCTACATAGTGTTAAATTTACATAAAATTACCTGCTTGCATTCTCCTACTTTTATTTTTAAATAGAAGGCAAGTCATACAATAATTCTGTAAATTTTTAATGAAATACAAGTCACTCATGTTTCTATGCTAACCATTACAAAATATACAAATAAACACACATCAACATTCTTCTACCTGCCCAAAGAAATTAAGGACTTCTTTTTACCCATTACTCAACTCAAAAGCACAGTCAGCAATTCCACAGGTGAAAAATTCCTTGTTATAGGAAACTGACACTGATACTTTATATTTGGTAGGATGAACACACACTTATATATCAAAATTATGTATAAGTGGACTAGCAGGTCCTGTTTTCAGTCAGGACTCAGACATGGAAAATAATTTGAAAGATATTTTATTCTCTCAAAACTCCTGGAATTCTTCAATTATTTCATTTTAGCGCTCTTACCACAAAACTGTTGAAACACAAGAACACTAGAGGCCAGAAAAATACCAGATACATATTCCTTGTAGTGGACCAAAATTTCTACTGACATTTTCTCTAGGACTTGCAATTTGAGCACCATTTCTGAAGGACAAATCACTAACAGCTCTAATTTTCATGCCCCCAAGAGCACCACCAGGGCCATCAGTCTCTAAGTTATGCCGCAGGAAGCCCTATGCCCCACCCCATGCCCAACCTGGATCTTGGCCTCATTGGGTCCCCAGGCAGACCTTGCACCTGACTCCTCACCATGTCTGGCCTGATGATTATTGGGTGGTAGCAGAGTACTGCCCCTGTTCTCAGCCCACCCTCAATAGGGTGTTCAGAGTCTAAGGAGTTCAGAGTCTTGCCCAACCAGCTCTGCAGTGCCCACAGCTCTCGGGTCATCCTCCTCCATGGGCAGCCCCACTTCAGCTGCTCCCTGGCACTCAAAATGGTCAGCCAGCTGTGGGTCATTTGAAATTCCTTCTCAAATGTTACTTTCTCTTCTGATTTTTGCTACCATCTTTAAAAATGGAAATCAGCAGCAGGTGGTTGATTTTGAGTAGTATTCCTCTTGCTCTGTCCCATCCTGACTTTGGCACACTTTACTGATCATGCAGCACAAATCAGATTTTCCAGTTATATCCAACTGAGGATTTAATCTGTGCTTAGGGAGGAGTAACAGATCTTATTTCCCTGACACACACAAGGCATAACTTCGTAATGATATTCTAAGAAATGTGGAATACAGCACTAAGAAAATTGACAAGGTGGAAGGAAACACAGAGATCCTGATGAGGAAAGATGGATAGAGAAAAAAAAAATTCTGGGCAAGTGAAAAAAAGAGGAAATAAAACAAGAAAAGAAAATGGGAATGACAAATAAACAAGAGTGAACACGTCACCAGCAGGGAGACAACCAAAAATGACAACATGAAGGAAACCCTCAGCTGATACAGCAGAGATAATATACAATTGTAAAATATGTAACATACTAAATAGCATGGCTTTCTTGGTCACCTGGGCACACACTGGCTCATATCCAGCCAATTTTCAAACAGCACCCCCAAATTCCCTTCCACTGAGCAGCTCTCAAGACACTGTTCCCCAAGCCTGGAGCATTGGATGGGGTTTTTGAAGCCCAACTGCAGGACCTGACCCTTGGCCTTATCGATCCTCATAGAAACTGGCCTCAGTCAATCCAACCTGTTGAGTTCCTTTTGCAGAGCCTTCCTATGCTCTGGCAGATCAGTACTCCCATCCAATTTAGTACCATCTGTGACCTTACTGAGGATGCACGCAATCCCCTCATCCAAGTCATTAACAGAGACATTAAACTGGCCTCAATACTGAGCCCCAGGGAATGCCACTGGTTACCAGCTGCTGGCTGGATTTAACTCCATTGAACACCACTCTCTGGGCCTGACCACCCCGCCGGTTTTTCCCCTCGTGAAGACTGCACCTCATCCAAGCCATGAACAGCCAGTTTCCCCAGGAGAATGCTGTGGGAGACAGTATCCAATGCTTTACTGAAGTCTGGATAAACAAAATCCACAGCCTTTCCCTCATCCATCAGCTAGGTTACTTTATGACAGAAAGAGATCAAGTTAGTCAAACAGGATCTGCCTTTCGTAAACCCATTTGTGAGTATCATCTGGCCCTGATTCGCTGGCTGTCCTGCACATAGCATGTGATGGCACTCAGGATGATCTGCTCCACGACCTTCCCCAGTACTGAGGTCAGGCTGACAGGCCTGTAGTTCCCTGGGTCCTCCTTCTGACCCTTCTTTTGGATGGACATTTGCTGATTTTCCATCAACCTTATTTCCTCCAGCTAACCAGGAATGTTGGTAAATGGTTTAAAGTGGCTTGATAAGCTCTTTCACCAGCTTCCTCAGGTGCATCCCGTCTGAGCCTATAGACTTGTGTGTATCTAATTTGCTATAGGTCAATAAGCAGCAGGTCAGTAACCATTTCCTCCTGGATTAAGGGGGCTTCACTCAGCCCTCGATACTACCCCAGCTTCCAGCTCTGGGAGTTGTGCAGCCTAAGGACAATTGGTTTTGGTATTATACTGAGGCAAAGAACCCAGATTGACATAAGAGAAGCAAAAAATATCTTGTTTAGGGTAGGATCCCTGCCCAATTAGGCAGAAAATATTATACATTTCAGTTTAATGACATTACCAGAGGATTTACCATTTTCCTAAGGTTAGTTTCACGTGTGAAATGTGAAGCTCATACACAAAGACACACACAAAAAATTCAGTAATAATATTGAGAGGTAAGGAAGAAGGCATTCTACCTATTAATTTTTGCACTTTGATGACTATGCTATGATGTTAGATACATCACTGAAAATGTTAGAAGATGTAACTAGAGAGTCACAGATTTCAATTAGGGATTAATCTTAAATAGAAAACTAAATATTCTAGAAAGGTTTTTAGATGTATCAAAACTAGTTTGATGTTCAATTATACACATACAGTCAGCTATTTAATATGCCTTTACATACTGCGTCTACAGGAAGACATGTAGTTGTCATACCTTTGTTTATTATCACTAATAGTGTTGTACTTTTTTTTTTTTTTTTTTAATGTTTCCTTCTAGAGCTAAAAACAGATCACAAACCACTTTTCTTTGAGGAAGGANAAGTGTTAGAAAAATGCAAACTTGCTTGCAAAAAGTTCCTAGCTGGAAGTATTGCTCACTCAAACAATTGAAAACAATCAATCCAAGTCAGAATATACAGTTTAAAATTACAACTCCTGGCAGCACACCACACAAAGAGAAGTCAAGAAAGATCTGAAACATATGTTTATACATGATTTCATTATTGGCAGAGGAGTGTAATTTGAGGCTAATGAGACATTCATGACCTTTGAAGAAAATATAGATTGAAGTTAACATGGATGTGAGTCTGGAAATACCACTTGCCCTTGTTTATAAATCTGTGCCCTAAGACACTGTTAGAGATGCTTAAATAGTCTATGAATCAGGCCTTCAGGGCTAAACTGATATTTTCCAGGATCTGCAGTTACCACTTTTTCAAACAGAGGAGAAGATTGTCAGTAGCTTTACACTTATTTTGTAGCTGCTAGGGAAATAGAAGACATGGCTTAGAAGTCCTCTTTGCTCCAGAGTAGAAAAGAAAAATAAAGTGATTTCAAGTGATTTTTTTTTTTATTATTCGCCCTATTGTCCAGGTCATGAACAGTTACAGGAAAACTAAACAGAAATATAAATTATATGAACACAGGAAACTGAAGACTCTGCAGATATCCTAGGGTTTCTCAGACTTTATCTAAAATAACTATTGCAGAACAGTAAACCTCAGCTTTAATTCACTTACCACTTTTATTCTCTGGCCCTCCCTTCTGCTCATATCCCAAGGGGTTTATTTGGCATGTACATAGGTGTGACCTCAACAGAGAGTCAGGGTTAAAGACTCACGTCCCTTTCATTACATATACACTCTGAAAGCATACAGTCAGCTTGATTAGCTGAAATGTAAGAGCAAGCAGCTAGTCAGTAGAAAAAAAACTTAAAAATTATGTAATCAATAAAATTTCAGATTCTCCTCATACTGACACTTTGCTAAGTATTTCATGCATTTCACAGAATTCAGGGATTCAAAAAATACTTCATTTACCAAGAACACAAACTATGTTTTTTCTTCTTTTCATTTCTTTGTCCCCTTGAAATAAGTAATGTTGAAAGTTATTAAGTAAAGTGGATATATATGGCTTACTTTTTGGATTTTCTTTGTTGTTTTGGCTTGTGCTCTGTGTGTGTTTGGTTGATTCTTTTTAACAAAAGCAATTAAAATATGATCATATTATAACATATATAAATCTCTTTAATAAACTAATGTTGTTGTATGATACTGTAAATAAGAACTATCCAAGGCATAGAAATTTTTTGGACAGGCCTACAGTATTAACTTTAGCAATGTGTCCACATCATTTGAAATATTTGCTGAAAACTAATCACACAGTTGTCTTCTGTAAAAGCTCTTCCCAAAGCAGGTTTAAATACACCTCTACTTCATAATCAGCACTACACCCTCTTAACAGTTACTGTATTTAAATGTTCATTCAATAACAAAAAAGCAGTTTTTCAAAATATCAGTAAATGCATACTGCCTTTGTCTATCTTACAAAAAAAACCCCACAAAAACAAAAGCAAAACCCAACCCTCCCCAAAACAACAACAACAAACCAACCAAAAAACCAACAAATAAAACAAACAAACAAACAAACCCCAAAACAAACACACACACCCCCCCCACCAAAACAGTTATAACTTATTTAGGGATTTTTTTTCTGAGCTTCTAGAACTTTCTTGCTACATTGAAGTGAGCTAAGCTTCATTTTTCCTTTTCCTACATAAAGTTATTCAGAAATATCAGACAAAATAATAGTGAACAACAGAAGAATGCCAATCATGCAATCATGAATTAATGTGCACCTTCTAGACTGGATTACTTAGAAAATTGGTAGGAAGTTTATTTACCAAAACTGGCCAATCATAAGATATTTTTGAATATCAGAACTGTAACTACAGCAATGTCTGGCTTCAAACTAACATGTAGCTATGTTTTACAAGAAATTCTTTTTCCTATAGCACATATATGTTTATTTTATTGTATTTTTAATGCATTTTCCCAACTCAAATAAATTATTTATTATTAAATTATTTTTTAAAATACACAAAAACACACAAAATACCCTCAAAACAAAATAAAACCCCCCAAAACCTAGACTTCTAATAATCCTAACTGCAGAGGACCAGGTCTTAGCATGTTTTGTCTCAAACATTCTGAGCATTGCCCCAGGAAAGATGATCAGAGGAGGAGTGGGGCAGTGCCCTTTGCTCTGCCTTGAGACCTGTGCTCATTCCCCTTCACCCCAACTCGCTTCCTGGGGAAGGGCTGGCTTTGCAGGTGTGAAAAAACATGCAAAATACCTAATTTACATAAGAGGCATATAGATTGCACACCCTCTCACTTTCTCCTCTCTTTCTTCCACTTTCCTTTAACTGGTTGCCACAGTTAAGAACACAATTGTACAATAAAGCAGAAAAGTTCCCTGACACATGGTCCAGAATCTTTGTTCAGCCTGATGAGAACTTAGAACAAACATCATGCCCTGTACTGTGGTCATGACACTAACTTAGCATTATAGGCTTCACTAGGGATGAGTATCTGAATAATGTCTCACAGAATCACAGAATTATTTAGGTGGGAATTATAACTTATTAATTCACAGTCAAAAATTTCCTCAAGATTGTAAGTTTAAACTGAGAAGAATATGATACAAATTTAAGAATTATGATGTACCCTTGCTTAAAGCGAAAACAAATGCCAGAAATAAAAACATCATGATTGACCTTGAAGTTGGTCGTAGTTGTATGACTAGAAGTCACTAAAGACAGTTTTTAAATTTTTTTTAATGTGGAAATAAAGCCTGAAAAGCAATACAAATTATATACAAACATTGAATTAAGCAGGCTTGGGGTTTTTTTAAAGAACATGCTGCATTTACCCTTCTATGAATTTCTCCAAGTGAGAGAAATAGGCTCAGATAGGCTGGGATAGTGTCAGTAGATCCCTCAGGTTAGAAACTACAATCACCATTTACTTTTCAGAAAATAGGCACACATTTCTTTCACGTCATTGCTTTTTGCCTGGAGCTACTACTCTCATTCTGAATTTCTAAATCTCATACACTATCAAAAAGAACAATGGGATTATAGGAAAAAGCTGTGTGGTCCCTACAATGTTTTTGAAAACCACAATTCTCTCAAAAATGAAAACGATTTGAAAAGCAAGCAGAGGGAAAGAAAACACATGATCATCACTCCTTCCCAAGAAAAAACAAAGAAATTCACCTCAGCATTCTCAAAAAATCAGCTGTTTCAATCTAATTATAAGAGGCTGTTGTTGAACAATCACAGATATGTTTTCCCTTATTTTTTTTGTATTTAAAGTTATAAAAAAACTTATATGGTCAGAAGGACCCAAGACTAAGTGGGACTGCTCAGTTTAGACAGTTGAACTTATCTCACTGACTTTTTGAACAGTAATTTCAACTTCTATTACATGTAAGTATAGAAGAATTTCAGTGGTTAGACAATTTTCAGGATCCTTGTTGCTTCTTAGGATAAATTGATGAAGATTGTAAATAAATATGAGGTTTCAATATTAGGAGGGAAAAACATGGCATAAACTCCTTACAAGCATAAGCCTGAAATAAGTAATAATCCCAAAATTACAGGTGTGTTCCATTCAGCTCAAATTGTGATCTGAATTTGTTTCCCGTGACTGAATTTACACTGTAGCTATTCAATTGTGGTCTAATTGCAACTGCAAAGTTCTTAAGAAAATACTGCATTTCTAGTACATATGCTAAAGAAATGTACAAAAATTAGCATCAGTACAGTCTAGCACAACTGATGACATCTTTTCCAGCTTTTACTTCTGATATAACCTTGTAAAAGAAATGTAACACACTCTGGGTCTCTCTTCATTTCTTTTATGCACCTCTCTTTGCTTAAATTCAGATGCATTACCACAAAAATAAAAAGATTATGATCTGAAACAGAATGTTCAGCCCTGAGTTTGTTTAAGGCAATAGCTCCTGTAGAGTAAAATCTCTTATGTCTGGAGAAAACAACTATTTTATGGATATGAAAAAATAATACATGCACACAAAAATCAGTATTTTATGCATTAGGCTTACAGAGTAGGCCTTCATAAGTTGAATAAATCCTCAAAAAAATCAAAGTTCAATACCCACTACCACTGTAAGACCTCAAAAAAAAGCATTTGTGACACAGAATGAGTCTTTACTCCTCTCCAGTAAGAAAGGTCAAATGACTGAAAAGAAAAATTAAGGAAGTCCAACAGGTTTTGTCTAAATATTATACAAAGAAACTCACAGGTCTCAGTCCTTTCTTTCTTGTCTTCACCATTGAACTGAAGTGTGCGCCCTTGTCAAGGATGAAAGAAACTAAAACTCTTGTCTGAACCAACTGAGAAACTGTCTAAGGGACTGATTGATATGCAATTTGATCTCTTGAGGCTATTTAATGATTAGAATTTGATATCTCCCTCTAGGCATTCTAGTCTCAGAAGAGGAGACATTAAAAGTGTTACAATAACCAGAAACAGGGTGGGAAAAGCAATTTAAACCAGCTGGGCATGTGAACACACACAAACACACACACAACACATACACTCACCATTAACATATTTTATGGCCAAAAAAAGTTGCTGTTTTATTACACAAATTCTTAGAACTTAATTACACAGGAGACACAGGCAGGACATTTTCATTGCATTACCTGGTTCAGTTACCAGGTGGTGATACTGCCTTCATTCATATGATAATGTCACAATTACACATTCATTCTGGAAATGGGCAAGTTGAGTGGCTACCCTCATTAACCTGAAGAAATCTAAACCCACTACCCTCTCTTTCAAATAAGCTTTCAAATAAGGCTGGGACAGCTATGAGGACTCTGTGAAGCATTCTCCCTGAACCAAAAGAGCTTCTTCACTCTGAGATTCTTACCCTTGGACTATGAGAAAACTCTTAACATCAGATTCCCATCAAGTACATCTTTTCTTGGACAGGTATTCTCACTTTCAAGCAACCCTTACGCAGTTTTTAGGAGAATTATTTCATAAAATGAAAACTATCACTGGAGATTATATTTAGTATGCTTCTACATCATCAAATTTTATCAAGTAAATAAGAAAATCCCCTTAGATTTCCTTAATTTGTTTGAAAGTGGACAACTTCACCAGCATGAGGAAGACTGTCCTCCTCTGCCTCTCTTCCTGCATGGCTCTCCTCCTAACTTAGTGGGCTTTCACCTGCTAAATGCTGTCTTGAACCCCTTATATTTAAGAGGTGAGAGAATGTATCTCAGCAAAATAACTCCACAAAATGTTGTGAAAAATGGGATCACCAGAATCACTCACTAGATCGATGTTGCTAGATCAACAAAGCTGGTGAAGGGGCTGGAGCACAAGTCATGCAAAGAGTGGCTGAGGAACCTGGGGTCATTTTGCCTGGAGAAAAGGAAGCTTAGGGGTGGTCCTTATTGCTCTCTACAAATACATGAAAGAACGTTCTAGCAAGGTAGGGGCAGTCTCTTCTTCCAAATAAGAAGCAATAGTACAAGTGGAAATGGCCTCAAGTTGGAGCAGGGGAAGTTTAAATTAAATATTGGGAAATTTTTTTCACTGAGAGGACTGCTAAGCACTGGAACAGGCTGCCCANATGCAAAGAGTGGCTGAGGAACCTGGGGTCATTTTGCCTGGAGAAAAGGAAGCTTAGGAGTGGTCCTTATTGCTCTCTACAAATACATGAAAGAACGTTCTAGCAAGGTAGGGGCAGTCTCTTCTTCCAAATAAGAAGCAATAGTACAAGTGGAAATGGCCTCAAGTTGGAGCAGGGGAAGTTTAAATTAAATATTGGGAAATTTTTTTCACTGAGAGGACTGCTAAGCACTGGAACAGGCTGCCCACAGAAGTGATGGAATCACCACCCCCAGAGACATTTGAAAGGCACATGGATGTGACACTTGGGGGCATGGTTTAGTGGTGGATGTGGCAATGCTGAAGCCTAGAAGCCATTTTCAACTAAAAATATTTTCTTATTCTATGATTTTAGACAACATTAATGAAACCATTCTGGTGCTGCCTGCTGCCTTCCCTTCCTCCTGGCAAACGCAGTTTAAAAGCTTGCCTAGAAAAGAGTCAGTGGCATATCCTCTGCTTACTATCCTGTCTATGTTGAATTTAAAAGGATGAAATTTTTAACTTTCTAGCTGATATAAGTACTGGGAGCTGTGAATTATATTACATACTATAGACCCCTAAAAGCTAAGCATAATATTACCATACAAAAGTCCCACTATGGATCCATATCTTAAGTTGTCTTCAGGCCAATACAGTAAGCACTGGAATTCAGGGTCTAAGCAGTAAACTAGGTAGTCCATGGTAGAGCATGGACTCCAAAAGTGTCCTGCCCCAGTATTCATACCTCCCAGCCAATGCACAGGCATAAACAGGGAGTAGGATAGGCCAGAGGTATTCCTCAACAAATAGCTCTTTTTTATTTCTTTTTAGTAAGAAAGATTTTTACTATAGAGATGCAAGCTCTGCTATGTTATGTGGCCGCAGGGCCAGACAACAGGACCTGGACCATTTTACTGACTAAGATAAAACCTTACGGATAGAACCAGAGATATCTTTCCTCACCACTGATCAACATGCCAAAAAGGCAGGAAAGCTAAGCTTGGAAAATATATTAAATATTTTGCAGGCGGTTTTCTGTTCAGGTAAAAAGGTCCTCCATTTCAAATCCCACACTCCCAAATGGTAAAAATCAAACCATCTTTCATGGTTTTAACAGTTCCAAGAGAAAGCCTAGAATAATATGTGATGCTTTTCTCTTATGAAAAAAAAATTCTCAAAATTATCTGCATGACAATCCCTGTCATTCTACTACATGGGAAACTTCAAAGCCATCTCATATGTAGTTAATTATATTTTCTTGCATCAAAGGATTTTAAGAAATCTAATGTAGTGTATCATATTTGCTTTGTAATGTGTAGAGTTGTATCTGAGTAGGAAATGGAAGCCAACAAAAAACATAGAAATTACTGTTTCTCCTCCTGTTCATCCTTTCACTCCAATTATTGGAATGTTTCTTTGGAATCTTTGCCTAGCACAATGAATAGGCACCTTGGAAACAAATACTAAATCTCATGTTCATTTCCCAAACTGTATATGAAAAAATCAGATGTTCTGTCTATACCAGAAGCATACACTTCAGGCAGCAGTTCTTACAATTGTAACGTAGGTGTTTGACATTAAATATTAGTTGAAGTCAGCCACTATGAAAGCCTCCTGAAGATTATGCTGAAAAAGCCCAAGTGATTAGCTTTGATTATACAGCTAGCTGTCCTAACTGAGCTGTAGCAAGATGATTCTTTCTTCCACCTCTTACCAAGATATACAGAATTATCTTTATAACCCCAGAGTTAACAACCTTGTAATTTTCCTGTTTGTTTCATACATGAACAAAGTCCCCGTGACTAAAATCAGGAAGAGTTTATTCTGCTGAGTTTCCTAAAGGTTTTTGTCTGTTCTATCATTAGTTGTGCTGATAGTTTATACAAGACGATGTAGCATCCATTGGTAGGAAACTCAGTATACAAAATTAAGACTAAAATTCAGATATTTTCTTATCTACCATTCAATAATTTTATTTTCTGGGGCTGTTTTTATTATTGTTGTCATTAATATTGTTATTCCCAAGCCATCTTCAAGTTATTTTAAAAACTGTTGCAATGAATCTTCCCTTGTTTAAAATCATATCTCAGAGAACATGTTTATCCATTTTTCACCTGAAATTTTTTTTCCATTTTATCCATTTTCACCTGATACTAGCCTTTACCAACATGCTTTTACCAACTGATAGGCTTGTGGAAAATGAGTATTATGTTGGAAATACTTGGGTTATTTATTTTTAAAAAACATTATTTCCCATGATTTTTAGTTGCAATGAGTACCATTTATAAATGACTTTTTAACAAGACCCATAAAATATTATTATTACTATCATCATCGTCATCATCATCACCATCCTCATTATCATCATCATAATCATATCATTATTACTTAGCACACTCTACCTGCTTTCAAAAGACTGCAAAACTACATGGGCATTTTAAAATATGAGGAGAAATATTTTTTTAACAATATGATTCCACAACAAAATATTATGCCTTGGTACCTTTTCAAGACCCATCTTACTCTTGTTCTTCCCTGCTTGAAAATGTGCTCTTGTAAAAGTACCTTCTATACTTTTCCTCTTTTGCACACAGCCTTCTCAGTTCTTTTCTAAGTCTCAAATCCTTCACATAGAGTGCACACTGCTAGCATGTTCTTTTCTCCAAATCATAATTCTTTCCTGTGACTCTTTTCTTATTCCAGGTCATTTGTTTTTAGCTTCCTTTTGTATACAGGAAAAATAATATGCCCATCAAATCAATCAATATAAAATTGATTTTAATGTGTAGAGGGAATTTATTTCATTTATTTTGTAAAGGGTTTCTGGTTGTCTTCACTTATTTGGTTTTGGGTTTAGTTTTTTTTTCCTTTTTCTTCTTGTACCATATCCATATGGGATGATATTGCAGAAAAAAAACCACCAAAAAACCAAAACAAAAGAAAAACACAAATAAACAAACAAAAAAGAAACAAGAAACCCCAAACCCCCCCAAAAAAACCCAAAACAAAACCAACCAACCAAACAAAACACCACACCAAAAACACAGAAGACAATTTGCAGCTGCCAGGTTGACTAGGAAGGACTGATCTATTTTTTCCTGCCCTCGGTCAAATGATTTAGGTCAGGATTGAGAAAAAATATACCTTGTCACATGGCAGGAGTTAGAGCTTCCTGTGTGCTTCTATTATATCATCTTAAGAAATCTGACTAATAAAACATAATACCAACCAAAAATATCTACCACAAACTAATGCAGTCAATTAATAGAACAGATGGAGGTCAGGGCAGACAATTAAATCCCTTTGACAGAGGAGAAGATTATTCTACCTCATATTGGAGATATGTCAGTAATTCCTGTGTGATCTGACTTACACTTTATTCTTCAAAATAATTCCTTCCATAATTCCTTCTTTGGCATGAGAGAAAAAGATCTATCATCTAAAGGCTTTGCTTGCAGCTGTATATAATTATTTTTAAATGGTGGGAAAGTGCACATATGTTTTTCAGCAGTATTCTTATTGATTCTCAGAAGCAAATCAAATCTCCTTTTTGTTTTTTTTTAGACAGCTGCTGCTCCTTCAAGTCCACCTTCAAAAGGATGATACAGCTATCACCTTAGCAAGGTGCTAACCACTTTTTTGGGAATTTAATATTGTCTTCTATAGGTATAACCATCCAGGAGTCCTGATTCATTATTTCTCTGGCCCTGAATTTTGGCATATTTGCAACAATTATCTTTCCTAAAGTCTTCCACCAAGATGGTTGTATTTCTGGGCATTGGAGCCACACTGCAAAAATTACAAACTGTTAGGGTTGTTGCCATATTCCGGCAATTTTGACTACTTATTTTATGTTTCAAACAAAAAAGAAATGAGCCATTTATCCTTTTTTTTTCTGATTTAGATGATTTCCAGTATATAGATTTCAAATGATAAACCATAAACAGCTATAGGGAAAAATTATTCAGCTAAGAATAAAATTAAGTTTCCCATGTGTCTTAGTTTGAAAGACAAATGTCGGCTAGGGAGGGGCAGGGCTTCCTTTGGAATGGAGAATTCAAACACCCTCCCTCCAAATTATTATAATTTAGAAAATTAAGTGGGCTCTCAGGCAAAGATATGGGGATAGGAATAACAGTTCTTTATTATTATGTATAACAAGGCAAACAACAGCATTAACAACAAAACAGAACCAGGAACCTCAAGGGATTTTGCTTCACAAAGCATGGGGTGGCCTGATCTCGATGCCCCTGTGGGACTTTGAGAGCACCAAGCTGGAATGGTGGAAGATCCCGGACAGGTGGATGAGATCAGAAGCTCTGCAGCGATAACTGGAACAGCAGGGATGCCCCGGCAGGGCAGGGCAGTGCGGGGCCACAGAATAGCGAAAAGCCTCAAAGCAGCGCCGGAGAAGCTGCGGGACAGGGCTGGGCCAGCGCCAGCAGGGCAGGGGGAGGCAGCTCAGAGTTCCGGGGCACACGAGCAGATGGGGGTCGATTTCCCAGGACCGGACTTGGTGGTGACGGTGAACTCCTCCCGCAGCCAGCAACAGCCTGGCCGTCCCCTCTCTGATGCGCCTGACTGCCCTCACCCTGGTCCTTTACTTGCCCCCAAAGCTCCCGGTATCTTTCTTCCCTCGGAGAGAAAACTCCCAGAGACCAAAAAAGGTGTAGCCCGGTGCTACACTCTCCTTTGGCCACTTCTGTTTCCCTCAAGCACTCAGAAGTTAGTTTCCTGGCAACTTATGGGAAAAAATAAGAAAAAATAAATCTACCCCCCAACACCATGTGATATTTTTTTCACAGAAAAAAAAAAAAAAAACCAACAAAAAAAAACAACAACAACAACAACAACAACAACAACAACAAAAAAAAAAAAAAAAAAAAAAAAAAAAACAAAAAAACCCNGCCTCTCAGGAAAAAAAACAAAACAAAACCAACAAAACCCCAAAAAACAAACAAACCAAAACAAACTCTCTAATAAATGAGTTCCAATTTTTTTTTTCTTAAACTCAACATAAGTTTTGATAACTCTTTAACTCCTTTTATAAAAGTTATCTTCATAGCATACTATGGTAAAATTTAAATGTCAAAAAGCTCGGAGAAAATTGCACTAATATTATACTAATATTTAAAAGCACTGAAAATCCATATTCCAAAAGAAAATGAAGCAGCCAAGAGAGTGACCTGTTAGTGTAATTGCTGTGATTGCTCTATCCCAGTTTCAATTTTTATTGGTGAAATTCTAATACATCCATTTTCTTTGTCAAGCTCACCTATTGAAATTCTGGCTTTGTTAACTAATAAATTGAGATTACCTAATTACTGCACTATTCTAAAGGCTATGTTTTTCAGATACATATGCTTTAAAGAATTCTGATCTCAAATTAATATGCATTTGATGCTGAATATATTAGATCTGAATTTCTTGTACCCTTATGTAGCTTATTACTTCACTGTTTATACATTTTAATTTTGATAGCTTCTAACAAAAATAGATTATAGTTCTGCTATTGTTTGAACTTTGTATTGAAGCCTCACACCATGCTACTCAATGAGTTGCATTTCACTAATACTTTATAAAAAATATGAAATAAAAACTATTTCAGTAGTCTTTAAAGTATTTACTTTTGTTTCATTCGATCAAATAAAGTATATTTAACTTTCTTCCTTTAAACAGAATTGTATTAACAACAGAAACGCTAAGTCTCTAATTATTCATCACCTAAATTTTCAAGTGACTTAGTATCATAATTTAAACTTGTAACATAACTGTTTTGGGGTTTTTCCATCCTTTTTAATATTTCCATATAATGAAAGTGAAAGTGTCATACTTTTTAAATCCATGGAAAGAAAAATTTAATTGCTCTTAAATGAAGATCACAGATTAACAGATTGGCTGAAGTTGGAAGGGACCTCGAGTTCATCTGGTCCAACCCTTCTGCTCAAAGAGGGATACCTGCAGCCTGTTTTGGTGACAGTAAGAATAGACTGCATCTCATTATTCACAGCTAGTTTTCAAGGATTTGCATCTCATCTTTATGAAACAAATTCATGACATATGTCTACCAGTAACAGCAGCCACAATGGTACGATACAGCATAGGAATTATCACCTACGTACCTTTAAAGCCAAACAAAAAACCTCAAATAATAGAAGCAACAAAATTTTTCAGTATAATTAACTCCATTGACTGCAAACTACATTAAAATTAAATGTGTGATTTAGTTCCAGATGAAAGAGCTTTGTTTCCATCATGGAGAGACAAACTATATTTTTAATAGAGATTTGGTTGCAGGTTATTGATTTCTTACACAAAGAAAAAATGCAGCTTTTTAAGATTATAACTAGGCACCAAATTTTTTTAGTTACTTCCTGAAGTTACATTGAAACATAAAAATTCAGGCTGTTTTTTCTAACATTCTGTGAATAGTTGTATAAGCTTTAAATCCATGTTCATGCTGTGAGCCCAGAAAAGCAAATCTCCATTGCTATTAATACAGCTGCAGGCAGGTGAAAAAGAATAGTGCTACCTCATACATTTTTGTGGGCCTGATACTTCTGAGCCTGAGAGAATTTTTTTAGCCTGCTATTAACTGTAAACTCTTTACCAAGGGAAATCTTCTGAACAAGTTTCTTTCTCAAAACAATCTTGTAAAAACAACATTTCTTTCTCATAACATTCTTTTGCCAGGTGGTGTTTTCTATTTCTGTAGTTTAACCAATGGATTTAGAGAGGTGTTGTTCCTATGCACCAATCATGTTCATTTTGTATTGTAACACCTTATAAATAGTAGGAAGAATTAGAAAGTAAAGCTTTCTATGCTCATCTTGCCTTCTGAATTCTGGAGTCTTTGGTCTTTCTTTCGTGTTCAACAGCAACACATCTTCATAAGAAATATAGCCTGAAATGAAGGCTGACAGAATCTGATTTTGCTTAACCTGAGTAGTTTCACCTACACTCAGATATTCTGAGGGATTTTTTAAGTTGTAGATAAAAATATTACCATATTTTTGTTGTGTTCCCTTTCTCTGGCCTTTTTCTTGGAAAAGAAAAATTGAATGCAAAGCAGTATATATGAAAGGAAATGGGTGGATAATAGGGTGTTGATAATAAACAGGAAGAAAGAGTGGTTTAGATACTTTCAGCTTCCATACTTCCATCCAATAAAAACTATTGTGTGTGTGTGTATATACATATATGTATATATTTTGCACAACATCAATAGAAAATAAAAAACAAAATAACGCTCTAAAAATATCCTGTACAATACCAGCTATCTGGGTCTAAATTGGCATGCAATTAAAGCTAAATGTATTTTATATTCATATATACAAACAAACATATTTACCTTCAGAATCAAATAGTGATTTTCAATTCTAAGTAATTTCTACAAGCAGTTTAGCTTCCTGCTGGCAAAAACATTTTTTTTCCTTTCAAAAAAGAAGTATGCCATCATCTTCCCTAGTCATTCAACAGATGTATCAATTTGTTTTCAGGGCAGTGATTAGCATAATTGTGGTGGATTACTCGCATTTAGCACAGAATGGAAATAATTCAGTATTTTAGCAGATATGACATAGAATGTATGGGATATCCAGGCCTTCTGGAGTGGTGCTGGAAGTTTTTTTCCTAAAATCGTACTAAAAGCCTATTTTTAAAAATCCAAATCTGTTTGAACGAACCAAAAACCTTAACCCTCCTGATGTGCTATTTGATAAAAAATCTCTTACTATGGCTAGGGCACACAACCATGAAATCAGCTGCAAATAGCTACACGGAGAACATTACTCAGAAGGTTTCAGTGTGATATAATTTCTTTTAAAATCTGAAAAAAAAATCAGAATGTGATTCCATTTATTACTGGTTTTCTACTTTATCTCCAAATTCCAGTTCTGATGCTGAGGTGCATACAGTCCTACCTCTAGTGCTGTATGAGTGTTAAAATTGATCCGTTATACATATACTCAGCCATTTGTCTTAATACTCTTGCATGTTTTATAAACATGCATAGACAATCACTGTATGATATACAGAAATATCATAAAATTATAAAATGGTTTTGGTTGCAAGGCACCTTTAAGACTATCTAGTTCCAACCTCTCTGTGGTGAGTAGGGATGCCACACTCTAGATCAGGTTGCTCAAAACCACTCAACCTGGCCTTGAGCAGTTCTGAGGATGGGGCATCCACAACTTCTCTGGGCAACCTGTTACTGTGTCTCCCCACCCTCACAATAAAGAACTTCCTCCTTACAGCCCCTTTAAATCTATGCTCTTCTAGTATAAAGCCATTCCCTTTTGCTCCCAGTCAATACAGGCCCTGATAAAAAGTCTCTCTGCACATTTCTTATGGCTCCTTTTTATATATTGAAAGGCTGCAGTTAGGTCTCATAAGTGAACAACTCCAACTTGTCTCAGTATGTCTTCACAGGCAAGGTGCTCCAGTCCTCTGATCATCTTTGTGGCTGTGCTTTGGACCCATTCTAACATGTCCCTCTCTTCAGACCTGGATGCAGCACTTCAAGGTGAAGTTTCACCAGAGCAGAATAAAGGGGCAGAATCACCTCCATCAACATGTTGGCCAATTCTTTTGATGCATCCCAGGATCTAGTTGAATTTCTGGGCTGCAAGCACACATTGCTCACTCATTTAACAACTTCTCACCTGCCAGAACCTCCAAGTCCTTCTTTGCAAGGCTACTTTTAATCCATTCACCATCCAGCCCCTAATGCTAATGGATATTGCCATGACACAGGTACAGGACCTAACAGTGGTCTTGCTGAACTTCATTAAGTTTTCATGGATCCACTCCACCAGCCTGCTAAGGTAGCTCTGGATGGCATTTCCTTCCTCAAGTGAATCAGTTGCACCACTCATCCACAGACTTGCTGAGGGTGCATTTAATCCCATTCTCTATGTTACTGATGAAGATATTTAATATCATTGTCCCAGTATGGACCTTTGAGAGACATCATTCATTATTGGTTTCCACCAGTAATCAGTGTAGCCCTTGGTTTCAAAACCTAGATTACAACCTGTATAAAAAGCATTGTATGATACCATAATCCCCTGTTACAGAAGCTGGAGTTTATGATCCCAGAAATCATCTTCTGTCAGTTGTTTCTAAAGGAAACTTCAGGGTGCAGAGCTCAAATTTAGTCATGGAGATACCAGGAGGACACAAGATTTTGCTGTTACACAGAGCTATTCCTTTTACATGAAAACTGAGGGAGATAACTGCTGAACAACACATAAAGAGATATTTATTAACAGATATAGATGGTCTTCCTTTCCTGTCAACTATTGAGTTGTCCAAAAAATCCAAACTGTGGTCTTGTGGTTAAAAATTAAGATGCAGTGTGTTTTGAACCTGGACAGGAAGAGAACAACTGCTTGCCTGTAATTCATTTACACTGGAATCTTGTTCTCAAAAGCTTTACTGTTCTTAGGAAAAAAACCAAACAACAACATCACTGTTATGAACTTCTTTTAAGAGTTCCCTGCAGAAACAGATATAATAGATGCAACATTGTTACCTGTTGTTCAGTACAGTAGATTTAAATTTTATTAGTCACAATGATAAAACATTTTCAAACTTAAACATTGAGATAGTAAAATTTGCACTTCGGTTCTTTGAATTAAACATCACTTTAAATGAGCTGTCTGTGCAAAACAGTGTTTATTTTATATTTCATGTTTACTTATTGCTCATGATGTTATGATTCAGTGAACTCCCATTATGCATGAAGTCTGTATAATGTTGAAATTACACTACTTTAGCCATTCTCTGTTATTGCTGTACAATACTTTGTGTAATGTTATGTTCCAATTAATTTTCTACAAAATCAATTATATTTCTGGAAGCATTATGAGTCTTAAAGATTTAAGACAATCATGACTCATATTTTTATAAAATTGTTTAACTATCTTCCCAAAGGTTTTAATAAAGCTAATGGACTTAGGTAGAAGTTTTAAAATTACTCAATTGAATTGCCATCTGAAAGTAAATTTAATGACATGGTTTGCTATTTCATATTTAAGTAATAGTTGAAAAATGCTTCATATTTCCATTTCTCTCTTGGGTTCTTAAGAAATTCCCATATTGGTGGAAATCATTAGAGTTTACCTACTTTTAGATACTTTAGGTCAGACATACTGAAATACCTAACTAAATATTGGAATAAAAAATTAATGGATACATCATTTTGAAGTCAAATGGAAGAAAGGAATTATTTACATTCATTAGAGAATCTGAATATTTTGATTCCACTATTCACAGTATGAGTCTACCTTTAATGGAAAACACACCCTAATATCAGTGATGTAATGGATTTTTTAAGATTAGATTTACCAGTAACATCTCACAGCAAAGCAAATGATTCAACCTAATTTATTTTTTTGAGATCAAGTGAGAAACAGTTAACTACACTGGATTTAGAATTTCAGAATACTCTCCCTGGAAACAAATTTTTAGATGCATAGAGAACTGTGGAAAACATCCTACAACAAAATCTAGACAAACTCTCATTAAAGTCTGGTTAAATTTCCAAACAATAGGTGTTACATTTAATTTACACTACTGGAATTTCTTGAATATACAGTTTCCAATTTGGAAACCTTCTGAAATGTTGAGCATCAACCTCAATTAATTGATGATGACCAGACCATCAGACTGGGTTCAACTGGTACCTTCATTAGTTGCTTCTGCTTATCACTTATGTTTCAGTATGGAAAACATACCTTCTATCTTTATAAAAAGGAAGAATTTTAAACCTTCCTTCCTTCCTTCCTTCCTTCCTTCCTTCCTTCCTTCCTTCCTTCCTTCCTTCCTTCCTTCATTCCTTCCTTCCTTCCTTC
>VWYN01026911.1:200903-231865 GCA_013400075.1 Hippolais icterina
TCCTTCCTTCCTTCCTTCCTTCCTTCCTTCCTTTCCTTCCTTTCCTTCCTTCCTTCCTTCTGTTTCAAAATTAAGAGAATTGGTAGAAAGAATGCACACTATAATGTCAGCAGAGCCTATGTATCATAGCACAGGTCCTAGGAGCCTACTTAACTGATGGATTTCCATGCTAAAATTGTGCAGATATTTCACCAAAAGAGAAAAAATGCAGAGAGCATTTTTCTTCCACCTAAGAGTATAAAATCAGTGAGAGCCTAAAAAGAAAACTGGAGGAGCTGAAGATGCTGCTTAACCAGAGGTTGGACTGCTCAGCTGAGAGTACTTTCATGTACAGCCATAAACCCTGACAAGACGAACGCAAGATTCTTACCTGAATCCCAAGAGCTGAAAAGTAAGCTGAGGAGAGCTGACAGCTCTAAGAATGAGAATTGTAATGTGTCCTGATTTTCCTCAGAGAATAAAGAGTTGGTCTGTTTCCTAAAATTCCCAAGACTAAAACTGGAACAATTTATTCCCGACTTCTAATATAAAGGCTTTATTTTTCCTTCACATTTGTTACCATAAATGATACAAGACAGAAGGTTTGATCAGACTCTGAGAACATGATCAAGAATCTGACAGTATGTGGCTACATCAAAGGAACGACACAGCACTTCACAGACTACCACAGGGCTCCATCTGCACATTCAGCTGTCAGGTTGGGATTCTAGAATGAAATTCTACCATTTAAACTCACTCACACTTCTGATGCAAAATCAAAATCTGAAGACAAAGCATGGGCCAATTGTTTGCTTCCATTTTTAATACTATATTGCTCATTGCCAGGAAATACATATCGCATACTCCAAACATAAATTGATGTTTTCTGTTCTTGGGAAAGATCATGGGTTTATCATGTTGATGAAATTTATCTGGAATTATGAATGAGAAAGATAGCAAGTTAAAGTGTTCAAGATGTAAGGATTTCTTTCTGTATTTCTCTTAAATATAAGAGTACAATATAGTCAATGTCATACAATGTGTCTAAGCTACCATCTCAAGCTATCTTTTTGAATTTTTTGTTCTTCTGTTCATCCAAATGGATCCCTATTGTCTGCTGAAAATACAACTTCAAGGTTTGTTTGTCTTGGATTATAGATTATCCTGAAGGCCTTCAGATCCATTTCTATTTGTCTCCTGAAAAAAATTCTCAATACAAACCTTTTCTAGACAAAATAAGAAATTAACAAATATTTCTGTGTTTCAATTGTGTATTTTGGAGTACCTTAGTGTTGGAAGTTGAACACAAATATTTGTGGCTACTTCAGAAAATTAGCAAGCAGAAAAGAAGAAATTAGTTTTATGCTGATTGAAATTCATTTTCTAGTTGTTTTTTCTTTGGGGTTTTTTTTGTTTGTTTGTTTTTGGGTTTTTTGTTTGTTTTGTTTTTGTTTTTTTGGGGGGGGTTTGTTTGGTTTTTTTAAGCGATAGTCCAATTATCACCTCACATGAACAAGGAAATTTTCAAAAGGCACAGCTGGGTTCTGATGTTCACTAACTTGCAATGTGAGTTAAAAGCCAGACATCAATAGGCTCCATCTCACTTTTCTGTTTTAATGTTGATTGCTTCCTTTTCTTCTCCTCTCTGACTTTCCTGCTGTGCGTTATGAAGAATAAAAAAAATGCTGAGAAAACAGAAGAAACTAAGATCCCTGCATCCCCCAGTTTCCCCTTCAAAATCCTCTCCCCATCTTCTGTGGTCTCTTAGCATACTGTGATAGATCTAGAGATGAGCATTTCCCTTCTAGGAACATCGTCTGTGGCTTACTCCAGTGCCAGACACAGTAAAGCTAGCACAAATTGTTAGTTCCAAAGAAATTATTACTTCAGCTTTGACTTCAGCTTTATATGAGCCTTGTATTCTTTATATCAGTTGCTTGCCTCGGTCTTGAAAAAAATGTCATGAATTCTCTGAGGCAGAGTAAGTAATTGAATTCTATGTATGGCACTCATGCATATTGTACTACTCACTGTACAACTCCTAAGAGTTCAGCTATTATTACAATTAATGTGGATGCAAAACTATTCAACAGGCCCCTGTTCATAAAATATTTTTTGTTCAATTACAAGTTAATTGTTACAAATTGGAATAAACATGGTTCAGTGATGCAAAAACCAGGAATTTTCAAAGCTGTTATTTTCTTTGTCTGAATTTTATGCTTCACATAATGGTACCCTCTATTCTCCTAACTAACCTGTCAGACTTTGAATTATTGCTCATTCACAGCTTTATTATCACATCAGATATATTGTTATTCCTTCTCCTTGAATTTAGGTTCCAGTGTCAAGGCAAAACGGAAACGTCATTGTACTACAGCTAGTGCATTGATAACAGAAAAAGTCACATCTGCTTTGAAGTTCATGGATAATATTAAGTGAAAAGGAAGAATGTGCACCAGAGAAACTTCTCTGGTTACTTTTACATCTCATTCCCTTCTCATTAATCAATGTGTCAGGCACAGTATGAAAGAATGGTAATTAGATTAAGGTGCTTTATAAATAGAATATATTCTATGCATAGGTTTCTAAATTAAACACTTGTCACATATTTCAGATTGATATAATAAAAATATCCATATATCTCTGCGCATATATATGCACATACACATAACTATATGTGTTATCTGTGTATATGCTATACACTAAAATATGTTCTCTCATATTTTGCTAACAACTGAGAGAAAAAAGATAGATCTTTAGGGTAACAATATGAAACAGCAACCAGCCTCTTTTTTAGAACAACCTGATAAGAACTCTGTAACTCAACCTTGTCTTGCAAACCAAAGACAGTCTGCTCTGTCTGGTGCAGTGTGGCCTGGAACCCCCAAACCTTACTGAGTAGTAGAGTCATCACAATAGCCCAGCTTAATCTCATGTCTTTTAACTACAAACTGATTGGTATCATTCAATACTTATAGAGCTGAAAAATAATACCGATTCATGCTTTTCATGAGTAAGCACATAAGCAGCGCTAATGCTTAGAATGCAATGTATTCCATGCCTCATTGGATGAACACATGGTAAACAAACACTTAAACTGGATGTATATGGTGCAAAGATATTTCGAACACATTTAAGAACACCAGCAACAGATATTTGCTTTCTTTCTTTTACATACTTTTCCAAAAAAAGGAATTGTATTGAACATACTTTTAGTACTTACCACTGTGTTCTATTTTTGAAAAGGCTTCAGCATTCTCCCATAGGAGGCAGCATGATGTCATTTAAGTTACAGCAGAAATTTTTCCTGTTAGGAAAAAAATATATAATGCTCTTCAGTAAATGAAGAAAAGGAATGCATGCTTATGAGTTATGAATGGTAAAAGAAGAGGTTTCTTAGTAAATCACCTGTAACACTCTTTTTCAAGATTACACAAAGAGAAATCACAATATTAATAACCACGCAATAAATACATTAAGCATAGTGTATTGATTTCTACCATAAAAATTACTAGCAATATTCTTTTCTTT
This sequence comes from Hippolais icterina, assembly GCA_013400075.1. NCBI lineage: Eukaryota > Metazoa > Chordata > Aves > Passeriformes > Sylviidae > Hippolais > Hippolais icterina. Next base: position 204,414 of record VWYN01026911.1, read on the forward strand.
GCAGATTGAACACTGCTATAAATACAGAATTGTCTTTAAACCTGTATATCACAAAAGTATACATTTTAGAGAACCGGCTAAGGCAAGTAAATATTTGAAAATCTAAGAAGCAGAAGTCATGACAAAACACTTTGGTTTTAAATATTTCTGTAAATATATATTAAGCATATCAAATATAAATTTGAATAGTCAAATATATTAAAAATATATTTAATTGAAATATAAATAATAAAAAAATTAAAGCCATTTGACTATGGCTTATTCTTTCCTATGTGTAATTCAAAACTATAGTTTATATTTCAAATTATATTTCAATGGATAGACTATTTCTGAATAGTCTATCCATTTTAGATAGATTATTTGGACAGATTAAATACCGACATTTACCAATAGTCTGTTCTGGCAAGAGTATCTTGAGATACTGTGATTTAAAACTCAAACTCTAATAATGTTAAGAAAGGTATTTCAGGAAATTTAGATAGTTTTCAAGATGTTAATACCTTAAATACTTCTCTTCCCTTGAAAGTCATCAGATTTTAATGGTATTTACTTATTTCCTGCACACATTTTGCAGGGGAAACATGCACTCTGTTTTTTTCTGTATGGCTCCTAAAGGCACTTCTTATAATATTTTCTTATTTTCATTAAGTTGATCAGCACACAGATTGTAGATTCTGCAATTTGAATCACAGGGAATACTTCCTCATGAATGTTTTGACTCTCTACAGCCAAACCGCTCCCTGTAAGTGCAACTCATTGTAACAGCTGCAAACACAGGCTTTAATTCTGTGTAAACACAGTGATTATAAGCTGGAAATATGTACCAGTGGATGGCTCTGTGAATACATGTCTGAAAAGGAGAAATTCTGAAATATGAAGAAAAGCAGAATTCCTTATGAATAAGGAATGTGTGAAACACCCTAGCTAAACTGTCAAAGTGTCCATCTGGACACTTGCTGCAGGGGAAGGCTGGCAACACTGCGGGTTTTCATACACACCCGTTGAGGAATCAGATGTTGAAGTTTAGAACAATCTTAATTCCAAGGTATGTCTTAAATCTATCCATATCACAGTGGCACTTTTACTGCAGATTTCACTGCTCACGTAGACTGACAGCCATTCCAATTCTCCAACAGTAGTATGTGATTAAATCTAGGATATAAGAAATAAGGAAGGACTTAAGGAATGGCTGTCAATGGCAGTGAAAATCCACTAATGCTCACACAGCTTCTCTTCTCAGTTATTTTAACCTCCATTTCTCTATTTCAGTGCTCCTTTATTTCTTAATTACTGCCACAGGAAGAGAAAAGAGAGGAGAACTCAGCTTTACTGGTAAACACAGGGATTGCATTTACTGCCTCTTCATGGTACCAAAATAGTCCCCAGCTTTAAAGCATAAAAATGAATTAAGAAAGTACTATCTATGAACTAGTTTTTCCAAGTTTCGCTCCGTACCTATGTGTTTATCCTTTTCACCTTCATATGATCTTACACGGTCTTCTAGTTGTCCTTGGCAGACTGAATTTGATTGTAGATGACTAAGTTATAATTTAAACTTTATATATTTTAGTAAACCACAATGTCTATTTACAGATCATGTTTAGAATTTATCTCTGCAATGGTCAATTGCTTTCAAAAAAGCAACAGCTAATACTGCACTTCCTTTCTATCAGGAAGCATAGGCACATATTAAAATACTAGAACTTCAGTTCTAAGACAAAATATAAGCATTGTCTACACACTTTTCTTATTTAAAGAGCTATTTTGTCTTCATATATGTGACAACTGATTTCCTGATAATTTCAAAATTTTAATAAAACTATTATGAGAACCTGGCAGTCCCTCTAAGCATATTTTTGTGAAATCTATAACTGTTCCACAGATGCATTTGCAACTTAAATCGGATGGTCCTAAATGGCCCTAGTTTTAATGTTACCCAGTTTAAGCTTACTTACTTGAGTAATTTCTCAGAATTACCACAACTGTCTCTGATTTTTATAGGTGATACAACAAGAACCCAGTAATACTGACATTCTGTCATTATGTACAGTTATCTTAGTCTACTTGAGAAATAAAATCTCTGTTTCATAAAAAAAACCATTTTGTTTTGAACGTAATGACCCACTCTCTCCAGCTATTCCCAAAAACCCTGACAGCTCCTGGCAATACATAAATATAAGCTAGAAACATTTATTTATTCTTTGATGCTCAAATTTATTCAACACAATTACTGGACCATAGTAATTAACTTCTGTTTGAGCAGAGAGGTTCATGGTGTCTCTTTTATAAAATGTACCCTTTTGAATTCAATCTTAGCATCTTTAAATACATCATTAAACATGTAACTTTTACAATGTTTATACACTTTTCCCTTTCAATTCAGTTTCATACCAAGTTCTTTCCTTTGAAAATTTTCACAATAACCTCTCCCCACTGTTAAATTGAAAAGTTTTATTTGTAGCAACATATTTCACAGCAATTAATTTTTTTAATCTCGTTAACTATAAAAAGAAAATCAGTGATTAAACAATGGGTGACAGATTATGTTGAGTTGGAAGGGATCCATCAGGATCATCAAGTCCAACCCCTGGTCCCAAGCAGAACACCCCGATAATCACACCATGTGCCTGAGAGAATGGGTAAGTGCATGCAGGCAGTTCTGTGATATTCCCTCAGTATCAATAGTCCAGAAGTCAGAAACCAAGTAAGCAGATGTTGATATTTCAACTCTTTATTGCCTGGACAGTTTGGGAGGAATGCACTGTTCAGAAGAGGAAAGCTAGCTAGAGGTAGATCTCACAACAGGAAACAGCCACAGACCAGTTAGAGGAGTATCAGAGATATGCAAACGAAACATTTTTTTTACCTTAATTATATGAAAGCAAAATAATTAAATCTGACCATAAGCTTCTTTTGTACTTAAGTGGGGGGAAAAAAGGCATCCTGAATTGTGGAAGACTTATTAATCTTCATGAGTCAAAGAGTGTGGGCTTCAAGTTAGAAAACGAATAACCCACTCTTCCCATATACCAGCTGAGGTAATGTTGACTTTCAGATAGCTAAGAAATGAGTAGTGGTATCTTAATTTCTTTACTTGAATCAAACATAACTAAGTACCAAAAAATGCAAAGGCAGTGAAATGCAACTTTCCCTTTGCTGAATAGGCAGTAAAAATCTGCTTAAAGAGAGGAAATTCATCCAGGAAAAAAGGTCCCATTTTGCAGACCCATTTTGCAACTTTAATCAAAAGCAGCACACCAGAAGACAGGAAGCCTCTCATCCATACACTCCCTCTCAATGTACATATTCTGAGTTACAGTCCTTGTCCTCAAGCAGAGCAGAAAGAGATGTGAAACCTGTGTTTCTTCTTTCTCCCTCTGACATATATTCCTCATGATTTTCTGCTATCTATTTCTGTTTTAATAATTGAACCTCTGAACCTTTCTGTACATTGAGACTTGCTTTCTGCTTGTGCCATAAGGATACTCTTTTGGTAGCAATAGTCAGAGAAACAGGGAAAAAAGACTGACACTCCTCTGAAGCCAGAGGTGAGGGACTGTAGCCTCAGCCACAAATGACTAAAACATCCACAAAACAGGTGGTTTGCTTTGAAGAAAAACTACAAGAAAAAGATTAGGATTATATAAATCTTGGCAAGGTCTAAGGGCAGGAAAAAGTCTAGCAGAGACCAAAGATGAACAGAGGAAGTAGGCAGAACAGCCTAACACAAACAATAAATAAAGGCTGCTCTTCAGAGAAAATGGGCTGCTACCAAAGATACTATGGCAGCAGCAAAGGAGAAGTAACACAGAAAGGGAAAGGCTGAGGCTGTCTCCACAGGATGCAGATGGAGAGGAGAAATGAAGCTGTGTGTAAGGCATGATGGCAGCTAGGAACAAGTGATGTGAATTTGCAGTGATGCTTATTTTTTTCCATAAAGTACTAACATTTCTTGAGAAATCATCTTGCCTTCAAAATTACTTGGATATAAATTTTTGTTAATACAACTGGCAAAACACAGATTTATTTCTCATGTGGGCTACATCAGAAAAATCCTGAACCACCTATAGAAAACAAGATATCATGTGTAATATAGCAGATAAAAAAAGATTAAAAATTCCTCCTCATCAGGAGAATAAATGAAGACAAATATTTGAATGGAATATAATACACATTTCATTACAAAACAAAGGATGAAAGGATGACCATATTGGTGCAATGAGGTTCTTAAGCAAGCCTAATAATTAATAGTACAGGTCAAAACCTGAAAATCTGCAAGAAAAAAAATAAACTATGCTGATGAGAAAAATACACAAACCAAATCTAAAAACAATTAAAAAACCCAAACCAAAACAAACCCAAAATACAACAAGCAAGCTGGAAACAAAGACGTTAGACTCACTTTGAATCAAAACAAAACAAATCTTCTGAAGAATTTGCAAACTGCTATGAGAAGTCAGGAAGAATTAAACTCATGAAGCCTAGGCCCACAACAGCAACACAGACCAGAGAAATGCTGAAGATGCAGAAGAGAGTAATTTGCCATAAGAAATTCTGAATGGCAAATGGAACAATAAATCCCCTTAGGGAAACTCCAGGCCAGAAAGTAACAATGCCAAAAAAAGCATGTAGAACAAGACACAGAGAAACCGGAGGACATAAGAAATGTTAAGTCTAAGGTCAAAGAGAAGTGGAGAGTGCCAGCCCTGTGTCAAAAGAAAAGGTTGAATCTAAAGTCCTGGATAAAAGAAAGGCCATGCCTGAGATTAAGGAGGAGGAGGAAAAGGAGGACAAGATACGGCTAAAGGAGAAAGACAGAAGAAAGCAGAGGGGAAAAGATCAATCTGACTTAAAAAAAAATATATTAAGGACAAAACTGAAGTCAAAGAAACAAAATCCAAAGAGTGCTTCAAGACCATGCTGAGACATATTGAAATTAAAGATCAGATGGAACAGCAAGAGTTCCACATAATAGCCCTCAAAGTTGTCAAGGTACAGCATTCAAAGATTGCAGATAGGGAATAAAATGAATAGGAGACAGACTAATCCACCCTGTGCCATGGAGTTCAGATCATCTTTTGGTCCTCACTTCAAGTATCTAGTTAAGTTTCCTTTAATATTATTTCTGTTTCTGAAACTAACAGCAAGAAATGTATGAAAAGGCACTTAAACAGCTATTACAGCAAGGCTCTTGCTATGCTGGAGGTAATGTTAATTATCTCTGTCACTTCGAAGTTATTACTGGTAAAGCAATTACCTTTGATGAAATTATATATGCCTCTCTATGTACGAGTAAACTCTGATAAATATACTTTTCTCCCTTATGATTAAGACCTTAGTGATTCAGGAAAAAATTCTCATAAAGTTTTCACAGCCAGAAAGACTGGAATAACTAAAAATACATTCAATAAAAACTCATACATGAAAACTCTCTCATAAGTGGAAAAGTTTTTAGCTTTCCATAGATGATGTGTCAGATACTATCATTGCTGGTTAAGCCACGCAGCTGGTTTTCACACACCCCATAAAAATGCAGTGTAAGGTAACAATTGCAATCCCAGGTATCAAGGTGAAATCAGTGCATCAAAATCTGTCTTCACTTAGGTAATTGCCTATCTAGCTGCATAAATTTTCATTCCTGTGCTACTGAAACACCTTTCCGATGGACAAAACATGCACAGGGAGGCTATTTCCAGTTCAGTGTTGATGTAACTGGAAGTTGCCAAGGATACAAAGCACAAGGGCCTGACTGACAGCAACACAGGTTCTTTCTTCTCTTGAAAACCGACCTCTTACTCATTTTTACCTCAATGGTGTTTACCAGTTCTCCTGAGTGAACTAAAATGTCAGGAAGTAATTTCACAGAATGTGACCCATATATACTGCCTCTCCAGAATGAACATTTTCAGAAAGCCTTTCTACATAGCACATCCCTGAGGACAACACCAGTCCTGACTGCTCGGGGCCCAGGACCCCCGTCAGCCCCAGCCCGGCCGTGCCGCACCAGGGCCGGTCCCCAGCTCCCCACAGCCCTGCCCGGCCATGGCCCCGCTGAGCCGGACACAGCTCCTCACAGCCCTGCCCGGCCATGGCCCCGCTGAGCGGGGCACAGCTCCCCACAGCCCTGCCCAGCCATGGCCCCGCTGAGCGAGGCACAGCTCCCCACAGCCCTACCCGAACACTGAACCGGGCAGATACTCGGCCGATGGCCCAGCCTGGCCTCGACCCGCCGGAAAGATTCCCGATGCTCAGGGCTGAAGCTGCCCCGGTGCCCTGGGCTGTCAGCTCCTGACTAGGGGGAACAGGTCCTGACTGACAGGCTCTGCCCTGCTGCCCTCCATGCAAAGCCTCTGACACTTCTGCACCCTCTGATGCCATAAAACAATGTTACCAAGGTAAATGAAATGTTCACATGGCAAAAAAAAAAAAAAACCAACTGTGACCGGACCCACGATGACAGACAAATGAGGAACATATCCTTCTTTCAACAATCATCATTCCATCCATAACATAATAACCAAAATCTGAATCTCCTAAGCCCATAATGTATCTTTCCTGAGTCACCATCATGACAAATATGTGGATTGAAGCAAACATATGAAGATAAACTCACACCAAACACTGCAGGAGAATAAACTCTCCTAAGAAAGGAAACTAGTTACCGCTGATTTTTTATCATTCATCTCCTTCCTGTTTCTCCCCCCAGATTACCATCTTTGAAATACATCTAAGCACTAAATTCCTTTACTCCGAGTACTGAAAATTACAGACTCCACAGAGACCTGAGTCTTACTCTTGTCTCTATTCCTCTTCTTAGGAGAAGCTTTCATTTTTTAGTATCACCTATCTTCACTCCTTTTTTTTACATAATTGAGCCACCTTCTCAGCACTTATGCATGCCACAGAGGTACTGCCTCTCAAATAGTCTAATTGGTAGATAAATCTGTTATTTTAGAGATAGAAAGGGGATCTATCTGTATTTCCTTAGGAGGTAATGCTGAGAACATTTGTTGCTAGCAAGCTATCAGTGTAAATAAAGTTCACTACTTTGGTTTCAGCACCTTAGGAAATGGTCTTCTGCATCCAGAAGTTCAACATTTTATCTAGGTATATTTTTTTTATTAAAAGGAGCGATGGTAACTGTCTTTACAAACCTTGCTAAATTTTGAGATTACCTAACTGAAATTTTAACACAAGAACGTGTCTTAAAATTTAGCAATCACAAATGGAATAAAGTAAGAATGTCTATCTTCCTAGAAGAAAGCATTATATAAAGAAAGAACAATGAGGTTACTAGTTCAATCATTCTGCATTTTGCATTAAATCATTAAGTAAAATAAATGTCCAAACCACAATGATTGTATAGAAGTGTCATCACTGGACTACAGTCTCAGATCATTTAGACATTTACTCTTTTGTTTATCGTGATACTGTATCTCCTTCCCTGTCACTGCTCCTTCTCTTTCCAGAAGGTACTTAATAATTTGTTTAGTCTAAGCAGTATTTACCTTTGTAGAGATTATCATCAAAAGCTATGGGCAGATACACATTCTACACTGACTTATGGACTAAAACCCACATGATTTAAGCTGCAAGGAATGTGTTTTTTCAACCTCCTTACTAGTCTCAAAATGATTGGTGAAAAAGAATGAACAGTGTTTTCACAAGAAGCAACTTGTGATGAAGCTGGGGAGTACAGACGAACAAACCCAAAATACAACAAGCAGTCTGATAAGATGATTTTTAAAAACAATCAGTGTGATTAGAAGCATTCAAATATCGATTAAATAGATTTCCCTATCAAAAATTCAGTTCAAAAATTCAGGTGTTGAATGGTGCTCAGTAACAGGACCAGAAGCAATGGGCACAAACAATCACAGGAATTTTCCTCTGAATACTAAGAAATGCTTTTCAGTTGCGAGGGTGATCAAACACAGGTTATTCTGAGAGTTTGTAGGATTCTCCTCCTTGGAGATAGTCAAACATTGTCTGGACACAGTCGTGGACAGTCATCTGTAGATGTGTCTGCTTGAGCATAGGATTTGAGAAAATGATCTCCACAGGTGCCTTCAAGCCTCAGTCAGTTATTCTGTTATTCCGTAGATACACGTACATTTTTCAAGAGACACGGAATATGCCATCAACATGACTAACTCAAGCTAGACTCCAGTTGCAAAGGTTATAGCAGATGTTCAGTGTTTGGTTATTGTCTAATTCATGCCAGTGAATCACTTCATCAATTACTCAGATCATCATTGCTCCTTGCAGAGCAGCGTAATTTAATATTAGCAACTAAAGAACAGCTTGAACTATAATCTCTGACATCTCAAGTGAATATCTTTTGTGAAAACTGAGCAAAAGCCTGATTCAAGTCAAGTAGAACAAGGATTGCTACAGTCCTATATCCCCAGGTGTTGTTCTATCCTCAAGAGACTGGGGGAGAAACTTTAAGTCTTTCCTAATTGGTTTAAATCATCATACAGAATCACCTTCCTACCAATGGAAAGTCACAGAATCAGAACAACAGAAAAGAAACAACTCCATCTTCTTCCAGCACCACATAAAACTTAGTAATATGAAATGGGATGTAGGCACCATTACATCTTTTTTAGCCTCCCTGACAAGAAGAGAAAAAACACTTAAGTCTCTATTTGGCAGCCACAACCTTGTGAGCAAACAAGCATTTCACATGATGTTTATGAGAGTCCCTCTGAGCTTGCAGCGTAATTTCTCTATCACCTTCATTCCCACAGTTGTCTACCTCACAAGGCCTCCTAATAAAAACACAGTTCTCTTCCTTTTTGTGTATGTGGGGCTCCCTTTTAACAGATAAAATAATGCTAAATAGGAGTAAACAGAAAGAGAGGTGTGAAAGTAACTACCGAGCTGTTCCAGATCATGGCTCAACCTGGGTCTTTAGCATAGTCTGCTCCAATTGTTTCAAATCCTGCCTCAGGTTCACAGTCTAAACACAGCCAGCATTAAATTTGGTAACAAAGAGCAAAAAGAGAAAATTGCAGAGAACTTACATATAAGGTTCCAATTCCTCTTCCCTCAGACTCAATGAGGAGAAAAGTCTTTCACTGAAAACCTTTCTTCATCTAATTAAATTCAATTTTGGCTTATCCAGGCTCCACTTAAAACTATCAGTTTTCCCTTCTCAGGGAAGTTTTGGCAGTTTACCAAAATCAAAGTATATAAAAAAAGCAAATATTTTAAAATGTGTTTCCTTTTTTAGGGATAAAATGTGACAGAATAGCAATGATGGCAGCCACTACCAGCATTACTATTATGTTGGGAGTGCATGAGAAGAGTACAAGAGAAGGGATCCTGTCTTGAGAGGAACCCTCATGATCAACCCGATTCCTGATCTCTAGAAGCAAAAGAGGCAGTGACACAGGTTGAAATGGATTTTTCTGGATAGAAAACTAAACTAGCTTCCCTCTACAACTGAGGCATGGCACGTGCAGTACAATCTCCCTCTTCACTACCAGATTACTTTACTCTCAGCTGAATGGTGTGAAGTCCTGTAACTCAAGCAGCAATAGGTCATAATGAGTCTTGAAATTTTGACTTAAGGTATTTTACAGAAGGTGTGGTAAATGTATTTGGCATTGTAAGAGTTTTGATTTTTTTCTTTTCCTGTAACTTCAAATAGTCTGTGAAGACCACAGAAAAAAAATCAACAGAAAACTAAAGTCTAAACATACATAAAAGATGAGAATGTGGCCCTAAATCCTTTTGATTAGGTTTAAGGCATTCAAAAGACATTTGTGAAACAAATGCAGTTTGTTTAATGCTTCCACTAAGAATTGAGTCAAATGCAAGAAGATAACTTCATTAATTACAACTTAATCATTCATTATAGTTTTATTGTGCTGAATGAACCTTGTACCAAATGTCAGATAAAGGTTAAGAGTTATGAGAGGTCACTGGAATACTCACAAGAGAAGCATTAAAACATGACAATGGATTAACTCAATCCTCAGCTAATCAACCACTCCATGTACTAACTGAATCTATTGTATTTAGAATTGTCTAAAATTAGCAGTGGACAATGTAGAATAATTACTTGAACAAGCAAATAACAAACACAATAATAAGAAGAACCCTCACATTCCTGCAATGCAGGAAATCAAGATGTTGGTAAATTTATTTAAATTCCGTTACATGAACTGAGTAAGTTGCCTAAAATGCTTCCAGTATCTTGGATTATTTGCTGAAGATTCTAAAGCTTCCCAAAAGTAAAATAAATCCTCTCTTGTCTCCCATCAGAAGGAGAAATGAAAAGATTTCTCTCACTGTAGGGCTATATATAGAGTCATTGTTCTGTGTTTAGAACATTCTGTTTTCAGCTAGATCTTACTTGCTCTAGGCTGTCAGTCATCTTTAGATCTCCTGCCTGCAATAGCAATAGGTTATATCGTACGCTGTTGATTACAGGTCATAACAACCCCAAATTTATGATTGTCATGAGTACAGTATCTCTACTCTTTCCATTTATCTGGTTGAGAAGTCAATTGCTTTTCTCTACCCTGCTGTTACTTGGAAGAATAAAGATATTCATGAGTGAATGAGCTATGAATAGGTTGGCCTTTTACTATTTCAGTGTTAAAAACTGAAGAAAGTCTGCAGTTGCTTGGAGCAGAAACTAAGAGATTGACCCAGAGCTCTTCAAAGTCAATAAACGTTCTCCTGAGATCAGTAAACTACAAAAGTCAGTCCACGTATCCAAGTCTCATACTTGGCTGTCTCATACTTGACTGCAGTCTATTGGACAAATAATTTTTGGAGTAAATTCTGACAATAGCTGGTAGCTGCTACTGGAAAATTATAAATCGCACGTAAGAGCATGGTTGTGACAGCAATAACTATCACAAGGTCTCAAGCAGGGCAATAAAGAGAAACATATTTTAGAAGTCTCTTGCACAAATGCAAAATTGCTGTCACTTTGCAAACTACAAGACAAATTTTACCTCAAAAAGCTCTAGGATGTGATGATGCGATGTAGCAAAACAAAAACAAAGCTGACTCAGACCAAGCTGGTATATCACATTGTAGTGCTACGCAAAGACCATGGTTCAGGTCCCAGAGGACTTTCTGCCAGAGCAGAGCATCAGCCTCTGGAGGGCTGAAGAGCACTGGCGTGTTACTGTGAGGATGTGTACTGATCCAGTAACTTGGAATTGTTGCACAGTGCTTTAAAATATTTGTAGAAATACTCCTCTGAGTACACACAGAGTCTGGAAACACACAAGTGCAAAAGTTATAAGTTGGAAGGATAATAACAAAGTGTAAGCTTACACCAGACACCTAGTGGCCTCATCTTCAAGAGTTTGAAAAACTAATAGCTCAAAAGACCACTTTGGTGACAAACCCCTGCAGCAATAAAATCCTGTTTTTTCTTGAATACTGAAAGCTCTAACAAGTAATAGTTTTTTAACAAGTAATTCCCTACTCAATAAAAAAATTTCCAATCACAGGTAAATATGCTAACAAAGGCATTCTTCATGCAAGTAACAATTTGAAGTTTCTACAAATGAACTAAATCTTCCAGTAAGGTATAATTTGTATTACAAACATTTAAAAGCATTCCAGTTTGCAGATCTTTCTCATTCATTTCTTTTCCTATTCACATGTCTAAGATGAAATTGAGACTCATAGATGGCTAAGTGATAAATACCTTTGTTGTAGTCATCATCTGGTTTTAGTTAATAATTCAATAATTAGATTTCCTCAGTAAACAGCAGGATATCAGAGAAAATATGTTGTTTTTAAATACAGCTCTTAACTCTTCTACAAGTTTTTAAGTAGAGCTTTTAACTTTGCATTATTTTTTTTTCAAATAATTTTAAAATAATATTCTCAGAAGTTGAAAATGAACTTAAGATATCAAGAAAAAATATCTTTGTAGAAAACACAACTCATAAGCTTTTGAAATTAGATTCTTGCCATGCAAGAACTTCCAACTGTGAACAGAGATTATCACTATCTTGTTATTGGTGCACAACAAAATGCTAGTGTTTCACTCAAGAATCCACCTGCAATGTATGCCCTCATAAAAACAAACGTCCCCTGGATGGTATTTAAGTGAAAGTTGTTCACAGTAAAAGAACCATTAGAGATGTTAGCTTTTTTTCATTTTTTTAAAGAATTCGAGTTTGCATTTGTTTCATTTTTAAAATCACTCATTAAAAAAGAGACCATCAAGATTATCATGTGGACACATTCAATTTTTTGTTAGGTAATAAAAAGCACCAAACATTCAAATGAGTTGAAGAATACATGTACGTATACATGCACAAATTCTATTTTTATTACAGACTGAATTTTTTTTATTTGAAAAATATTTCTTAACATGAGTTTCAATTTTAAATAAACCACTAAATCCATATATGTCTAATTCTTTAGCCCACTTCATGTGAAAAATATTAACAGTTGCTACTGAATGGAGAAAACTGTGCTGCAACAACCACTATATAAGCTGTTCCCTTTACTGGTAACGCTTCAGTAAAATATTGAAACAGAATTATTTGTCATAGGAGTTATATCATCTGCTCAGCTATTATTACTATATGTGATGAAGTTAGTCTTCTGCTTCCAAATTTTCATAGTGCAATTCATAATTCAAAAAAGAGTAGAGGGTTTAAAATACTCAGTGTTAGCTAAAAATGAAAGCTGCTGGTTTCATTGCTGATTTTGGAAGTTTAAATTTTATGTCTTTTGTTAAATACATTTAAGCAGGCAACACATATGGAGAATTTCCTTCTGAAATATATATGAAATTTCCAGTGATCATATTGTGAACTTAGTCCTCTAAATGTAAGTATTCTACATTGCATTTCACCAAAAAAATTCAGCCACATTTCCACTGTTTTCTGCTTAGCAAAACATTCAAAAGAATAATATATGATAGTCTTAGTCCTTAATCTCAGCTACAGTATAATATATCTATTATAATTATTTCAAATAGATGCTATACCCTTTGTATTTTTTCACCCCTTTTACATTCAGATTAATTGAAAATCCTGTAAAACTCCTCCACACATTTCTTCAAAAGGATGTCTCACAGAGAATGTACTTGGAGGTAATCAGCATATAAAATACACTATTTCTTTCATACATAACAATTTGCATACATCAAAACTGAGTAGTTGATATTTTTTATGTACAACTAAAACCACTGAATGACAGTGAAAGAATGGAAAGTGGACAGAAGAATGAAATTTCTTGACACCAATAACCCACAAAAACATGACAAATGTTCTAGCATGCAGAAGTTCAGAAAGGAGTACACTCTAATGATTCGGGACTCTGATAGGTACAGTAATAACCTAAAATTAAAGCTAGATGCTAGACTATCAACGGCATTCAAGAATATCAGACATTCAACAATCCACATAAGAAAGATGTGTTTGAGAATGAGGCAGATATTCAAATGTCACGAACTATAAGCCATGAAAAAAGGAGTCCTTTATCTTAAAACAAGATCTGTAAATTTATATAAATAGAAATAACAATAAAGCAACAAATTGTAATGGACCTTTGCTTCACCAGTAATATGGGTGCCTCAGACAGGCCTTAGAAGAGGAAAGCCAATAGCTTATAGTCTCTGGAACAATGTAGACCGACCAAGATCCAGTTTCACCTCATCAAATTCAGTTATTCATTAATCACAAGTGCTTAATCTCATTCTGAAGAAAACCTTAAAAAAGGTCAATTGCATTCCAAAATTCTTAATTATTCCTGTAAATTGCCTTGAGAACCCAAAATAACTAATTTGCACATTACTATCTTCAATTTGAAAACAAATTTCTGGTATGCAGGATGAACCAACCCACAGGGGGCTCAAGCAAGGACTTTCCTTAAAAACTTCAGAAAAATCTTACCAATCATCTGTATATACTTTTGATGATCCTATTAGACAGTTATTCTGGTCAGCATCTGAAAGTATCTGGATTGAAGGATGAGTAACAAATAACTTTAGCTATATTTTTTCATAGTGAAAACCAAAACCCACAGCATTTCCAAGAGATTCAGAACTGTGATTTTCAATGGCATCTGAGCTAAACCAGTAGTAAATTCTAGCAGGAAGTACACTGGTAGACGGAGTTCTCACTGATCTGATAGAGACATTTTTGAGAGAAAGATGCCCATCTACTAGTAGGAAAGTCACTGAAATCCAGAGGTTGTTGGGGCCTCACCAAAATTGTCTTCACTGAACCAACTGTAAGAAAATAGCATGAATTTTTTGTCACAAAGCTCAGCACATGTGAATACCAACTGATTATCTAGAATATGTGGACTAAAATTAAAACGTATTCCTCTCTAGTTCTCCTAGCTTGTGCAATATATTCAGTAGACATTAGATAAAAAAAAAATTAAACATGATCTTACTGAACAGATACAGTTCATAGTGGGAAACAGAGCAGCAACCCTGTAAGGATCTTTCATCAACCACTGAGTCATATGGTAAAGGAAGGAGGTTTTTTGGTTCTTTCTTTGGGGGTGGTGGGGGAGGAGGGTGGTAGTGGGTTTTCCCCTATTTCTTATAGCAGAACAGTCCAGAATTAAGAGTCACAATTTCTCAGTTTCTTCAGTTTGTATCAGCCAAACCCTAAGAATAGTAAGTCTGACATCCAGCCACTGAATAACTGATCTCATTGTCCAAAGTATTTACCTGGACTATTGAGGAACTTCTGCATGTTTTCAATACTTTCTCAAGAAAGGAAACTGAAGCTAAGCTAAAAAATGTGATGAAAAAATTTTCCAGTGTTGACAATAGTTTGAAAGACTGAATCAGTGGGTAACCAGGTCAAGAAATTCTGTGGGTATTGCTATTTGCCATCACAAAAGCCAAGATCATCAAGGATAACACTGTACTCCCTGTTGTGGTACCTCAGCTTCTAATGAATTTAGCCATCTGATTATGCAGCATCATTCCTCAAAGTACAACCTTCTGAATGTGGCATTTCTGGGAACAGCACCAAAATATGACAGCAATCACTGTATGTGTTGTTAATGCCTGTGGCTAGATTTTGTATTTTGGAATACCTTGAGGCATTGGGTAATGTGGATATCAGACAATTCTTATGATGATTTACAAAGTCATAGTACATCTAAATGTACCATGGCAATTACTGTTTGATAAATGATGTCGTCTTAGGAAGAGAGGACATTCTTCCTTCCAAGGGATCCATTATGAAATAATAGAAGTTATAAAGGGATACAAAGTCACCTAGTACTTACAAACAGCGTACAAAAAAAGTACTGGTTCCATTTTGATGAATATAGTAAAACATAAAGTAAATTATGGGGTTTTTTTTCAAAAGATCACTGTATAGTTTAAAAGTAAAGGTACTTACTGATACGCTACGTCTTTATCTAGAGCAAGGTAAAGACAAAGAAAAATACCCTTAGATTTCTCTATACTCGTCCTTTTTGAGAAAAAGAAAGTATCCAGGCAAAAGCTCTAAGTCATGTCTACATGATCCTAATTTTTATATCTCTGATATTAAATTCAAGTGATCCAATACAAATTTTTCATTCATGAATGCTGTTAAATCTTGTTTTGCCTTGAGTAAATTGGTGTCTCAACCTCAGTAATGTCAAGGCTCCACAATTCATGGCCTTGTAAGCTATTATCTAAGCCACTGAAGCAGTGTTTTCCAGAACCCTCCATAACATCATTTTTCTTTTTCTCTTGATGTTCTCACACTTTAGGTCTTGTGTTGTTATTACCACAGTTTTGCAACTGCAAATCCCAATAGTAAGTATTTGTGGGAAAAACCATCACTACAGTGAGAACGGTCCCTCTTTTGTCCACCTTCCTGCTTCAGCTTTCCTTACATTTTGTTTTGTGGACTTTTACTTTACAGTACAGGAGCCTCATATGTAGTGCATAGACATGCAACACTTGAACCTAAAGATTACCATAGTTCAATCAAACACCCTTTGTGTAACAATACATATGAAAATCTAGAATGAAAATTCTTTCCTGTTTCTAGGCTGAAACCCTACATGGGGTTGTTGCGACTGAAGTGCAGGACCCAGCACTTCATCTTACTGAATCTCATACCGATGGCCTTGGCCCATCAATCCATGCTGTCCAGATCCCTCTGCAGAGCCTTCCTACCCCACAGATCAAAACTCCCACACAAACTGCTGTCCTCTGCAGGCTTCTGAGAATGCACTCGATCATTGATAAAGATATGAAATAGGACTGGCCCTAACACTGAGCCCTCGGGAACACCACTTACGGCCAGCTGACACAAGTGTAACTGCACTCATCACCACTCTCTCGACCCAGCCATCCAGACATTTTTCAACTCAGTCAAGAGTGCACCTGTCCAAGACACAGGCTGCCAGTTTCTCCAGGAGAATGCTGGGGGAGCTGGTGTCAAAGGCTTTACTGAAATCCAGGCAGACAATAACTTTTTCCTCATCCACTTGGCAGGTAACCTAGTCATCAAAGGAGATCACATTAGTCAAGCAGGACCTACGTTTCCTAAACCCATGCTGGCTGTGCCTGATCCCCTGGTTGTTCTCTACATGCCATGTCATGGCAGTCCACGAACTTACTGCTTTCAAAATCACGGTGGATAAGCACGACTTCAGTTACATCCAGATCAGAGAACTCTGAAGCATTTCCCAGTCTGAGTGCTGGAGCTATATTGTGATTCTGTATTTGGGCTAGACTCAAATCTTCACCTTCTCCTCTGCTTCCCTAAAGTGGTCATTTTGTGCATTTCTGAAGTAAGATTGAGCAGTGTTGCAGGCTGGGGTATATATCAGCCTAGATATCTGAAATCCATTTTTCCTTATGCAGTACATTAGCCAAATAAAAACTAAATAAAGAAAAATAAACAAAATTAAATAATAAATTTATTCCTTTGGTTTTTTCCTCCCTCCCCCAAACAAACTATTCTCAAGATGTATGAAAGACTATGGACAGCATGTAACAATCTAGCAAAGTCTAGATTCTTCATCCATTTTTTTTAATGTGATAAAAATGTATGGTTTTGCAAATAAAGGCAATATATTTTTCTAGAAAGTTGAATTCTTCAGCCAAACTTATATTAATCTTTTCTAGAAAACTACTTCTAGTCTGAGATACCTTCTTATACAAAATTCAGTGCCTATTTATTCACAGAAATTATGTACTATAAATAATCAATCCTGGTACATGTCAGAGCAGAAAAAGAAATTGGTGTAAAGTAATAAAAAATGTTGTGATTATGTTTTGCATCCATTTTCTTTTCCTTCTGTACCTGCAAGACCCACTTGTCTAAACATAAAATCTGAGTACATACTAGAAATTAGTGTGAATTAAGAAATAAAATTCTGATAAAACATACTCTTCCTGTTTAACAAAAATCATCTAAAGGGGACAAATAAATTTAAAAGATAAATTTATCTCTAAAAATAACTTAAGTTCTAAGCTTATTTACACACAGTAAAATATACATCATGTTCAAGAATCTCATTTTCAGCACCTCCTGTCATTTACCGCTATCCTCATCTTAACTTTTCAGAGTCACAATGTCAAGAAGGTTAATGCAGTTACATGAATTTGTGATGGACCATTTCACTCAGATTCGCTAAGGCAAACACATATAGCTAGCTGGTAAACAATTTACTCCACAAAGAATTCTTAGCTGAAGAGAGACACCTCTGCCAAGTCAATACTTGAAATGATGAGATATTAGCAGCAAAAGGAGGAGAAAATCCTGGAACCTGACTATCCTTTTTTAAAGCACTAAATACTTCTAGACACTCAGATATTAGACGCAGTGTCACTGAAGACAATGGTATCAACCAATGAAACAGTGTTAATGAGATCTTAGTCATGCTTGTAATCTTTTGAATATACAGTTCACAGCAAGCTAAGAAAAATTGCTCTCAAAATTGCTGTTGTAAGCAATATGTCCATTTATATAAATAGGGGAAGGTTGCTTATTAAGAACATGAAAGACTAGCACTCTGCAACTTCTGAGGAAAAATTACTTTCTTCTGTCTGCTTTATTTCTTAGCAAATTTTGAGCTAAGCAAAGTATATCAATTCTGTTTTAAAAAGTGATCAGAAAAAAGTTTTATAACTATGGAATATAGATGTGGAATAATGGTTAAGCAGCAACTGCACAGTCTTTATCAACAATTACATTAATATCTTTAAGTGATGTATATGAGTAGGATGAAAGCACATTTTACTCTAATTTTCTTTCCCTCACCCCCATGTACCAGTGACAGAACCATTAAAACCCACAGTTTGTTAAGCCTGCCTTTATATAATTCCAGGTAAATTTCTTCACATTCTTCATACACTGATCTGCAAAACTAGTTTCTCTGAGAAACTGCAAGTTAATAGTAAAATTTGGCATGTGGGGGAAAAAAAACCAAACAAAAGCACACAGACAAAAAAAAAAGACATGGCAAAAAACCCTAAATCAACCAACCAACCAACCAAACAAAAACCCAACCCAAAAAACCTCAACAAAACAAAACAAAAAAATCCAACACTTCAAAATGCTAAGTATTTGAAATGAAACGAAAAAAGATTACTTTTTATGATTCTTGAGATAAAGAGCATAAAAAACCCCAAACAAACAAGAAAATATTCCTAACTAAAAATATATTCAGTGATGATACCACTGGGTATGGACTCCTTAAAAAGCAATGGCTTTATTTCAAAAAATACTTTGCTAGGACCAAAAAAAAATTAAAATATTATTCAGAAGAATTTCAAAGCACACAAGCTAGATTTCTACAGAGGGATGACTATATTAAAAGTTGTACTTTTACCTTGACTGGTAACTTCTGCATTGTACCCCCTCACACTAATCCAAACCCTCATGTCCAGAAGCATCAGCTCCTGTTGTAAATCCAACTTGATTTACATCCTGCTTATTTAAGTTCTCCAGAACACAGTATGTGAACTGCCAGTCCTCCTACTACTATACTCTATGCTTTGTGTATGTACTATCCCTGTGTATCATCATGTTCTTTTTCTTTGGAAGTTAATCATGTTAACCTTCCTTTGAAACTGGTCATCTGTCTGCAACTCAGTGCCTATTTACAAACTCTGACTAGGATGGGCCTCTTGAGCTAGTAATAAGCAAGAGAAGGAAAACACCTCACCATTCTGGAGATGATAAGTAAGAGAGGAAGAGGCTGGGTCATTTAGGAAGCACCCTCATCTTTCACAGAGGAGAAGGTCAGAACTAGAATATGCAATCTCCTCGTCTTAGACATGAATATGCTTAGTGCTTAGCTTTCAGGCCTCAAGAGCTAGAAGTGGTGTTACAAGTGCTATCGCTGCTGTTAAGAAAACCATTAACAGTCTCCCAAGATGGAACTGCCATTTCTCCATCATCTTTATTGATGTCTCAGGCTCCAGACAGTATCTTCTCCAATTTACACGTTTTGTTTCCTCTTGAATAAACCAGCTCTAATTGGTTTCGGGAGGAAGTGAAGTATCAAGCCTTACCAAATGACCACTCTCCAGGGGCAAACAGAAAATTAAATCTACCACAGAAGGATGTTTCTGTGAAGTGTTATTATCCAGTGATCATTTACTTATATACAAAGTGCAAGGCTTATTTAGCTGTCCAATCTTATCTATTTAATAGCTAAGAGAATTCAACACACTGGCACTATTACAACTGCTCCCATCTCCTGTCCTTTCTACAGCATTGCTAGTGTAACTTCCACATTGCTAATGTAATTTTCATTGCCAGAACAAGAAATGCTTCACTAAAAGACACTCAAATTTAGCACAAGAGAACTACTAATGCAAATCACCCAAGAGTTAACGGGGTTCCTACTTTATTGATCAGCATATTGGCCAGTATTACACCTTTATTATGTCATGAGTGGAAAACATTTCACAGGCTCTGGGATGTTAGGACAAAATAAGAAGTTACAGAAAACAAACAAACAACAACCAAAAAAACTTGCAGAAAAGGAAGAAAAAGAAAATAAAAGATTCTAACTACATGCTCTAATTTTAGTTTTCTCAAACTAAAACTTTTATGGACAAGACAGAATTGGACAAGAAGACAATTCACTAGAACATCTTATTTCCAAAGCCAATGGGAAAAAAAAATACAGATTGAAAATTACAAGGATAAATATACATTTGCTACTCTACAGCACAAAAGAGTGTCAGTCAGCGCTTCTAGGGAGGAACTTTTGCTTCTGCTTCTGTGCCTCTCTATAACCATAACAACTTTCTGTAAGAGTAATGGCACATGCTAACTGCACCATTAATCCCCTGCATTTCAGTAACATCACACCTCTGTACCAGATCAGGGCAGATAAATCAATGCAGCATTCCTTTCACAGTACAACAGTATAGAAACCTTACTGGTTCTTCTAGTTTACCTTTTTTTTTTTTNGGATTCACAAAGGAGGCTCAAGGAGACAAGATGGAGGGATTTGGGTGTGTCCCTTGTCTTCTTCTTCTTCTTCTTGTTCTCCATCTTCTGCTGTGGTGGTGGTACTTTGGGATTGGTTTAGTGTGAAAGTGCACTGTTTAATAAAGGTGATGGGTATTGGTATGATATTAAAAACATAGAATACGTAGCACACAGTATAAGAGATAGCGACCGCCCAGGAGCGGGCAGATAGCCTTGGGCAGCGGTGTAGGTAGCATCTACGCCGGCCGGAAAAGAAATGTTTGGGAACAGAAGAGAATAAACAGTATTGATAAGGAAACCGACGCATCCTGAGTCCTTCTTCTGGCACAGGGCTTGGAAAACAGGACTTCATCCACAATCTCGGAAGGCTATCAACATGGGATCCGAGACCAGGCAGCCTGCATTCCATATTCCTAAGGTGCTGTACTTGAAACATCTCTATAAAAGCTGACATCAAACCAATATAAACAAGAAGTATTTGTCTTCAAAAACACTAACTCACAGTTAACTACAAGGTCTTGAGCAAAAGAAAGACATAGCAAATGTAAGATTAAACAAAGCAATGTATTTTCTTAAAAACTGTTAGGCTCTTTAGATTTAAGCAGTAAGTCCACCTGCACTGTAACTTGTCTACCTGAACTAAATCAAATATTATCACAATGAGCATGAAATTAATATGCTAGCTCTCTCATCCAGCTCCACGATTAATTTCCAGTTATGCCAACTGCTATTATTTAATCTGTCAAAACCACTGGATCTACATCATCTGTCCCCAAATTCACCACCTGCACATTTGAAAACTACACACAGCGAACATTTCTAATTCAGGAAGCAGACCTACTGCTGGCTGTGTTAATACAAATTCACAGCCTCAGGCACCACAGCTCATCTGTCCAGCTGTGCATAATTTGCAGAAAGTTCTACTTTCTCTCACGCCATTGTGAGAGAACTTATCTTGGCTTTCATGTAGATGATATAAAATGTGTAGGCAGACATAATAATAATAATTGTATTATTGGTAGGGATATATTTGGACTGGGAAACTATAGCAAAAAAATCAGTGACTACACATCTGACTGAGAAAAAACACTATAACTGATGAATGCCTTCCTGAAGTGTTACATTTGGACCATCTGCACTAATGTTTGGGTGAAGGGTACATTTCATACAGCAACAACTCACTAGCTGCTTCCTCTAGTTGTTGCTATAATCTTTTTTCATTCTTTGCCTAAGACAATGAAATCCAGATACATTCCTACTAATTAATAAATGTCAGAGAGTTTGGTTATGAAAGATGTACCAAAGATTTACATGGGCTTCACCTCTTCTTGCATAATTCTTGAATCCAGGAGAGGATTTTTGCCCCTTTTTTGTCACAAATCACCTAAAAAATAATACTGAAATCTGTGATCCAAAAACATTGCAACTGAACATCCAGGAGAATTATTTACCAGTGTTAAAATACTAGTTTGGAGAGCTGGCAAAAACTTGAGCACTACCACAACTAATGAAATAACTGAATCAAAAGGTGAAAAGACTGGATGTGAATACTCCATATAACCCAAGCCCAGTTTCTTTGACAAGCAAATCCAAGAAATTTCAGAAAGAAATCGCAGATGGAAACAAGTCTGTATAACCATTTGTCTTTATAAACACAGTGACCAATAAAACATGAGTTGAGACAGTACATGGTCCTATATCATCTAGCATACTCTTTTAGTGTGCATAATCATCCATGCTTATAACAAACTCTTCAAGGAACGGATGGAGAGGCATTATTTTCAGAGCCTATGCTTTTTTTTTATTTTTCAAACAAAGGTTTGAAGGCAATTTCATTAGCAGAAGCTAATGGGAAGCTGGGAGAAAACTTTTAAGCATTATAAATGATATTGACAGCTCTATAGAAATACTCCATACCATTTTATCCAAATACTACTTTCTCCAAGAACCTGACCAAAAGTGTCTTGAAATTAACAGGTATCTTTGCACTGAATCAAACAGACCTCATTGCATGACAGTAATCTGTCAGTGGGCCATTTATCTTGGTCCTGCTGCACAAGTCTTTACATGTTAATGGTTTATGCTATGTCCAGTAAGAAAATGAATAAAAATGTATTGTACATTAGAGAGCATATGGCTAATATCTTATATGGTGTTCGACATGAACAATACATTAATTTTATTTGAAAAGTTAAATCTGAGAAACATTCACAATAGATCAGAAAAGGTAGAATCATACCTCTGATGAATGAACATATTTGGTATATAATTTCAAGGTGTTTTTTTTTTTTTTCTGAACATGACCNTATGTTGGAGGAAAGTAAATAAAGAAATGAAGAGAAAAGGGGGTTGGGGGTGGAAGAAAGGCCTGTTTATTTTCAGATAAAGAATTCTTAGTTGTATAATTAAACTGTTGATAATTGTTGAGTAAACCTCTGCTCTTTTTATTTGTATAGTTCTGTGTAGTATCTGCAGAAAACTTTATTTAAGAGGAGAAAAACTGTCTGGCACATTTACTTCCAGCATAGGATGTATGCAAATCTTAAGTCTAAAATCAGTACCACAAAAATCAGTACAAAACAAAGATATATGAATAAACAATAGAAATCTGACTAGATTCAAAATTCTTTTATTTCAAAAGAAGCTATCAGCTTTATCCTGTTTGTTTTACATTTGGATGGATACAAATTAAGGCTTTCATATATCAGAAGTCAAAATGTGATGTATAAAGCAATATTGGTTTATTAGAAAAGAACAAACACATATTTGGAGATAACTACTGCAAAAACTGTTTCAGAGCAAAAAAACATACCAAGCAGGAGACTTATTGAAGTCTGTCCACTTACATTCCACCAGAGTTTAAAACTGTAAAAGAAACCCAGTTACAGAAAATATAACTAATTTATTTGACCACTCTCCATGCTATTCCTCTGAACAGATTTTTGAAAGACTTGTTGGCATTAAACTGCATATCTTCTCACTAAGGGTCCAAAGTGATGTTAACACATCAAGAAGCTTGATCACTAACCCAGCTATGTCTGACATCAATATCACAAGATCACCACATGATGGCACTGACTAAGATCGCGGGTCAGTCCTGGAAAGACCATTAACCTGACAGCAACACTACTACAGACTTGAAAATCTGTTCCTTCTACGTCTGTACTGGGCCTGCAGCCCACATAGACACAACAGTAACAGCAATTTTCAAAATAATCAAGCCATTAGACCACTTCAATTAACACTTTGGGTCAGAAATCCTATTCATGATTGTCCTCTTTCATTTCTGACTGTCCTAGACCTCTCCTAATTGGCAATGACTACCTCTAGTTCGAGGACAAAGGGAAAGTCTTCCCTCTGAACTGTCTGAACAGAAGAAGTGGTCTATCTCGTTTTGTCTATTGCATTCAACAGATGCAATCTGAAGAATACTGCTAGATGGAAGTTTACTACCATCAAATCATGCCAGTATTATTTCATCTGTCATCTGTTATGGTGGAACATCGAAGGGGCTTAGTCTAAACGATGAGTAAACTAAGCTGTGTAACTAAAGGGGCTTAGTCTTAATGATGAGTAAACTAAACCACATAACTAAATCTCAGAAATATTTTTAATTTATTTGAAAATAAATTCATACACATACAAATTTCTGTTTATACTCATACTGTATATAAAATTGTTAACAGCAACTGCAGAGTCAGTAAGAGTGCCACTCATTTTCAAAGCTTACCTCTCTTAAAAGGCTCAGCCTCCCCATCAAGTTGCAAATCTCAGTTAGCACATAAATAACAGAAGATAGACAAGCGTGGAAAATCCTAACCCGCCACTGAAGCTTGCCAGTGGTATACACTTACTGAAATACGTCCTATGAAACCGAGTGGTGTGTGGGCTCAGCGTAGAAGAAAGCTGAAAGAATCATACATTGTGACATCAGTGACTACAATTTATTTTTAGATTATTAAAGTACAAATCTGAGCATTCCTAGCTAGGGATCGTTCCAGCATGTGGTAATGCATTCGGTTTGAATTAGCTGTGACACTGGTAAAGCCCCACTGCAGATCTCATAGGATAAGCCAGTGTTCTACAGGGGCTGTTTCTATTCAGATTCTCACGTCAGCTATGCATGCAAGCCATAAAGCAACCCTGTTTCATATACAGCTTATTTTGAATGTCAAAACTCATCCCCATTTGTCTGCATGGGTTAAAGAGGGATCAGCTTGCTGGAAACATTTCCAGAGCAATTTCCTACTTTTTAAATTCAACCACTGCTGGCTGTCTATAAATCATATCTTTCAGTTTTCTATTCTCTACCCTTATATCTAAGTTGTGAAAAGTTTATTACCATTGTGTCCTATCTCATTGCTAAAAATTTTCCAAGAATATTGCCAATAAAACTAGTTACTTGCTTTTCTTCCACTAGACAGCAAAGTGCTTTTTCTCATTGGTGTTTGGGGTTTTTTTTATTGGTGCTTTTTTTATTTTCCTTTCAAATCCAATCTAGGGACTACTAAAACAAACACAATAGAAGTGGAGAACTATTAAAAGGTGACATAGTTGAGTACATAACCCTGTCAGATGTGAGGATAAAATGGCTCATAGCATAAATGCTTTACAAACATTGCTTGAAAGCACCCGGGTTGAACTATGACAGAGGATAGCTGCAGCTGGACATGAGATACTTATATTGATTTGTGCAGCTTGTGTTTATGTTTTATTAGATTTTTATTTCTATAAAGACTCAGAGCCTTGTAATTCTGTGCACAAAACTAACCAATTTACTCATGCAGAAGAGATCTTGAATCCTGATGACAAGTCTTCAAGCAACAGAATGACTAAATTATATGCTGGTTATAGCACGATGCTTATTCCTGTCCTACCCAGGTGGAGCTGTTCTTTACACTATGTGATTCAGCCATCAAATAGCAGTGTGCGTGTTTGAAAGGCCAAGAGGAGGCTGTATTGAGAACCTGTCAAAAACAAACGTGCAAACCTCTATGTAGCAATCAGTAAGTGTTGCTTGAATCAATCTTTTGTTAAAAAAAAAAAGGCCAAACAGATCCTTGTTTCTATATAATATTTTTAATACCAAGCTTCAGTTAAATAGGTTTTCTTTCTGCCTCTTGCCTTCATCTCTGCATGACAGGTCTCTAGCTGAAGGATGCTATTAGGATTGACATTTTTATCAAATGTAAACATTTTCAGGTGAATGATCTGCCCAAGAACATGGGATCACCTAAAGATAAAGTATTTGGAAGATGGCAAAATATATAGGCTAGCATGGCATCTCTAGTAAACCTACTAGTTGTATCACTTGTCCTAATTTAATCCAGTTGGCCTGTTCTGTTCATGCTATGAGGCTTGCTTTTGTTTGCTCTCATTGTGATGACTTTAAAAGAAATGACACTGATCACTGTGCTTTGCTGATCAAGAAAAAAACACTGGGAATTTCTGAATTTACCATCTACATTTTTGTGATATTGTGCTGCATTTTAAAACAATAGTGGGTGAGTAATCACTCCCTCCAGAAATGCAGAAGGAAAATGTATTTTCTTATCTATATGAATGTATTCCAGTAGAGACAAAAACTAAGGGCCATAACATTCAATGAAAAATTAAAAACAACAAAAAAAATTCTAATTAGCTCTGAATTACCTTGGTCCTCTTGAGAACCAAAGTAATTCAGAGCTAATTTGATTTTTTTTTTTAAATTTTTCATTTAATATAAGACCAAGATGTTTTGGATGTCAAACTGAATTTCAGTTTTAGTATTTGGTACAACTTAATAGGCTGCACTTGTGCATGACCCCCCCCTCCCCCCAAAAAATTGTCACTATATGATACACTGGCATATGAATAGAGAAGAGAGAGAAAGGGTAATAATAGCCATATTTATATACAAAAGAACTAATAATTTCAAGATTATAAATATTATGTCAAAATTAAATTTCTTATTCTATTATTCTGAGAAAAATACAGGCCACCATAGACATTGCTGTTTTGAGTAACCAGAAACTGTATGACATGTTTTCATGGTTCCCAAACCTTAGTGATTCATTGGAATATGATTCATAAGACAATGCATGCAACCCTCTACTCAGCAATATAAGCAAAAAATATTTGGAATTTCCTGTCTTAATGCACATCCATATAAAGGCTACCTATACAGAAGCCTAAATAGATATTAATAGATAGAATATAAAGTATTTTGTATGTCAAATGAAAATAAAACGCAGAGTTCATTTGACATATGAAATCAGTTCGCTTTTACAATGCAAAGCAGTGTTCTTACCTAGGAATTAAAGCTAGTGGAAATAACTGCTTCTTAAGGTGACAGATAGTTTATTTCTTTAGTGCTAACTGAGGATTTATACATCTAATATAAAATTTTTGTCCCACATGATATGGGAAAAATATTTCCTTTTAATACATGAGATCTGCATTATCAAATAGTATTTTTTAGGAAGAGAAGAATAGCAGAGATTTCCATTTTGGAGTAACTGTAAATTCCTCCAATTAAGCTCTGAATTCTTATCTCCTAAACACATGCATCTATGTCCTTAACGTTAATAATTTAAAACCAAACTAGAATTTTATCAGTGCTTGCTATCAACGCTGATCAAACATCAGGCTAAAGGGGTGTATTGAAGGGTGGTGTGGGGGGTGTATTTGGGGTTTTTGTGGTGATGTTGGTTTCTCTCCAAATACCAAACATCCGAACTTGGCCGCGCGTTTCAGCCATCCCTGCGAGAGGCGGTAGCTCCATGGAGGCTGCAGACGGACAGCCGGGCATAGGCATCCCGAACCACAGCTCAGGTGCTGCCGTCCCTCCTGGCTCACCGCCCGACCAAGGCTGCCGAGGCCGGGACACCGCTGCTCCTTCACACCTGGCTCCGCCGCTGGAGTTCTCCGTTTCCGCTCGGCCGCCGGGCGCTCCCGCCGCCCCCCAGTCCCGGCAAGCGCCCCAGCTTCGCGCTCGGAACCGCTCGGAACCGCTCGGAACCGCTCGGAACCGCTCGGAGCCGCTCGGAGCCGCTC